>VYXB01000654.1:44268-90106 GCA_013397135.1 Pachyramphus minor
GGACCCTTCCCGGGATCCATCGGGATGTTCCCCCCCTTCCCCCAGGCGGGATGATCCCCCCGGGGTCGTCGTTTCCCCCCCCACCGTTCCAGAGCCCCGGCCCCGGGTGCCGCCGCCGCTCGCCCTGGAAGTCAAATCCCCGATTTCATTTTATAATTGGTTGACTAAAAGCGAAGGGCGGGGAGGAGGAGGACTGGTTAATGAAAAGTTTTCGTGTTTTCCCTTGAGCTGGGCTCGTGTGGCCGGGTATCAGGCGGGGGCTGCTCGGAGCCGGGGTGGGAGTGCGGGGATTCTGGCTGGGCAGTGGCGCTGAAATGATGGGTGGCCCCGGGTGGTCGCGGGGACCCCCGGGAGCAGCCGCGGGGTGGGAACGAGCGGCGGCGAGCGCTGGCCGCGGGTCGGGAGCCAGTGCTGGGTGTCACGGGCTGCTACTAGTCCCCCTCCGGCCGTGCCCTTGGAGCTCCCCTTTTTATTTACCCCCAGCTCCATTCCGAGCCAGCCGCAGCCCTCCTGCTCCCAAATAAAATGTCACTTGTCCTCGCTTAGTTACCCAGCCGCGTTTTTCCCTAAGTTGCCTGACTTTCCGCCGAGCCCGGGCGAGCGATGTGTGACCTTGATAACAATGTCCGTGTTCGAATTAGTGGCAATCCCACGGGAGCCGAAAGGCTCCGGAGGGTATTTTTGGATGCGTGTAGGCTCCCTATCAACCCCTGAGCGATCTTTTGCCCCGCTTGCAGCACCTTAGAGTTCGTAAAGGAAAAATCTCCCCGTATGTTTTCCCCTGGCCCGAGCACTGTTGATCATCCCTGTGTTCCAGGCTTTGCTGCGGTACGTGAGAACGCGCCGGGACACACAGGCTGGGGCAGCTGATACTGCTGATGTTGTTGCTCTCTTGGCAATCGCGAGGCGCTTGTGTGTGAACGATTAGGAATATCTCGCTCGTGGCAGGGGAGATGGCTGCGGGCTCCGATGAGCCCTGCGGAGCTGCTGCCGTGCCCCTGCCTTCCCAACCATCCTCCATGCGGGCTGTTGCCGTGCCTGTGCCGGGGCCGGAGCCCAGCACATGCTGGCGGAGGCAGTTTTCCTGTTTCCCTGTCAGCCGGCTGTGTTGGCGGGCGCGCGCTCTGCTCAAATTGTCAGAAACTGAAAGTACAGCGATGACCAGCTCGGGTTTTGCTGCGCGTCGCCAAATATTAACTCGTGTTCCCTCAGCAGGTTGTGCGAGGCGGAGGTTAAAGATTATATAGGATAGGGGTTAATCTGCGAGGCATGGATGATTTTCTGTCTGTTCACAAAGATCCCTACAGGCTTAAAAACCGACACCCCCCTCCACCCCGCTCTTTATTTTAAGGGTGAAGCGTGTGTTTTGCAGCATGGGAAATGAGGATTTGGTTAATTCAGGAGAACTTGAGCAGCTGTTTCTGAAGATGGCAGAGCACATAGAATTTCTTCCCCAGAAGAAGATGAAATTCTGGGGAATTAATTTCTTCCCCTTAACCAGAAATGTGGGGGGGTTGATCCCCATGTGCTGAGAAACACCCCGAACATCTTGCCCTTAAAGTGTCCCCTTCCCACTGCCGGCTTTTCCACAGTCATTCACGAGTGCCAGGTTCATCTGGAGCCCCTCAGTGTCCCCCCCCTGCAGCTCTGGGGAGCAGAGCTGCGTGCGTGGACACGCGTGCTCGCACACACGCGCGCTCCGGATGAACCCTGGAGCTTTGGAAGCAAATCCCTCTGCCCGTGGCCTGCTGACATTGCGCTCTGCTGAACTGCAGCCGTGCTTCCCCGGCAGCGCCGAGGTGCTTTGGTTTGAGAGCTCGGCTCTGTTTGACGTAAGCACAACATTTCTTAGTTTCACCACCCGTGCTGCTGTGGGGTTCTGAGTGAGCAAGGTGGGATACCTGGGTGGGGGGAGGAACACGTGCTTCAGGTAGTTTTATTTAGCAGCATTCTTGCTGTTTCCTGTCCTAGGTGAGGTGTGTTCTCCAGAGGGAGCTGGAGGGAAAGGCAGGGGAAGCTCAGGGTCCTGGCGGGTTATTTTTGGTGAGAGCAGCAGGACTGGCAGGGAATCATCTTTCCCAACATCCGAGGCTGTGTATTGTAAACCTGCTGCGTGACGGGTTCCGTGGGGTGATGTAACCCTGCCTTGAGTAACTTGGCTATTTTTATGCTCTTACTACATCTTAAATTAGCGGCGTCGCTGCCGCTGCGTAAAAGACTGATCTCCCCTGTTAATGGGTGCCTGGATTAATAACGTGGCTCTTTATTGCCGGGCTGCTGCTTATTTCTCGTCTGATAGGAAAAGCGGGGTCTCCTCAGGCTGCTGAGCCCGCATCTTACCCCAGCTGCCAAGCTTGTTGGGATGCTAAAAGAGCCGGGGGGAGGCTGATGTGAAACATGTATTTCCCTCCGAGTGTAATTAGGGCCGTGGGAGGAGAGAGCGGTGGCGGAGCAGCTCCAGCCTCCCACTGGCTTCCACACAAAACCGAAAGTGCGGCTGCTTCCCCCGCCTTCCGCCGCCTCAAAGGGAAGGCCGCGGTGCCCCGAGGAGGCCGCGGTGAGCCGTGCTGGCCGTGCCACACTGCGATGAGTAAGTTCAGTGGTGCACGGTGAGTAATCTCTCCTCATGACTCACAAAATATTTTCTGATGGTGACCTCTGTTTTGGTGACTGCCCCGCTTAATCAGAGCCGGAGTGAGTGTACTCCGTTTGTGCTCCGCTTAACTCCTGCACTCCCACGTACCTGCCCTGCCTTCCGCGGGGCTCGGGCTGTCAGAGACCACTGATATGGTGTGAACGTTTTCATTTGGGTGCTGGCCTGGATAAAGGAAGCATTTAGTTGAGAGTTCATGGGCCCAGGTGGTGTTACACAGGCTGCTGCCAGTGGGGGTGGTGTTTGTAGTGGTACTTCAAGTATCACAACGCACAACTTCGTACTCCTTACTTACCTCTGATGGAGACAACAGGTGAAGTCCTGTTTGGTTCTGAGACTTGAGATATTTAGGATTTTTCCATAGAATTTTCATTAAAATGGTTCATGTTCTTGTCTCAGGCTTTCATTATAGTTAAAGCTGAATATGGATTAGGTTTAAACGTGGGGTTTTATTCATACCATGATAAGCTCTGCCTGGTCTGTGAGGTGTCTCAGGTTGGACTTTGAACTCCTCTTGACAAGTTCCTGCTTAGAGTCCCAGCCTGCTGCATGTGGGGGAGGGGAAAAAGGGCTGTGTGGTGTTGTGGGGCATTTTGGAGGTTTTTCATTGTGGTGTTTTTTTTTGTTTGTTTGCTTGTTTGTTTTTTCTGTTTGTTTATGTTTTTTTTACTCTGGATCAGCTCTACAACTTGGTCTTGCACAGTTCTGCTGATACATTGGTGGCACAAGTGAGGGACTGTTTGTATGCAGAACTGAGCAACTGGAGGTTCAGAGCTGCTCAAGCTGATAATTGTCCCCAAAATCGGTGTTTGCTGGCCTGCACCCTGTTGCAGCATTCGAGTTGGTGAATGTGGAAAAGCCTGTTTGCTGACTGTCAGAGAGAGGACACCGGGGCTCTTTTATCTCCTCTCCTTACGGCTTGCACTGGACAGGTTTGCAGTGATCCCAGTCAGTGGTGACACAGGGGACAGGAGGCACAGCCAGGTGATGAGGGAGGGCCTGCTGGTGGCTTGGAGTGGCTGTGGCACCGTGTCCTTCACTGGCTGTGAGTGACTCAGTGCCTGTCACGTCCAATAGTGAGCAAGTCCTTTCAAGTTTCAGAATTAGGCATCTGCCTGTCGTGCTGTGCTCTGTTCCCTGGTGAATGGCAATCCCCCAGAAGGTGACTCTGTGTGCGTCAGGTGTCCATGTGTCGTGTTCCCCCTCCCTGTCTGACTCGTGAGGGCCGAGGGTTTGTGCAGGGACAGCACCTGGGAACTCCTCCTGCAACCCCCTGCTGCTGGGGAAGCCCCTGGGGATACCAGGAGGGTCTTGCTCTGGGTATAGAATTATGGAATGGTTTGGGTTGGAAGGGACCTTAAAGCCCATCCCATCCCACCCCCTGACATGGGCAGGGACACCTCCCACTCTCCCAGGTTGCTCCAAGCCCCATCCAACCTGGCCTTGGACACTTCCAGGGATCCAGGGGCAGCCACAGCTGCTCTGGGCAACCTGTGCCAGGGCCTCCCCACCCTCACAGGCAAGAACTTATTTATCTTTTGCCATATTTACCATTTTTTAATACCATTTTTTAATCTTCTACCAATTTTGTTCCCTTCCTCCTCCTCTGTGCTGGGAAGGGACAGTCCTGCTGTGCCACTGTGCACATCCTACCACAGTCAGGTGCCTCTGCCCTGAGCTGCTCAAGCTTAAACCTCCAAATTAGCAACTGGGACGAGCAGTCTGGCTTGAATAATTCATTGTTTTGTCTGTGTTCCTCCTTGTTGCTGCTGACTTTCCACTCAGCTGTGATGGTGAGAAAATTCTCATTTTCTAATTGAGTGTTGTCAGAGCATCACCCTGCCTGTGGAGAGGTGTGTGTGGCTGCTGCTGGGAGTAATGGGGTACAAACTTGGTACTGCTGGACTTTGTACAGTCTGGGGGGTGTAGAGTGTGTCTGGTGGGTTTTTTCCCTGTCTCCAGTGTCGTGATCCAGCTGATACCATTCTGTCACCAGAGGAATGTGCTGTGCAGGGAAAGCTTAAGGGCAGGCAGTGATAATGAAAATCACAGCCCAGAGGGGAGCATCACCTTTGAAATGAAAGATCAACAAGAGAGATGAATAACAGACCTTGTCTGGGAGTTTCATCCTTTTTTTGTGTGTGTGTTTGTCACTCGGCTTTACTGGGAAGTTTCTCTGATGAGTAACTTTGCCTCCCCAGGCAGCTGGGCAGGTTCAGTGCTGCAGCACGGTGCTGTAGATCAATTCGGGAAGGTCCTAAACTGCAGCTGAATTGTTCCCTTGGGGTTGGGGCTGCTGAGGGTGGTCCGGTGCCCCCTGCCCCTTGCTGCTTCCCCTGCCCACATCCAGCCCATCCTCGTTCCATCCTCCTGCTTGCCGAGCCGATGGAAAACAGCCTCACGTTTTGCACGTGCCTCCGTTGTTTCCCTGGGATCAGTTCGTGCCGGAGGCAGCAGGTGGGACGTGGGGGGGTCGCGGTGAAGCCCCCCTGAGTCACTGCCGGCGGTTGGGAACGTGGGATCCGTGTGTGGGGCGGCTCTGGGAACCCGAGCGCGCTGCACAAAAATGTTGCAGTGTTTTCACAGCGCGGCCCCCCCGCCCTGCTCTGAAATGTGAGTCACTGCCTGCCCAGGGCCGTGCCGGGGAGGGGGTGGCAGCGGGGGAAACTGTTGCTCTGCCTTTGCCAGGCAAAGCCTCCTCACCCCCTGAGTAATCGCCCAGAAATTCGGCTGCGGTGGCAGAGCTGAGGGGATTTCTCTGAGCTGGGAGATGCTGGTGATGCAGCTCAGTTGGGAAATGTTTGTGGGGATGACTAATCACTTAGAGAAACTTCTCTAGTCTAGGAAGGGTCTGAAAACATCGTCAGACTTCTGGTTTCTCAACACCCCTCTGCCCGCCCCGGCGGAGTGGGGCAGACCTGGGCAATAATGACTTGGGCATTTCAAGAGCACTTGGGTTTCTCTTCTGCTGTAGATCTGCTGTAGCCCAGCAGATCTACACCAACAAATGACACCATGGAACAGTTGCATCACTTTCTCTGCCCGTTCTGCTCTCCCCAGAGCCACAAAATGTGCTCCTGGGGGGGAGGCAGACGAGCCCTGCGGTGTTTGATTGTGCAGCACGTGGGGAGCACAGAAGAGCAGTTTTCTTCAGGGCTTTACCCTTTGAAGTATAACTTGCCCCGGGTGACAATCGGTGCTTGTTCAGTCCTCAGACTGGCTTTTGT
The DNA here is from genome assembly GCA_013397135.1 of Pachyramphus minor. Lineage (NCBI taxonomy): Eukaryota > Metazoa > Chordata > Aves > Passeriformes > Tyrannidae > Pachyramphus > Pachyramphus minor. The sequence goes on from VYXB01000654.1 coordinate 50,149, forward strand.
TCCGAGCTCTGACCCGTTGGATACAAGATAAATCATGAGTTCACTTAACAGGCACTTCCCCCCCCCAGTATTTCTGTCTGAAAAGTGAAAGCTGTTTTCTTGTCGTTCATCTCAAGACCACACTGGTGTTTATTTTTTCTTGTAACTTATTTATCTGAAAGGTAACTGTTGGAAGACAGAGTAGCTGTCCAAGACTGCTTGTTTTTCCCGTTTTTTTTCCCATCAGCAGATGAGTGAGGATTAATGTGCCTGTCCTGGGCGAAGTTCCAGCTCAGGCAATTCCAGTTTACCCACCTACAAACTCACCCATCAGTTGCAGTGGGAAGCAGCCCCGGGAGCTTTCAGGGTGCCCAGGGAAATCGGTGCCACCACGAGCAGCCCCAGCTCTTGTCCTTCATGGCAGCCTGATTATCTATGGAGATGATTATCCTTTCAAGTCTCAGATATGGGGCTGAATTGTGTCCCTCTGGGGAATTTAGGCAAAATATCTTACCTCTTGGTATGTGAGATTTATGGGGAATTTAATCACCCTTCTCCCCAGACATCCATATGTCTATTTTGTTCTCTTCCTTCTTTCTTTTCCTTCTTTCACACTGGCTTGTTTTTTTTTTTCCCCTTCCTGCTCTGAGTTAACCTTTAACTGTCTGATTAAAGCTTTGCACTGTCATGATCAACACAAGGACCAGGGGTGAGGGTTTTTTTTGTCCCTTAAAGTGTCTTTATCACAGATTGATGATGATGAAGTGTCTCAACATATTTTTGCTTCATTTATTTTTTCCTTTCTAACAGAAAGATCCCCAGAAGGAGGGAAAGTTCATATGGTGAACATGATATATTTGTTTTCATGGTGATTATTAAAGACAAAACTGAGGAGGAACAAGAAACAAAGCTGAATATACAGAATTGGCCACATGCTGCTATACATATCAAGTTGAGTAGGGACTATTTTTAGAGCATAGGAAGAGGGTGAGTATATTTTGCAGCAGGAAATGATGGTTTCATAGATATGACCAGATCTGTGAATAACGACAGAGTTCCTGTTCAGAGTGTTTTGGTTTGTTTCATTTCATGAGTGAATGAGTCTTCTAAAAATTTGCACTGAAAGGATTTTTCAGTGTTGGATGAAAAGTCCAAGGGGCTACTGAGGGCAGGTGAATGAAGCACTGGAAACTTTACCAAACTAAACACTACAGAAAGTTCTCAGTAAGTTCTGTAGTAGAAAATGAATGGATTTCAATATATTTTTGATATTTTCTGTGTAGTGTGAAGGGCAGTTTTCTGAGGTTTTGGCATTAATGTCATTTACTTCTAAAACTCCCAAAACTGTGAGCTTTGGGGACTGCTCTTTCATTCCTGGATGAATGAAGCTTCCTGGAAAGCTGGATTCCCACTGGGATTCAAGTGATTCCCTCTGGTTTCCACATCTGTTGGCAACAAGACCTGGGAGATCAGGTGGCCTCTGACCCTCTGGAGCTGGGTTTGGAGACTGTGGATCCTGCTTTGGTTTCCATCCCCACTCACTACAACAAACAGTCACTGCTGTGTTTGTGGTATCGCATCTACAAATATTTAAATTATGGCTTGTGAAAAGTGGTTGGGATTTGATATTGTCTGTTCAAACCTGCATTGGATCCCTGCTCTGCTCCACAAGTTGGAGCTTATGGAGGAAAAACCACATCCGTTCATATTTTACTTTAGTCCCTCCCAAACACCTTTCTCTCGGTTCAGAAAGTGCACAAATCTTTATTGCTGATTTCTGATATGTAGGATATTGGTGTGTGTTGAGTAGGAGCAGGATTTCTGAGCTGTTCAGAGTGTGAGGTGGTTATTTAAGGTGGTGTTGTCTGCAGGAGCTTCCCTTTGGCTGCCAGATTTCCTTGCAGGGTGTGGGAGCAGGTGGCTGAAGAGGTTCCATGAGGTTCCTCCCAGCACCCACCAAGGGTGTGGGAAGACTGTGGGGTGGAGAGAGGGTGGCTGCCTTCAGCACCAGCAATCTCGGGACTGGGTGATCATTTCTGCCAGCAGTACCCCTCCCCATGAAGGTTTGTTCTGTCAGAGTGGGTAGAGGTGTCAGAATAGGGATGTTTTGTGCTCCCCAGTCACGCTGCAGGGAGGTTATTTCTCTTTTGGGGTTCCTCGGGAGGTGACAGTTTGTGGCTGGGACATGTGCAGGTAGAAACCACTCCTGCCATGGCTGTGTGAGCTGCCCTCACCCTCAGAACAGTGGGTTTGTCACTGCTGGGCTGGGCTGGGCTGGCTGAAAGGGAACTAAAACACCACAGAGGTTTAGTTGAGTCTTAGCTTAGGCCTCCCCTGCCTCTGTGTGTGAGCACAGGCACTGCTGGCCCTAAGCAAGAGGTGGTTTTGGGGAAGTGGTGGCAGAGCAGGTGGCTGTGTGGGGTTAAACTGTCTGTGAAGTGCCTTCCTCCTTCCCTGGAGTGAAAGCCCAGCAGTTCCCTCTGTCCCAGGACAAGCAAGAGCTGGGTTTCTGTTCATGTGCACACGGGATCACCACAGCTCCCTCCAGCTGCCCTGCTGTGGGAACAGCAGCATCACCTCAAACTGCACTGAGAGGCCAACAGCACACACCAGTGAAGGTCCTGTTGTACCAAGATAACTGCATTCCCCAATACATTTTGATATAAACATTATTTCTGTAGCTAGTCTGTGGTTTTGCATGGTGGAACTACTCGTGTCTGGCTCACGCAGAGGAAGCCAGAGGGTCCTGCTGTGCCTGTCCCATGTGGCTGCTGCCTTGGCCACTCCTGCAGCCTGATTGCCTGTTAATGTATTTCTGCAGCCCCTCCTGCAGGTGTCTGGGGAACCATTCCCTCCCGGGTGTGAGCAGTGGCCGTAGCAACAGTTGGAATTGCTGTGTGCAAAGGCAAAACCGCGGCATTGTGGCTCAGGGAGCTGCAGGGAAAGTGCAGGTCCCTGGTGCAGCCATGCTAAGTGATTATCCAGAGCAGTCTGCATCCTCTTTGCCTTTGCTTTTTTTCCCCTTATCTTGGTGATTTTTAGTGTATTTTGGATATTGGGCCAACATTTTCTTTTCTTCAAATGTCCTTATTAAAGAGCCATAATGCCCTCTATGTTTTCCATTTAGTTTTGTGTGGTGATAAACTTACAGACTGCTGGAACTCCACCAACCTTTTCTGCCTCTTGCTGTGGGGGGGGATGAGCTACCAAAACTACATTTTAAAGCCCTTCCCTGTCTTTTCTTCTGAGGCTGGGAGGAAAAGTATGGACACAAGCTGTTCTCTGCAGGAGACCTCTTTGTATACATCCCAATATATATGTGTTCTTGTGGATGGCCTTGTGCTTTCTTGATTAAGGAAACAGCAGTAACTGGGTGGTTCAGAGAAGGCTTTTGGTCTCACTTGGTAAGAAATCTTGTGCTTTGGTTGTTGCTCTGGAAGGTGAATGGCACAGCCTGGATTTGGGTAAAATCTGGTAACATTAAACCAAGGCCCTCTATCCAACATGAAGCACTGGATGGAGCAGACTTTGCCTCGTGCTTAAATACCAGTTACACCTTGAGGAAGGGAAAGACCTTAAAATGCCAAGTGGTGGAAGGCAGAGCTGGCAGGACACAGAGCCTGAGATGTCCCCTTTGTTGAGCAGCTGGAATTGCTTTGGTTTGGGCTTTTCCCAGGCTCCTGTGAACCCTGTGGAGGTGTGTTGGCCATGGTCATGCTCTGTGTGCTGGTGGGTCTTTCTGGGCCAGGTGTAAAGGAAGTTAAACCCCGGGGGCGATGAAACACAACCTCCTGCTGGGCTGAAGTCTGGTGTTGTACCGGGCCATCCGTGTGCCACACGGAATGCTGGAGGCTTTCCTGGCTCCAGGGGAAGCTGCAGCTGCAGGAGCCCACCCTGCCTCTCTTGGTGCCTGAGAAATGCTGATCCTCCTCCCCAGATGGAGGGAGGAGAGGGGCATTAAAGAGGCACTTGTCCCACCAGCCTTCTGCAAGATTGATTGGCTTTTCCTAATCCATCTTTTTGATCTCTGCTCACCATCTTGTCTCCAGCTGTAACATCCTCCTCTCCCTTGGATTTATGGACTGCTGCCTGTGGAGAGAGCTGCCACTGCAGGCAACCAAGCTGTTGTTTAAACCCAGGGGCCGGTGGGACTGACCTCTTTTGTTTTCCGAGTTAAATGGATCGTTTGGAGATCAGAATTTGGCAAATCCAAATGACTTCTGTTAATCCGTGCCTGGGGTCGGTGTTTAGGGCTGGGGAGGAGCTGCTGTGACACGGCTGAAGTGCTGGGAGTAGAATGGTGTTAAAGCACACTCATTAAGGGGTGCGAGGGTTGGCATTGATTTGTTGGTAACTGGATTTTCAACTTTGCTCCTCACATCACACCCTGAACAGTGGGAAGCTCGTAGGGGGTGACCAGGGCTCTTTGCAGCTTTCTGAAGAGCTGCTTTGGTCACCTGGCCTGGCTTTGGGGGTGAAAGTGTGATCTGGTGAGTCAGACACGGCCCAGGCTGTGCAAGGGTTGCTTCTGCTGTGGGGCACTTTAGTCTGGGCAGCCAAAGCTGGGCTCAGAAATGTGTATTTTGCCTCTGAAGAGGAGATACAGGGGTTTAAAGGTCTGTGTGTGGTGCTGTGAGAGCGGAAGGTTAAGGGACCTGAGCTGTATTTCCTTTCTTCCTTTTGTTTCTCAACAGCTGATCCAGATTTTCAGACCATTCGTTTACCCCTCTCGTTTGGGTTTTTTTGGGGGGCTTTTTGCTGCCTCTCCTGTGCAGGTGATCAGATCTCACAGGGATCCCACTTCCCTGGAATCCCAGAATCCCAGAATGGTTTGTGTTGGGAGGGACCTTAAAGCCCATCCAGTCCCCCCCTTCCATTATCTCGGGTTGTTCCAAGCTCCATCCCTGGGGAAATGAAATCTAGAAAAATAATGTTCACCCCCAACCCCAGCTTAGTCTCATGCCAAGGACAAGCACAGTCTCCCAAGAAGAACCTAAATATAAAAAGATGTCAAGTTGGAAGGGCACCAGGGGGGTGTTTCTTGCTCCAGGCAACGTCTGCTGCCCAATTTAATTGAACACGTTCTTTGTGTTTGAGGAAGAAACACAGAACCAGTTTAAAACTGTTGCTTTAGGTTAGAAATTGGCTTTAGACTATGGATTGTTGCACTGTGAGATAACCAGTCCTGTACAAATACACCCAGGAGTCTGGGATGTGGTACTGGAACACAGAATTATATCAAAATCCTGCCATTTAGGTACTTTGGGGGGTGTGAACTCGAAAACCTGATGTAACCAAACCATCCACGCTGGGGGGAATTACAAATTACAACTTCCAGCTCCTGGCAGAAATGTAGCAAGCTCTAAGTTTCAATTTACTTTGCTCTTGTTCTGCAACACAATGTCAGATTTAGCTGGTTTTCTTAGAAATTTGGTGCTTTGCAGAACAAAGTTACACAGACAGAGCTGAACTGGTGCTGTCCTGTCACACAGACTGTGATCTCTCTGTATAATATGTATTATTGGGGCTGCTTTAGCTTTCTTATGCATAAATTGATGATTTTTTCAGTGGGGTTAGTGTCTGATGATAGAAAGTGACAGTGGTTGCATGAACATACATATTTGGGAAGAGCTTTTGGGCACTGCCTTATTTGGCCTTTAAATCACAGATTAGGGCCTCTTGTAGCTGCAAGATGCAAAAGGTTTTGTTTTTTTTTTTTATGAGGAGGTGAAGGGAAAGATCAAACTCTTTAAAAATTGATCCCCATGGCCTGAGGGGTGATGGAGTCTGGGAGGACTCTGTGTGTGTGGGACAGGAGCTGTGTGTGCTGGGGCTGTGCTCAGAGGAACAGCACTGGCCCTGTTCCTGGCTCCAAACTCCTGGGACTGCAGTTGTAGGAACATGTGGATGGAGAAACCCATTGTAAGAATGGGAACTGGCTGGAACTGTGCTCCACTGCTTTCCACAGAAAGCTGGATTCTCCTTTAAGTGACTTTCTCAAAAGTGCTTCCTTTCTGGTATTTTTTTTTTCCAATGAAAATTGGCAAAAACCACTGAACTTTCCCCAAGAACTCACGTTTCAATTTAAAATTGAAGGTTGAAAAAATCAGAACTCTGTGAGAAGTTCAGCTGGAGAGGAATTGGCTGCAGCAGCCCAGTGTGTGTTTGGGTTTGGTTTGTTTTAAACTCGTGAACAGCTCTGGGCAGTGCCAATAATTACTCCAGCCTGCAACTCTTCAGTTTAAACACTTTCCACCTTAGGGAGATAAGGGCTTGTCTCATGAAAAGCTCCCATTTATGTGGCTCTGAGGATTCCAAGGGCGTCCCAGGCAACATAAATTCGGGAACATTGGGAAGTACAGCCAGGCCAGGGAGCAGCACGTAGGGAGTGCCTCCAGCCCAGCGGTGCCGGGGGAGGGTGAATGGAGCTGCTCTTCGTGACAGGGCATCATCTCGTGACTGAGAACAGAACACTGAGGCTTCTTGAGCCTCGGCCAAGGGGCCTCTGCACGTGGGATTCCATGAGGGATGGGCTGGGCCGCGGTGGGAGCTCTTCCCCCGGAGGTTTCGCTGCCAACAGCGCTGCAAGTGCAGTGTGGAGTGTGCTCTGAGTGCTGCCAGCAGGACACTTGTACAAGCTGCCTGTGCTGCAGGGGGGCTGCAGGGCTGGGGCACTGCAGGAAAAATGATACAGAACACCCACACCAAGCCAAAAATCCAGACTTGGAAGTGTGGCTGAATTCAAGAAGCTTCGGGCCACCTTGGAGGGTGCAGGTTGGCTGAGGGATCCAGGTTGGTCAGGCTGCTGGCACTGCAGCAGGGCCCTGGGCAATCACCAGCCATCCTCCCAGCCTGTGCCATCTACCCTCCAAAGCCCCCCCAGATCCCTGATCCTGTTCCACCCTCTGCCATCCCCCCTCCAAACCCCCCCAGATCCCTGACCCTGCTCCAGCCTCTGCCATCCACCCTCCAAACCCCCCAAAACCCCTGACCCTGCTCCAGCCTCTGCCATCCACCCTCCAAACCCCCCTCAGATCCCTGACCCTGCTCCAGCCTCTGCCATCCACTTTCCCACCCTCCCTAAATCGATCCCAGTACGGACCATTCCTTTAAGAGTTGGACTCAATGGTCCTTGTGGGTCTCTTCCAATATTCTGTGATTAACTCCCCTGTGGCTGTAAAGGGCCCAGGTTAAACCTGCTCTCCAAATTCCACTGAGTGTCTGGCCCAGACCAGTGTGTGTTCTTGGAAGGCTGATGGAGAGGCTGGAGCAGGGACAGGGATTTGGGGAGTTTTGGAAGGTTCATGGCAGAGGCTGGAGCAGTGTCAGGGGTTTGGGGAGGTTTCTGTTCCACTTGGCTTTTGGTTCCTTCAGACTCTCCATCAGTGCCACAAACAATTGCCTGAACACAGATGTGATGGCTGGTGCTGTTTAATGTCTCTTCTTATTAAATCTTACAACCACCTTGAAATTGGGCTGGAATTTTCTCTCAGGAAAGGGAAACTGCTCTGTGTTCCCTTCAGATCTGTTTCCCCCTCTCCCTGCTCCATTTTCCATGGCAAACTCTGCTTTGAAGAAACACAGGAGATCATATTTGATGTTTGCAAGACTTGCACGAGACCTTGGGAGCTTGTCTGCTTGGCCAAGGAATGTTGGTTACAGAGCACAGGAAACCTGGGAAGTGTTTCAACGTGAGAGGTTTAACAGGAGTAGATGTGGAGCTGGATTTGGTTCCATCATTCCAAATAATGACACCAGCTAAGCTCAAAGGCCCCTTCTGGCTGGAGATTCCACGTGAGGTTGTCGGGGTGAAGCTGCTTAAACTGGCTGATCTGTAGTTGTAGATGTGAATTGTGATTTATTGTTATTAAAATTGATTTTTTTATTTTTAAGCCAAACCAAAAGAACCTGTGAATTAATTGGGATGTTTTCATGAAGACCTGTAGGACAAGGGGTTTCTCCTGAGCTCTGCTCCCACTGCAAGTGTCCAAGCCAACAGTGAGGGATAGAACTTGCTCAGAGGAAATGGCCATGGCCTGAATTCCCTGTGCTGGGGTAATGTGCTCCTGTTGATAAAGCAAAGGGTGACGGTGCAGGAGCAGTTTCTGGGGGAGCTGGGTCAGCCCAGGGGGCTCTGCTGGGGTGATTCTGCCTGTGGTGAGATGTGTTCCCAGGGGATGTTTGTGCAGGAGCTGCTGTCCTGGGTTATTCTGACACTGGGCAGATAAGACATGGGAAGAAAGAGAAGTTCTCTTCCCCCCTTGTGCTCTCCCTTCAGTGCACATGGAAAGGAACACAGAACACTCTCCTTTTGTGTGCACTCAGAGGCAGGAGCAGCTTTTAGTGCGTTGCTTCCCTGGTTTCTAGGCCAGGATTTATCAAAGGAATTCCTCACCTGACATTCCTGGCTGACTGTTCATTGGTTTGGGCTGTGCCAGCCCTTGCCATGGGCTGGAGGAAACACAGGCACAGGGGTGAGAGGGCAGAGAATCAGGGAATGGTTTGTCTGGAAGGGACCTTAAAGCCCATCCAGTGCCACCCCCTGCCATGGGCAGGGACACCTTCCACTGGCCCCTCTGATCCAACCTGGCCTGGGACACTTCCAGGGATGGGGCAGCCACAGCTGCTCTGGGAATTCCATCCCTGCCCCTGCCCACCTCAGAGGGAAGAATTCCTTCCCAATATCCCATCCAACCCTGCCCTGTGTCAGTGGGAAGCCATTCCCCCTCATCCTGTCACTACTCCCTGTGTACAGAGTCCCTCTCCCTCCTTTTTAACCCCCCCTCAAGGACTGGAAGGGTGAAATCCCTCAGGAAAGTTTGCCTGTCCCTCCCTCTGTCCCTGGATTTTTAACCAGGTATCTAAAGGGCTGTGTACAAGTTTCTTGGGATGAGAACTCCTGCAAGACTGGCTGATCCTAAGTGTGTGAGCTGCTTATGTATAAGGGGAAATTATTTCCTCATGGAAATAGGAAAGCTGAGATACCAATGGGAAAAGCTTTTATTTGATTTACATCGTGTCTTGAAATAGAGATAATCCACCCCTTTCCTGTCATCTGTCCACCAGGGTTTTTCTTCCTCCATTCCTTTCCAGTCCTCTGCTTTCTGTTGCCTGTCCCTGCCCTTTGCTGTAGAATTTCCCCCTGGTAACTCCACAGGAATGACATTTCTGCAGCAGGAAACAAGGCAGATGATTTGAGAGCCCTGACACTTGTTCCTCTGGAAGGTCCTTAGATACAAGACTCTAATTAAAAGGTCAAAGCCACTTCCAGAAACAAACAGCTAAATATAACCTCAGCTGGGTGCAGATGGGCCCTGGTAACTAAGGCTGGATACAACAATGTGTAGGAACTCCAGCAGCTTCCCTAAAATAGAATTTTTTTGTAGCCTGATGCATCCAAATGCAGCTCCAAGGGCTTTGTTAGCACGAATTTGGGATGATTTGCTAAACCCACTCGTGCTTCTGTTGCTCCTGAGTAAACTCCCAAATTAAATCCCAAACCCCAGTGTCTCACACAAGCTTTAACGTGGTTTGGTTTTCAGTTCATGGAGAAGGCTCCATATCCATCTCTTTGTGTGTGTGTGTGATAGGAGGGTGTTTCTCCTGCACTGAATCCTCTCCCAGTGTTTATTTGATGCCTGATTTTAGAAAGCCATTTGCTGGGCTACATCTCCCTGCCCATCTGGAGCTGGGAGCCTGTGCCAGATGCTGGATGGAATCAGCTCTTCAGTGGGGAACTTGCACTCAAGTACCTGCTGCATCCCAATAATCCCCCAAGGATTCCAGCTCCACAGCTCCTGATGGCAGAGAATGACAGAGGAACAAGTGGAGTGACAGTTCCTTCCTGTCAGTCTTTTGCTGCTCCATAGAAACAGGAAAAATATATTTCCTCAAGCTTATTTTTTTTCTTAGAGGGCTCATTTTAATGGCTTGGGTGGCAACCAAAGGCTCCTTACCCAGTGTGCTTGGTGTTCTTAAAAATATTGTGTGTCATTTATTGTTTAAAACATTGTGTATCATTATTCCTAAAAATATCATGATTCTTGTAAACACCTGACAAACAGCTCCTGATATCTCTTTTTTTTTTTTTGTTTCAGGACAAACACCACGATGCTGCTCATGAAATTATCGAGACCATTCGGTGAGTGTTGGTGCTGGGACCCTTCTGAGCCTCAGTGCAGCTCAGCCTGGGGCCAGGACACAGAGCAGGGCAGCATTTGCTGTGTAAAGTTATTTTCTAAGCTGACTTTGTTGCAATCCCAAGCTCCCTGACAAGCAGATTTTGTTTCATCTCCCCATATTCCCCTCCATTCTGAACAGAATTAAAAGTGAGTGGTGATGTTCAGCTTTGCTTATTAAAGCAGTTTGTGTTGGAGCTGTGGACAGACAAGGTTAAGAAAACAGCCCTGAGTGGGTGTGTTGAGTCCTGGTCCTGCCTCTCCCCACCCTCTCCCTTTCCCCTGTTGCTTTGGGGTGTTTGGCAGTGATGTCCCTGTGGCATTCCTTGTAATTCTGCTGGTGGAGTGGGGAGAATGGGAGGACAAAGGTGGCAGACAGCTCTGGGGAGCAGCAAGCCAGAGGATTTCCCAACATGGGCCGTGGTTACAGCTGTTCATGGCATCAGGAGGTGACTTGCTATGGAACAACTTTTATTAAATGGGAGCAGAGATTCCCCAAACACCTGAGGGATGGGGAGTGTTGTCCACGTTTCAGCTGTTCTTGTTCCCTGATTTGGATCCTTCCCGTGGCTCAGGGCTGTACCTGCAGCAGGTTTTAGTGGTTTGATATCCTTTGGTGGTGCAGAGACAGGTGAGGTGTGAGGTGTTTTACCTGCAGAGCCACCTGAGCTTGGGGTCTGGTCCCATGTGGCCCAGGAGAAGGTGGTGAGCTTTGTGTGCTCCCAGGTGCTGGGTAACATCACACACATGAAATCAGAGCATTTCCCAAGGTCTGGGGGGGAGAGGATGTGGAATGGGACTGGAGCTGGGAATTTTTCTTCTTGAGAAACTCCTTTTTCTGACTCCAGAGCCTTGCCACAAGAACTGCCACTGCTGCTGCCAGGACTGGTGGAGGTAAAATCCTGTGCCTTTGGGTCTTGTGGCATCACTTGTCAGTGAGGTTGTTGACCAGACCCTTCTCATGGGCCTTAGAGGGACGTGGTGCTGAGGGTGGTGGCTGCAGTTGGTGAAGGCAAGGGGAGAACTGTGTGAGGAAGCAGTTTTGGGGCCAGAGTCATGTTTCACAACTGTGTTTTGGGCAAGATTAATGTCAGAAACTTCCCTGCTGCCTTTGCCTGCCTTGTGCAAAGTACCCACAGGGTGGTTGTGAAGGGGGGGTGACAGTGCCAAGCAGCCTTTATCTCCTGGAGGCAGGGAAACCATCGAAACATGGGATATCCTGAGCTGGAAGCGACACAAGGATCAAGCTGCTGGCTGTAATTCCTGCAATTTAAGAGAAAAAGTTTGCAGAGGTAGTTCCCAAATGTTCTGAGGGACACACTAGAAGAGAGTCAGCCACAGATGTCCAGGTTCTGGTTTTTACTTGCCTATGTAGTGACTTGTCAACTGAGAATCAGCCTGAGGGAACCAGAACTGCTGGATCCTTAGTGGTTGTTTTTTATGGTTGTACTAGTGAATAAAATTATTTTGAAGTGCATAAGGACCTGTCATTCCTGTAGGAATCCATCCTGTGAATGGAGGTGTTTTGATGAGGACAGTGCTTTCCCCTTCTGGTATTTGTGGAGGAAAGCATGTGCAAAGCTGCTGTGGCTTCTGAGTCGTTTCTGAAAGGAATTCATCTTCCTGCATTCCCTGAGTGAAGATGTCTCCTGTGAGATGCCATTGTTGGGTGGCACTGCAAGTGGGCACGTGCCCTCCATTTCTGGTGGCCACAACAGTGTCAGCTCAGCCTGTCAGAGGGGCCTTTTGTCCAAATAACTTCAGAAAATCCGCTTGGGTTGGGTCCTGTGAGGTGTGAGATCAGCTCAGACACGGCCCAGAGGAGAACACCCCTGCAGGGAGTGGTTGGTGACAGTGTTTTGAGGTGCTGTGGGAATCTCTTCTCCACATCCAGTTTTGCCCAACACAGCATCAGCATTCTTTGGAAATGCTGCACTTCTGCACCACATTTTATGTCGGATTGGCGTCAGCCATGGCTTTGAGTATTTTTAGACACGTTGAACACATTTTATTACCTTATTTTGAAGCTGTTTCAAGAGCTGCCAATATCTACAGGCATCTTGCTGTCTATTCAGTACAAATGCGAGTTGTTGCAGCTCTCCATGAGCATTTTGGGATGTCTGCCTTACTCCTGAGAGTATTCTGAGCTTCCAGGGCTGTGCAGGATCCTTCTTCCACATATAACAATGCCAGTCTAGAACTGAGACAATATTACACTTAATTGGCAATACTTCTATTAATTATTTCTTCTCTCATTTCAGGTGGGTCTGTGAAGAAATCCCAGATCTCAAGCTTGCCATGGAAAACTATGTTCTAATTGACTATGATACAAAAAGGTGAGAGGGGTGTTTTTGTCCCCCCCAGGACACGGTGTGTAGTGAACTGGTGTCACTGGTTATTCTTAGACACTGAAGTTTCCTTTCAAACTGGCTGCAGGCTCTGCAGAGTTATTTTGGTAGGAAATGTGTAACAGCAACATTGGCAGAGGCTTGTTGGATTAAGGACATAATTGGAAACTCCACACAGCAGCGAGTTGAGCCATGGTGTAGGTTGGAATTACTCACTCCCAAACAATGCTCGGTATCTGCGCCGCTGGAGCACGGCCAGTGTGGGAATCTGAATGGCACTGAGGGATCTGCTGGTGGAGTAACTCCCAATTCCTGCTCAGAGCTCCCAATTCCTGCCCAGAATGTGGCTTGGCTGCCAGTGGGAGCTGTGGCAGCTTCACCTTCCCCTTCCTCCTCTGGGCTCTCTGTGTGTGGGGTTAAAACAAAAGGTAAAGCATCATCCCAGTGTTCTGGGCAGGGAGGGATTCTGAGATCCCTGTAGTTCCATGGGAATTCCTATGTCACAAACAGCTTAAAAGGAAAGTTTAGTATGTGGCATTTACCTCTGGGCTGGGAGAGCCAGATCCTGACCGGGATGTGCAGGACACAACCTAAAGTGTCCCCCAGCAGGAAAGCACAGGGATTGTTCCATGGCCTGGTTGGGGTTACAGTCAGTCCAGGCAGATGCCTTAATGACAGAGGCTGAGAGGAGGGATCTGAGGTTCTGTGCATGGAATTGGCTGTGCTGAGGTTGGGAAAAGGGATGTGTTCAAGCTGTGGTTCGCAAAAATCTCTTTGGTTGCCTTCATGGGAAAGAGTGAACTTGTCCAAGTCCACAGCACGACTAGACTGGTAGATTGGGGTTTAGAGATGAAACTTCATTGCTTTAATTAGAATCATAGAATCCTGGAATCTCCTGAGCTGGAAGGGACCCACAAGGACCATCCAGTCCCACTCCTGGCCCTGCCCAGGACACCCCAACAATCCCCCCCTGTCCCTCAGAGCGTTGTCCAAACCCTCCTGGAGCTCTGGCAGCCTTGGGGCTGTGCCCAGTGCCCTGGGGAGCCTGGGCAGTGCCCCAGCACCCTCTGGGGGAAGAACCTTTCCCTGAGATCCATCCCAAACCTCCTGAACACTGGATACTTGTGTCATGATCTGCTTAAGTTATTGCTTCCTCCTGTCTCCGTTTTTTGTTTTGTTGCAAGACCTGTTAGTTCCTCTCTTCCTCCTGAAAAACTCAAAGGGAGAAATCTGGGTTGAGCCTCCCTTGTCATCAAATCCATTAATTTGGATTTGTGGATTACTCCCAGTGGCTGCAGTGCTGTAATTTTATAGTCCTGGCATCCTCCCTGGGCATGTTTAGCTGAGGACCATCAGTGAGGTTGGCAGCAAAACTGAATAACAGGGAAACCCCTCTGTTCCCCAAAGTCACATCCCACTCACCTTCCTGCAGCATTTCCAGGAAGCCATAAACCTGGAATTTTGGTTATGGTTTCAGTCTTTTTTATTTTTTAATTCCTTTGAAAAAAAAGTTGCCAGAAGAATGACTCGTAGCAGGTGGAGCGATCCAAGGATGTGGAGGGAAAGCACCCACTGTGCAGCCCAAATCCTCTTGCTTTGTCCCAGCATGGAAACAGGCAGCTGGAAGCTTGGGCTGGAATGGCCAGAACTCCTGGGAGAGGTGTGTGGTGACCCTGAGGATCACAAGAGACTCAGGTGTCCCTTTTGCTGTCCCCTGGGCCCCCCTCCCCTTCCCAGCCTCGGGGATGGTTTCACTGTGTCACCCCACAACTCCTTGTAATGGTTTTGCTGCTGCTTTGTGGGTCTGATTATGTAATGGATAATGTTCCCTGGAATATCTTCTCTTCCCTGGCCAGAGATGAATTTGTTTAATCCTCTCAGCCTCTGTCATTAAGGCATTTGCCTGGACTGACCGTAATCCCAACCAGCCCGTGGAACAATCCCTGTGCTTTCCTGCTGGGGGGTATTTTAGGTTGTGCCCTGGCTCTGTCTGCATTTTCAAAGCCAGAATTAATTTCTAGAGAAGGATCTGTGTGTCTCAGGACTGGTTATCGTGAAAAAAGGGGAAAAATTAACAGGAACATGGAAAAGAAGCAGTGACTCTGAGAATACAGAACTTTAATTAAGAGAAAATGGACTGAACTCAAAGTGTGACTTAGAATAAAGATACTGATATTATTTGTCATGTACTCCTGGTCTACTGGGGATTTTTTTTAAAGGAAACAAAGTCCTAAATCTGTGCATCTTCTGAGAGAAACACCCACTTAGAGTAAGCAAGATGTCAGAAAAGCTCAAGGTTGTACCTTTAGTTACTGCTTAGAGTATATTTTGCAGTCTTACAATTTTACCAATGTCCTTCAGTTCAGCTGGTGACCTTTTAATGTGGTTTGGGTGTTTTTGCTTTACATTATAGAAATATTTTTGACATACCAAGCATGGCAATACCAAAATATTTGTGTACTTAAGGACACACTTGGGAGACTTAAACTTGGTGTAAGCCAGCTGAGAGTCAGACAGAGAATTGTGGTGGTGTGATTACTGATTTCTGGCTAAGAAATGAGTAAATTTGAACATGTAACCCAACCAAACAGACTTCTGCCAGGCCTCAGACCCTTGTTGGCAGGATAAAACGAACTAAAAATGTACAAAGGGCAGTAGAGGAGGGGTCTGGGCTCAGGAGCTGCACTTGAAGATGCCCATAGGTCCCTCCCAGGGTGATCCTCATGGGTCCCTCACAACTCAGGAGACTCTGTGATTCAAACCTGCCTGTTTGAGCTGACCTTGTGGTTGTTTTCCTCCCCCAGCTTTGAGAGCATGCAGAGACTGTGTGACAAGTACAACCGAGCCATCGACAGCATCCACCAGTTGGTAAGTGTTCAACTGCAGCCCTGCCATCCCTTGTGTGTGCCTGCTTTGAGCTCACACACAGGGAATAACCCCAGGCAGCTGGGACTGACTCACAGCTGCTGTAGCATCACCAACATCCAGCACTTCCATCCTTTTGGAGGCTTATCTTGATGTTAAACTTCTTGGCTTTGTCACACCTGGGCAGTCAGGAGCTGGCATTGGAGGGGCATTAAGGAAGAAAAGCAGTTAAACCCCACTTTTTGTGGGGTCTGGGAGCTGTTGGTGTTTCTTGTGCACTTCTGGCATTGTTACTTTGGCACTTGGAAAGAGCTGGGTTACCTCTAGGGGGAAGGAAAGGTTTCTGTGCCTTTAACACAGAGATGCTTCACAGGAATTTCTTGTATGGATTGACTTTTGTGTGGGGAGCTCTGTGGCTTATGGGTACTTAAATTATCCATATGAAGTCCCCTGTGTGCTGTGGAAGTGATCCATGCCTCAGGAATTTCCTTGCCACACAGTTCAGCCTCTCTGTTCTGTGGGATCTCTGGTTGAAGGAGAATGTAATGTCTTTTCAGGCCAATTTAATGAGCTTTTTGCTTCTCTTACCCCATAAAAGGTTGAACTGGAGGAAGCAAAACATGAACAGTGAATAATGTTACTGTTCTGTTGAATTTGGAATTATAGATGGATTTTTTTTCTCTGCTGTGCTTATGGGAATTATTTGAGGTGTGCTGTATTATGGCAAAAAGACCTTTTCTCCAGGATTTCCTTCATTTTTTGGGCCTACAGCTCCATAAAACTTGTGCTTGTTCAGATTCCTGTGTATGTTGGTTAACAGCTGAACATTAGAAGCTATTCAGCCTCTGCAGTTGCACCTGAATCCCAACAGAGGAATGTTTAGGAGACGTCCTGGAGTTGCCCCTTTTTGTTTGTTTTTATCAAAGGGGGAGGTAAACATTTTTAAAACTTAACAACTTTTATGCTTAGGACAGGTGGGGTTTTTTTGCCTGGGGAAGAAAGGAAGCTGATTTCCATCTCTTTCCTGCCACTCCTTGTTTGAGTACATCTGATCCCTCCCATCTGAGGCAGAATCCAACTGCTCTTGTGTTGACACACACTCAGTATCAGCTCAGTGCTGATCAGTAAATAGAAAATCAGTGAGCAAATTCTGTACCCTCTCAGCACTATTCAGTGCTAAGCTTTACATTGCCTCTTGGGTTTTACATCCCTTTAATTGCCCCTTTTGTCACCTGTTCCCAGCAGACATGAAATGACCCAGAGCTGGGTTGTGGTTGTCTTTAGTGCCAGAGAAGAGTTTGGATTGGGAGGAACCTTAAAGCTCATCTTGTTCCCCCCCCTGCCATGGGCAGGGACACCTTCCACTGGCCCAGGTGGCTCCTTTGATCCAGCCTGGCCTTGGACACTCCCTGGGATCCAGGGGCAGCCACAGCTGCTCTGGGCAACCTGTGCCAGGGCTTCCCCACCACCACAGGGAAGGATTCATTCCCAATATTCCATCTCACCATGCCCTATGTGAAGCCATTCCCCTTGTCCTGGCCCTCCAGGCCCTTGTCCAAAATCTCTTTGAGCCCCTTGAGGCCTGGAAGGGGCTCTCAGGTCTCCCTGGAGCCTTCTCCAGGTGGACACCCCCAGCTCTCCTGGCTCCAGAGCAGAGGGGCTCCAGCCCTTGGACCAGGACCATTTTGACCTTTAAGAAACACCTCCAGCCCCGCTGGGAGAGGGTCTGGGAGGGGATTTCCCCTGATTGTGCCGCCCCAGCCTGGCTTTGGTGCTGTCCCCTTGTGCCCAGCCTGGGTTCCCACCTCGTCCCTGTGTTTCCCTGCAGTGGAAGGGGACGACGCAGCCCATGAAGCTGAACACACGTCCCTCCAACGGGCTGCTCCGGCACATCCTGCAGCAGGTCTACAACCACTCGGTCACCGACCCCGAGAAACTCAACAACTACGAGCCCTTCTCCCCAGAGGTCTATGGGGAAACCTCCTTTGACCTGGTGGCCCAGATGATCGATGAAATCAAAATGACAGAGGACGATTTGTTCGTCGACTTGGGCAGCGGTGAGTGACCAACGACTTCTTTCTCCTTTTTGTTTGCTGGTTTTCCCCTTTCTTTACATAACCCAGGCCTGAGGGTTGCCCTGCAGGGTAAGCCAGGCCTGGGGGTTGCCCTGCAGGGTAAGCCAGGCCTGGGGGTTGCCCTGCAGGGTAAGCCAGGCCTGAGGGTTGCCCTGCAGGGTAAGCCAGGCCTGAGGGTTGCCCTGCAGAGGAAGCATCTTTTCTAGATAATCCCCCTGCTTTTTATGACATCATTAAATGGACCCACCAGATGCCCCAAGGTTCTCTTTGGTGATGGAACATCAGTGCAAATTTTATTTAAGAAGTAAAACCAGGACTAAAGGTTGTCATGCAGGATAAGCCAGGACTAAGGATTGCCTAGCAGGATAAGCATCTTTTCTAAATAATCCCCCTGCTTTTTCTGGCCTGATTAAATGCACCAGCCAGATGCCCCAGGGTTCCCTCTGGTGATGAGGTATCAATGCAAATGCAATAATTGTTCCGGAACTGTTGGTTTCTGTTGCTGTTGATGGATACACTTGAAAGAAACATTGTTAAAAATGATGCTTGAAAAATAAAGTAGCACTTCTGAGGGTCCTTCTGTTTTCAGTGGATTTTGTGACCTCCTTATCTTAAAATGGGATTTCTTGACCTTTCTCAGGTGAAACCCTTGGTGTGGGATCTGGAAATGAAGTAGATTTTTACCTCTGACTTACTTGTCAGTGTGTCAGAAAAGATTTTATGGTTCATTTTAACAGTTGTCTCGTGAGACCCCACAAAATGTAACCCACGACTGCCAGGGGTTAGAGCTTTGAAAGGAAATAGGTGTTTCCAGTTGGTGAGGAAACCAGGTATGACTCAAGCCCACGTGGAACAGACACTGAGTAAGAACGTGCTGTTCTTTTTCTTGGTAAATCTGGTTCAGGGCAGGAAAGGAGCAAGTAAGAATTTCCCCTCTTACTGGATGTGCTGTAAAGTTTCAACTCAAGTTAAATGTTTTTGGTCCTGGTGTGATACAGGACTTGTGGGGAAAAGGATATTTTAAATTTAAACACAAGACTGCAATTCCCACCCACCCTCCCCAAAAAAACTCTTAACACATCTTCAGTGATTTTTATTTTTTTACCCCCGTTTCCTCCCTCAGTGGGACTGATGTCTGAAATTTCCTGATGTTCAGATGAGACATTTAGAAAGGCATCACATCTGACAAACTATTTTCCATCTGGAATAAAAAAAAAGGAAGATTGTCATGGATGCTCCCAATTGTTTGTTCAGGAAGGTTAAAGAAGATCATATCTGAAGCCCTGCAGGCTCAAATATTAGATACTTTTAGCTGCTATCATCATAAATCAATAATTTTCCTTCTCACCTTGAGGCTGAGCAGCTGAGCAGCACTTGGGAAGATAGAATGACTCAGGGATCACAGAGCCTCAGTGTGGGCAGGTCAGACACTGGGAGTTAAAGCAGTCCCTGCAGCCCAGTCCCACAGTTATCTGCTTTTTTCCTGGTGCCCTTTGCTCTGACAACTCTCATCTCCCCTTGCAGTGGTTTCTGCTGAAACTTGCTCTCAGTTTGGGTTTTTTCCTCCTGCAGGTGTGGGGCAGGTGGTGCTTCAAGTGGCTGCAGCCACAAACTGCAAACATCACTATGGAGTGGAGAAAGCTGATATTCCAGCCAAATATGCTGAGGTGAGTCGGTGTGGAGTGGGCTCTGTTGGTGCTGGGCTGCAGGAAAAGCTGAGTTTCAGCCCTGCTTGATTTTCTTTCTCAGGTCAGACAGACCTGGAGCACGGTGTGCTTGGGGAGAGGAGTGTTTTTCCAGTCTGGAGAGCACAGGGGGAGCATTACCATCTTTCTGAACTGATTTCAGCTCTTTTAACGGTAATGACACAGGGCCTGTTTCAAAAGGAAGGGCAGGAGAAGCTTCACCCAAACACCTGCAATTATTCTGTGCCCAGAATGGCTCAGATAGAACTTCCAGAGGCTGCAGCGTTCAGCAAATCTGGCAATTAATTCAGCAAGGAAATAGTTCTTAAATATTTTAAAGGCCATGGTTCTGCCTGTGGTGGTGGTGCCCCTTTTTGGTGTCCTGAGCTGAAGTTCAGCTTAAGTTATTCAACCATCAGAGGCTCATTAGTTGTTAAACCATCAGAGGCTCCTTGATGAGGCCTTTGTTGGGTATCTGGTTCATAACTGCTCAGGAGGCACCTGAGTGAAGGAAATGGGCTGAACCTGAGGGAGGGCAGGGTTAGATTAGATATTAAGAAGTTATTTACTCTAAGGGCAGTGAGGCCCTGGCACAGGTTGCCCAGAGCAGCTGTGGCTGCCCCTGGATCCCTGGAAGTGTCCAAGGCCAGGTTGGACGGGGCTTGGAGCCCCCTGGGCTGGTGGAAGGTGTCCCTGCCCAGGGCAGGGTGGCACTGGATGAGCTTTAAGGTCCCTTCCAACCCAAACCATTCCATGTTTGTATGATATTAGTCAGGTTTCTTTACAGTTCTAGTTCTGTGCCAATGGGAGCCACAAAGATAACGAGTTCCAAGGCAAACCTGGAAGGCCACAAGCAAACAATAAAGGTTAGTCAAGCCTAACCATGAGAAGTTTACTTGCCTCAGTACCTGGACAGAAACTTATCCCTTTGTATTGTCAAAACACTGTGACTCAGCCTGTGCAGGCTGCAGAACTACACCCCATGGAGGGAGGGGAGGAATAAAACTCCTTGATCCTCCCTTTTCTGTGGTGTGGGCAAAAAGGCATCAACACAGTGATGAGGAGGATCAGCCAAGGATCCAAAATCCATGTTGTTTGCCCTGCCATGGCCCAGTGGAAGTTTCCAGCTGGAGGGCTCTGCAGTCCCTCTGTGGGAGTGTCCTGGTTCCCTCAGGGAGCACTTGCAAGGCCTGGAATCCCCTCTGGGTTTACTGTTAAACATAAAGATCAGCATTAAAAGGGAAGTTCTCACTCTCACTAATACCCCTCATGGCACTGTGCAAACACAAGGCTTTAGTGGAAACAGCAAAGAGGAGAAACCACCCACAGATTGAGAGTTAGGAGTGTTAACTGCTGGGGGCACCTCCAGTTTCAGGAGTGTTTTGTGTGAATATTCTGCATTATTCTGGTTAAATCCTGTCAGGTTCAACAACCCAACAGCTGCTGCAGTGTCAGGGTGTGTGAAGCTGCCTGAGTGCAGCTCCTCTGCCTGTGTCAGGGACCAGCTTTTCTCCAAACGTTGGTGGGAGGGCTTGGATTACATTTCTGGTGAGGATTGACTGTGATGACACATCTCTGGGCACTGGGATAATTAACGCAGATGGCTTTGAAAAGCTTCAGCTAAAGGATGTTGTGGGTTTTAGTTTTAGTGAAGTTGTCTTAAAAAATAAATAAAAATGCAGCTGTGCAGAGTGGGAAGATCCTGAGGGTTTCTGAGTTATCCTGCTAAGCTTTGGAACACCTTTGAGATAGATTTTTAAGCACACCTGTCAACACACGGTTTTGTTGACCTGGTGATGGAGGTCTCCACCACCTCTGAGCTGTCAGGGAAGTCAGAATTCCTGCTGGTCTCCTCTCAAAGCATCGTGCAATGGTTTGGGTTGGAAGGGAGCTCTGGAGATCACCCAGTCCAGGCAGGGTCACCTGGGACAGGTGACACAAGGTTGTGTCCAGAGAGGGAGACTCTCCCTTACCTCCTTTCTCTGCTACTTTGGGCCAAACCCTAAAGATCAGGAGGGTTTTTTCCAGACTCCCAAGACACCCGAGTTTCATTTTCCAGCTGTTGTAGGGGTGTAGCTGCCCCTGGTTCCCCTCCAGAGCCTGCCCTGCTCAGGGCCAGTTGGGACAGCTGGAACTGTGCTCGTGGGGATATGTGAGGGACTGAGATCTCTGGATATGGGGGGATTTGGGGGGGTTTGGTTCCTTTCTCCTCTATTTAGGCAATGGAAAACTTGTGCCAGTAGGAGCCCTCCATCCTGTGCAGCCCTGGAGTGAAGGATCTCATCACTCCAAAACCCTTGGATGCAGTTTGGGGCACCCCTGGTTGCTGTGGGAATGGGGATGCTCCCTGTGCTGCTTTCTGCCCTCTCACTGCCCCCAGCAGTGTGTGTCCCTGTGGGCTCAGGCTCCTCCCTGCTGCTCCCTGGGGTTGTGTGGCCCAGCCCAGGAGCTGCTGTGCTGTTTTTAGTGCGGAGCAGCGCGAGCACTTCCCTTACAGCCTGCAACTCCCGGGAAAAGGGGGAGGGATGGAGATTCCAGCTCGCACTTGCAACAATTTGGGTTTTTTTCCTAAGGAAACCAAACAGCAGGAGCTGTTTGTCTGCCTGTCCTTGGAATGTTAATGGCAAAAATCCTCCAGCCAGCCCCACCAGCCCAAACTCCTGGGGGTCGGGGAGCCCTGACGGAGCTGTGCCCCTGTTCCTGGGGTGGGTTTGGAAACATGAGATGTTCCAACAGCTGGTTTTGTTTTTCCTCCCTCTTGCAGACCATGGACAGAGAGTTCAGGAAATGGATGAAGTGGTATGGGAAAAAACATGCAGAATACACAGTGAGTAAAATCCTGGTGCTCCTGCTGATGTCCAGCTTGGAAAGTCCTCTCCAGCCCTTCCCCAGCTACCAGCAGTGTGACCACAGCTGCTTCCTGGCTGTTCCCTTCATCCTGGTTTTTCCAAGCCATCCTCCAAAACCTCTCTCTTTGTCTTGCTTGGTGTGTAACATGTTGTCATTGGAACCACTTCCAGGTCTTTCCACTCTTGGAAGATTTATCCTCCTCAAATGTCATTTTAACTGGGGCTCCCACGTTCTTCTGTTGGTCTTAAACCTCCTTTCCCTTTTTTCTCCCATCTCTCCATGGATTGGGGGTTTTGCTGGAGAGACTGTTGGAAATGGCAGCTCCTCCTTGGGTTTCTGGGTTGTCCTGGTAGGAACAAAAGCTGGAGCTTTGGTTCCCAGGCAGGGGAAGGTGTGGAAACATTGGACAGGGACTGAAGTTGTGGCTGGAGGCTGGAGCAGGAAGCTCCAGGAGCAGTGGGACCAGTGGGAGGCTGTGGGCTCAGGAAGGGTATTGGGGTGGTTAATTCTGATTTGGAAAGGATTGGAATTGGGTGTCCTGAGGCTGTACCTGGATCAGGAGCAGTCAGTGGGTCATCACAGGGCATCTCCCTCCCTGGGGATAGGGACAGGTGTGGAATTCTTTCCCTCCCTCCCCATGTTACTCCATCTTTGTGGATGTTTTGCCCTCTGGAATGACAGTGTGAAATCCATCCACACTGTCCTGTGCCATTCCTTCCCCTTTTCCCTTCCTCTTCCTCCTCCTTAATTTTCATTAGGAAAACCTTCTCCCTGGCCAATCACTTTCCATGAAATACATGGAGAGGGATGTACCCGTTCAACAGGAACCCACTGAGTGGTTTGAAAATACATCTATTTATGTTTCTCCTCCTGCTCTCCAATGGTCAGGGAAGAGGCTGGATGGATCAGGGATGTTCCCTGAGTTCCCAGACAAGTGGGTCACTCTTTCCTGCTCAGGGGTTGCCGCTGGCCCCGTGTCCTGTGTTGAGATGTGAAGTTTGGGGAGCTGCTCCTTCCCTTCCCTTTTGCACAGAGACATTTTTCCCTGTTCCTGGAATGGTGGGAACCACGTGGCTTGAGCATTCCAGCAGGGTGGGATCAAATGCCAGGTTTATTTCCCGATTTTCCCAGCCTTTTTCCTCTCAGTTTTTTGGCTGCTGGGATCCTTCAGAGGGCTCATCTTGTAGGAAAAGCTGGAAAACAGGCTGGAAAGGGGCTGGTCCCACCTGCTTCTGAGCATTTTCTCCCTGGAATTCCCGTGCTGGATGGAATGATTCCCTCCAGAGGGATGCTGAGGGCCTGGTTTGCAGCAGGCTGGATGTCACTGCTAACTCCTTCCTGCTGTGGGAGCACTGGGAATGCTTTCCTTCTCCTCAAGTGGCCATATGGCATTTTTCCATTGTGTCACCCAGCTGGCATGCCATGAAAGGAACTGTTCCTGAGGATGCTCTGCCTCTGAGCTGGGGGATTTAAAGAGCAGGAGAGGAGCTGGGATAAAATATTGGAAGCATATTGCTTGCCCTGGGCAGCATTTCCAGATGGAGCCTTCCCAGTGGCAGAGTCTGGGGCTCCTTTGGAACAAAATATGTATTTTTGCCAGGTTCTTTGGCTGCTCTCACTCTCTTTTCTGCAGGGTTTGGAGTAAAAAAATCTCCCCTGAGTGTGCAGTCTGGGTTTTTTGGGGAAGAGTTAAAACACTGGCAGCACTTTGTCTTAAGGAAAAATTGGTTTCTTGTCACTTGGAGTGATGCTTGAACACAGATTTTGGTTTTCTGCATGCAGACAGGGCAGATTTTATTTAGTTTTTATTCATCAGACATCCCAGTTTATTTTCTTTAGAAGTTCCTCAGCAGCATCTGCTGTAGGTGACTCATGAAACAGAGCAAACTTGTCTCCCAATGCAGCTGGAAAACACAGAATTGAAAGGGTGGCATCCTTATCTTTCTGGAAAACAACTTTGTCCCTGCAAAATGCTCCCAAAACTCCAAATGTTGGAGGCAAAATAAGCCCAAATTGAAATAATCTGTCATCAGCTGGTGAATCCCACTGCAGTGTCACAGGCAGTCATGTGAAAACTCAATATTTTGGGAAGAATCAAGTGGTGGAGGAGGGGAGGGAGCTTGGCAGGAGCTCAGTGGGAAGAATCCTGGATCCCACCTGCAGGATGAACATTGGGGAGGGTGGTAAAATAGAAACTGGGGGACAGGAGGCAGCAAAAAATCCAGGGCTTGGGCCTGCAGGGTTTTACATTATTTTAACAGCCAAAAGCCCAGTACAATTATAATTTTCCAGTACAAATGGAATTTTTGTTTCCCCCTGAAAAGCTGCTGTGTCACTTCAGCAGAGCTGGGTTTGTGCAGCTCAGCAATTCCTTCTCACTTGGGCAGTGATTTTTCCCTGTAATTCTTCATCTCCAGCCTCACCACATGGCAGGAGCTTCCTGAGGAACATTTTGTGGCCTTTTTGCCTCTTGCAATAATCCAAGGGGCTGCCAGAACCTCATTGTGTTTTTGTAACCTGCCCCCAATCTGACCAACAGGATTTTTTTTTTTAATTTTTACTATTAAAAGAAAATTGATAAGAATGTAAACAAATAAAAAACACCCCCCCAAAAGTTCTCCAAACCAATAAAATTGTGTTTGAAAAGGCTTGAACAGAAGGACAATGAGCTGTTGCTCATTAAAATTCACTTTTGCAGCCTTCAAATTCACTTCCTGCATTGTTCTTGTTACTGCTGGAAGTTCTGAGCTTGGATGTGAATTCTAGAGAGCAAAGTTCAGTGACAACATTTAAAATAAATCCTGATTTTCCACCTGTATTTCCGTCCTATTTTGTCAACCATTACAGAAAAAAACTCTCTCTGGAGCAACGTTTCCATATAAAATTGGCAGCCTCACGTGCATGGAGATGTTTTGGGGAAGCAGGACAAGGCTCTGTGGTCACTTCAGGGGATAATTCACATTGAATTCCTCCAGTAGCTAGTGGCAAAGTGTCCTGAGGTGTGTTGGATGCTGCAGAGCTCCAGCTGGGTCATCCCTGGAGAGGGGCAGGATCCATTTGGGGCAGGAGAGGAGTGGGAGGGAGGTTGTTTATCATACTCTGCTTGGAATTCTCCTGATCTCCAGCTGCTGTAGGTCTCACACTCCTATAAAATGAGTATTTACATGCCTGTGGTCCTGGGTGTCTCATTCCTGGTTGTGGGTGTCCAATTCCTGCTCAGTTAGGGCAAATCCCAGTCTTTGCCAGTCTCCTGTGTTCGGAGGGAATCCTCCTCCTGTAGAGCTTTACATCATCCTCATCATTTCCCTCAGCCTTTTGGACTGCAATGTCCCACTTCTGCCACTTCTCACTTTGTTCCAGCTCCTTTTATCTTCTCCTTTCCACTCCCATGGAGCTGAGAAGTTTCCAAGATTAGCTCCTTCCCCCTTCTTTTCAAGGAAACTTGTCTGAAGGAAGCAGGAGACTTTGGGAAGGTCGTTAGGGTAATTAGAGAGCCCTTCTTGGGGAATTCTGCCATCACAATTAAGAGGCAGATGGGTTTTCATGGTTCCTGACTCTAAATATCCTCGTGTGGCCTCCAAGTCAGAGCCATCTCAGGTATCTGGGGCGGGAGGCTGAGGCTGCTGTGTGGCAGGAATGCTTCTTCTCTGCCTGGGGTCCCCTTGGAGGGCATTTTTGGGGTGTCCTCAGTGCCTACAACCTGTTGTACCCTTGTGTGGGGAAGGTTTTCTCCCTCAGAGCACTTTGGGCTGTGCTGAGGACACAGATTTGGTTTGTGTTTGTTTACTCGGGGTTGTTATAACAGAATTCCTGCCCTGCTCCATAACAGCCCTGTTTTAGCAGCAGGTGACAATAATCTTCAAACCAAGGGCAGGAAACACATCTGACCACCAGCTTTGCTAAAGCTGAGGGATTTTGGGGGGTGGGCACCTCTGGCACATGGGGAAACCCAGGAGCTGCTGAGGGCTGGAGGTGCTCTGTGGTCCAGCCCTGTGGATTAGAGGGGAGTCTTCACACATCACAGAATATACTGAGCTGGAAGGAGCCACAAGGATCATCAAGTCCCATTTAGTCCCTAAATCAGCATAAACCTGGCTTTGTAAACTTCCAGGCTCATCTCAGGCCGAGTTTGGGGTGTCTCTCTGGCTGTTTTCCCTGGAAATCTGAGCAAAAGCAGTGATTTGTGTAGGACTTCCAGTGCCTCTTGCTGCCCAGGGAGGAGACTGGCATCACCTGGGCCTTAAACCTTCACTTCCACCAGGACCTGCAGCTCAGGGAGGGCCAGAGCAGCTGCTCATTCCAGGTGTTTCTGAAGGCCCTGTTTCAGTGGGAATCTCGCTGGGCTGGGGTTTGAAAAGCCCTCCAAACGTCCCCCGTGGCTTTGAAATGGTGCCACATTTTGGAGGCTTGGCTCTGTGCCTCCAGTTATTTTTGAAGAGAACAGGAACCTAAAAATAACCCTGTGTACTTTTCCAGGCAGAAATGGCTGGTTTTTGGGAGCCAAGTGTTTGCATGGAGGCGGCTGGAATGAGCCATCCTGCCTGTGAATTTATGGCTCTGTGGAGCTGCTCAGGCACAGGGAGACTCCCAGTCCAGCCCTGGGTGAGATCCCAGCCTTCCTCCAGGCCTGACCTTCCCAAATTCCTGCCCTACACACACCCACTGCTCTCTACCTCTGGCTGCTTCTGACCTGCTGCTTCTCATCGAGTTCCAGATGCTGTTGGTTGTAGTTCTGGCTGAAAAAAAAAAAAACCTGAATAAAAACCTGGTTTGCCTTCTAAATTTAGCAGCAGTGCAGCTCTGGGGGTGATTTTGCTGAGCTAATTATCCTGTTAGAGAAAGCATCTCCTGCATTGTCTAATCAGATGAAAATATCTGTGTTACAGATGGTCCCTTCCATTCATTATTCACTAAGGAGATTAAGTTTCCAAGAGAGAGGGAGGAGCAGGATGGGGGTGGGGACACTGGAAGAGGTTGAGAGATTGGGATGGTTGTGTCACCTTCTCCCTGGATGAACATCATGGGCCACGTTCTGCTGCAGGCCTGGGGTTAATGCAGCTGCATTTTCCTCAGCAGTTCTTGTTTCACTCTCAAAATCCCTGTAAACCTCTGAGCTGCCTGGGATTTTGGGGCAGTTTTCTTTGATTCCCTGTGTCAGTTGATGGGGAAGGAGCTTCTTTCCTCCCTTTTGGGAGTCCTTTATGGGTCAGATGTCTCTGTCCTGTCTCTGAGGGGAGCAGGCCCCTGATCCAGGAATCCCTGCCTTGCTCCAGGGGGGAAAAGTAAGAAAAATAACCCATTTTCTCCCAGCCCCAGTTGACCATCTGGTTATTTCCATACTCCAGTGTTTTTCTTGCTGAGATTTTTCCCTAAGCCTGAGCTGGGGAAGCAGTGCCACACAAAAATAGATGTGTCTGAGCAGGGCTGTGGTTCATTTGAATTGTTAAATGGCTCTGGCTTGCAAATGTTCATCCTCCACGGGTGATATCAAGTTAAACAGGGAGATTTGGGTTATAAATGCTCCTCTAACCACAAGGCAGGACGAACACACAGGGAAACTGAATCCAAGGAAAGCCCAACAGCCACTTAGGTTGGATTTCAAGACCTTTGTGTGAAGCTTAGCATTTCGGAATCAGCTCATGTTACGCTGGTTCTTTGTTCCCTTTCAAACTTGTGGCTTCAGCATTGGCCTTCCTGGCTTTTCAGATGTTTTTCTTTCCCCTGTTAGTGTTTGAAAACCCTGTGGAGACCTGAGAAACTGGTGGTGTGGAGGATGCCAGGGAGAAGCTGACTTGCAGAAAGTGCTGTAAAATAAATACAGTTGCCTGTCATGTGGGTTTTCTTCGACTGTGTCTTGGTTACTCAACCATGGAACTGTTTACTACAAGACTTGGAGACAAAATTATCCCTCAAAATTCATCTAGAGATGGGCTCCATTCACGTATAGAGCTCCAGGAAAAATGCTTCCATATATGAGGTGAAAAAAACCTCATCTCAGAACTGATGTTGCCGTGAGTTTCTGGTTTAGATTCCACCCATAACCCTGCAGGGTGTTGTGGGGTTGGATCCCAGAGTTCAGCCTCCAACAAATCCTTTGTTTTTACTGGAGCAGGGATGTCAAAGGTGCATCCCCTCCCAGCAGGCCTTAATTCTAGTTTCAATCTCATTTCAGCCCAGCTGCTTGGTGGAACAGGTTCTTCTGACTCCCTTGTGTTGCTCTAACCTGCTCTTTTTGGTGTGTTTGGTCTTTAACACTTGAAGCTCTTGACAAAGTTCTTGATCTCTTCCCTGAAAACCCTCAATATTCACTTTTTCTCAGCCCTCTTGTGGACATTTGGACTTCTTTTCTGTGTGTTTTTTATCCTTCCTTTCCTCATGGGAGCAGCCCCACCGCTCTTGGCACCTGCAGCCTTGTCCTTAGTGGTGGCACAGCCAGGTGTGTGGCTCTGGTGCTTCCCTGGGACAGTCCCCAGCTCAGCCAGGGGGGTGTGGGAGTTGTCTCTGTCTGCACTGCAGTGCTGGCACTTCTGAGTTGTCACTCCACTGAAATCTGTGCAGAAAAAGGATCCTGAGCAGTCCCTGTCGGTGCTTTGATGTTCTGAGGTTCTGGAATAAACCATCACCTCAGCCCTTCAAGGGGTGTCATTGTCATTAATTACAGAGCTGCATCTTATTTTTCCCTGCCTGACTTGTGGCACAGCAGAGGGTGGCCCATGGGCTCCAAAAACACCCCTGGGAAAACATTCATCTGGGGAGAGCTTTGTGTTAAGCTGGGACTTGCTGTGGTGCCATCAGAAAGATGCTGCACAGGTCACTGGAGTCAGAACTGTATTTCTTTGCAAATCAGACCTCTCTGTCCCTCCATTTCCATCTTGAAAGTGGTGGGAGCAGCCAGGATTTATATTTAGCACCACAGGAAATCAGGTGCTGGAGCTCAACAAGAGGCTGGATTTGGGTTCCCAGCAGGAGCTGTTCCCAGCCTGAGCTCAGCTCTCCTGTGCTGACCAAGCCATGGAGGCACTTGGTGAGCAGTTTTGGAATCTCCATGGATCACAACCTTCACAGGGCACTGGGACACCCACAGACCCTTCCCTGGGTATCCCTGGGTGGGAGCAGGGAGGGAGGCACCTCTGGATCTGAGGAATGAGCAGAGCCAGGTTCATCCCCTCTGTACTCCCCCAAACCTTCCTGTGTTGTGGGGTCAGGGAGCTGGCACAGCACCTTTGTCCCTCTCCAGAGGGAAAGGGAACAACATTAACTCCTCTGTGTGTGTGTTTTTGTGTTCTTTGTCTGTTTTTAAGCTGGAAAGAGGTGACTTCCTCTCAGAAGAATGGAGGGAGAGAATTGCAAACACAAGGTACAGTACAGCCACTGAGTGCTGCTTTATGAACTGGATACTTGGGAGTTTGTATAATGGAAATTGGGAGCCTGGCCAGCTTTTTATATAGAATTTCCATAGCAAATAGCAAAAGTTGATCTGCCAACTCCTATGTTGGCCTCTTTAGATCCTGTTTTCTGACTGGAAGAATGGCTTTAAATGCATGTCCCATGGTATTACATCCAAGGGTGTATCCAAGATAAACCCTGGTTGTACAGAGGAGCAGAAACCTCCATTTGTTTCGCATATCCCTGTAGATCCTGTCAGGGATTCTGGCTATACACTAATTATCTTGGCTATGGGGGCTCACTTTCCCTTTAATAAAAAGCAAAAGACCCAAGTGAGTCTGTTCCAACTTAAATTGAAAATTCATTTCAGCTAATTGTCTTGAAGACTTATTTATGTGGAGAGCTGTGCAGAGGGTCAGGCTCCTTTCTTCGAGGGAGCAAAAAGAGGGAGTAAATTTGTTAAAAGCCATAAAAGTTGTCTGTATTTTTAAAGCTTTGCATTCTTTCAGCCTTATGGGCAGAAAAAAACCCCACCCTCTTTATTTTTATATGACCTTCTGGGCCACCCTTTTATGTGGGGGAATGGAAGGCAGTTGTCAGGGAGGGCTCTGAAAGCCTTCAGTTGTGGCAATTCCTGGATTGCTCCCAAGGGAATGGTTTAGGAGCAGGCCATGGAGGAGCCTGCTGACTTCTGCTTTGTTATGTACCTCAGTTCCTTCTGGAGGTGCCTTTTCATTTGGGGACAGACTTGTCCCAGCCTTGCAGCTCCCTGGGGTTTGACTTTGCTGCTTCTTATTCCAAGGGCACCTTCTCCGCTGCCTGGGCCACTTCCCTTCAACTGAGTGAACTTCTTAGGGCAGTTTTTGGCTGCAGGAGCTCTGAGTGCACAGGGAGGTGCTGGGAGGTGTTTATCTGGGGTCTCTGTCTGTGCTCTCCACACACCTCAACCTGGTGCAGAATCCTGGAGTAGGTTGGAAGGAGCTCAAATCCCATCTCCCTCCTGCCCCTGCCACGGGCAGGGACACCTTCCATAGGGTGCTCCAGCCTGGCCTTGGGCACTCCCAGGGCTGGGGCAGCCCCAGGGAACGATGCTGGGAGCAGGACATGGCTCCCCATGGCCCAGAGCCATGTGGAACGAGCCTTGCAGGACGAGTATTCCAATGGCTTGGCAATTCCTGCCGGGATCAAGGTGCTCCAGGGCCCCCGTGCCCTGCACGTGCACACCGAGTCCTGGGCCAGAAGGAGCACTGTAAAAACACCCCTCTGCAAGCTCTGGCTTCTCCCCTTCCTTTCCTGGATGTTTTCTACTCCCATTAATATGTTTGGCTCTTTTGCAAGGCCTCTTTTTTGGCACATGGGGAGGAGGAGGAGGAGGAGGAAGAAACCCCTGCTAGCTTTCCTTGCCAGGCAGGGTTTCCCAAATTTCCAAGTGCAAGGCGTAGCAAGAAGAGATGTTTTGGGTTTTTTTTCCCCTTGGTGTATAAACATTTTTTTTCATTGGTGGTTTTTCACAGCTTTGGCTGCTGCTCTTAAACTCTGTGTCCTTGTTGAACACATTTCATGTGGGGAGGCTCTGGCAGGGGGGTTTTCCAGCAGGCCTCTCACAAAGGAACCAGCTCTTCATGTGGAAACAATGTGCCAAAATGGCTTTTTGTAGAACCCTGGAATCTCCTGAGCTGCGAGGGACCCACAGTCCCAACTCCTGGCCCTGCCCAGGACACCCCAACAATCCCCCCCTGTCCCTCAGAGCATTGTCCAAACGCTCCTGGAGCTCTGGC
Source organism: Pachyramphus minor (assembly GCA_013397135.1). NCBI lineage: Eukaryota > Metazoa > Chordata > Aves > Passeriformes > Tyrannidae > Pachyramphus > Pachyramphus minor. The sequence goes on from VYXB01000654.1 coordinate 81,293, forward strand.
AGCCTTGGGGGTGTTTCTTTTTCAATCTGTGGCACATTCTGTTTATCTCTGAAACACATTTATCCACATTTATTAACCCCTTTGTGGGGTTCTACCTCTGTGCAGCTTTCTTTGTTTCCACATGTCTTTGTTCCAGGAGCAAAACTCCCTCACTGGATTTTTTAACCTGGAAAGAAAGAAACGACTCCTCCCTTGGGGGTGAAGTGCTGGGTTGAGACAGGAAAGATGTGCTCAGATGTCACTGTCTTATGGCATCACAGGGAATTAACAGCTGGAAGAGCAACAGGTTGTGGACTCCCCATCCCTGGAAGTGTCCAAGGACATGTTGGAGCAACCTGGTCTAGTGGAAGGTGTCCCTGCCCACGTTGGGGAGTAGAACTCATGAGCTTTAAGATCCTTCCCAACCCAACCTATTCTGTGACTCTAAAACATATTTTGCTATTTTACTGTCATACTTTAAATGCAGGGGAAGAAGTAACAGGATGAAGTGGGGCCTGTTGTGCTGAGTGTTGCTCTCCGTGTGTGTTGGTGTTGGATCTCACCCTGGCAGAGAGTCAAAACCTTTCTCACATTGGTTTTGCATCAGAACTCCCAGGAGCTGGCAGAGCAGGACACCTTTGAGTGGTTTTAAATGTAGTTGCACAGGCTGAAGGTGAAGCTGAGGGACTGTTTGGGTCCCTGAGCAAGAGGAAGGTGTTTGTTGGGTGGGAGCAGCTCTGTAGCTGGGGACAAGCAGGTTGTCACTGTCACTGTGACGTGGCTGGGGGTGGCTGTGCTGTGTCCTTGGCTCCCTGTTCACTAGCCTGACCTTTCCCTTGCAGTGTTATTTTTGTGAATAACTTTGCCTTTGGCCCTGAGGTGGATCACCAGCTGAAGGAGCGATTTGCAAACATGAAGGAAGGTAAATCCAACTGGAAGTGTTTTTCTCTCGGACTCTTAAAGGGAGGGGGGGTCCGAGGGGGAGCTGGGCTGGGAAGGGGCTGTCAGAGCCAGGCTGGGGGGCTGTGCTGTGCCCTGGGGCCAAGTGTCTGCACCACAGGGGTTATTTCTTGGCCTTTCTACTTCCCACCTCCTCACACCTCCCTGGCTCCTCGCAGTAGGAAGACTGTGGAGCAGAGTTGGGCTGGGAGGAGCTGCTGGTTCTTCCTTATCTCCCTTGGGAACCTACAAAACATGCAACAGCCAAGGCAAATTCCTGGATCCCTGGGAGTGTCCAAGGCCAGGTTGGACTGGGTTGGAGCAACCTGNGAGGGGGTTGGAGCAACCTGGGCTGGTGGAAGGTGTCCCTGCCCATGGCAGGGGGTGGCACTGGATGGGCTTTAAGATCCCTTCCAACCCAACCCATGGCATGAGTCCTGGCTGCAGAGGCCCTGGACAGCCAGTCTCTGTAATTCCATGTGGAATTCACTTACTGGGTTCTCCTATTTGAAGTTCTTACACTTAATACTCGGTGTTAACTAATAAATAATAAAACAGACTGATAAAATGTGGGTGCTGCCCAGGGAAGGGAATGGAGCTGGGAAGGGGCTGGAGCAGCAGGAGCAGCTGAGGGAGCTGGGGGGGCTCAGCCTGGAGAAAAGGAGGCTCAGGGGGGACCTTCTGGCTCTGCAACTCCCTGACAGGAGGGGGGAGCTGGGGGGGGTCGGGCTCTGCTCCCAGGGAACAAGGGACAGGAGGAGAGGGAACAGCCTCAAGTTGTGCCAAGAGAGGTTTAGATTGGATATTAGGGAATATTTCTCCATGAGAAGGGTTGTTAAGCACTGGAAGGGGCTGCCCAGGGCAGTGGTGGAGTCACCATCCCTGGGAGTGCTCAAACAAGGTGTGGATGTGGCACTTGGGGACAGGGGTTAGTGGTAACCATGGTGGAGGGTTGACAGCTGGACTTGCTGATCTTAAAGGTCTTTTCCCACCTTAAAAGATCCACATTTCCATAAAAACGTGGACACTGTCACTGGTGTCCTGGGTGCTCCCTCTGCAGACTGGGGACACCCCCTGACCCCACCATGGCTCTGCCTTGGCACGGGGTGTATTTTTTCTTTGCCCTTAACCACTGGGATAAGCAACAATTTTATTTGGCTATGGCAGAAATTCCAAAAATAACTATTTCTGAAAAGAAAAATGTGTGGTGTGAACAAAGAATCTGTGGCTTCCCATGGCACAGCTTTGTGCTGAAATAAATAATGGGACTTTTGGGCTCTGGTGCAAACCATAAAACCCCCCAAATTAAGCTGTTTTTCTTTAATTTTACTGGTTTGGTTTTTGATTTTTTAAACTTCTTTAACAGTGGCTTGAAAGCAGTGGCAAACTGGGGATGGTTCAGGCAGTTTTTACAGTGAAGAAACATTATTTCTCTTCCCAGAACGTGTCCAGGCTCTGCCTTGGGCTGAATGACCCCAAATAGCCATGAAATGGAGATTATGGCCTTTAAATAAAAGGGCTTTGGGGGCTTGTGCATTAAAGATCCCAACTAGGAGGGAGATAATTGAAATTTCTTTAGATTGCCACTGAGAATCCATGTGCTCTTTCTTTTCCAAGTGTTTTAAATCTGTCATTTTAAAGTGATCCTTGAGGTGTCACCTCAAAGATTGACTTTCTTGGAGACTGTCAGAATGAGAATTAGCTAATTTGTTCTTTTTAATGATATACAAGTGGTAGTTTTATAGGGCTGCTCTTCAGGGCTCTGTACCAGGTTATATTTAATAAGTAGTTATTTCTAGAAGAAACGATGGAGCTGAATTTACTTTTCTTTTTTCTCTTTTTTTTTTTTCCAGGTGGGAGAATTGTGTCCTCAAAACCTTTTGCACCTCTAAATTTTAGAATTAACAGTCGAAACTTGAGTGGTATGGTTGTCCTTTTTATTGTTCATTACAGTTGGGGGTTTATTCATTATCTGAGCGTTTCTGGGGTGGGATTTTGTTTTGTTATCTGAATGAACTATCTGGGGTTTTGCTGCTCTCAAGAGTTGTGTAAATAAATAGAAAATGCTGTTGGATTATTAGGGCACAAGTGCCCAAGTGACATGGATTTAAAACCAAACTATCTAAAAATCACACCCAACACTGGAACAGACACTTTTTGTGGGATTTGTGCCGCTGGATTTTGGTGTTTGGGCCATCAGTGTGTCCCTGGCTGGGCAGAGAAATGCTGCAGAGAAATGAGGTGTTCAAGGGTGGGATTCATTTCTTTGGCCACAAAGAGCTGCAGGGACTCCCAGGTTACGCTGTAGCTGATTAAATCCTGCCAGGTAAACCCCACCACTCATGATTCCTAAGGCTTGGAAGTTGTGGAGCCAGGCTGGGAGAGCTGAGGGGGGTCACCTGGAGAAGAGAAGCTCCAGGGAGACCTGAGAGCCCCTTGCAGGGCCTGAAGGGGCTCCAGGAGAGCTGGAGAGGGACTGGGGACACGGGATGGAGGGACAGGACACAGGGAATGGCTTCCCACTGCCAGAGGGCAGGGTTGGATGGGATATTGGGAAGGAATTGTTGGCTGGGAGGGTGGGGAGGGGCTGGGATAGAATTCCCAGAGAAGCTGTGACTGCCCCATCCCTGGAAGTGTCCAAGGCCAGGCTGGAGCACCCTGGGCTGGTGGAAGGTGTCCCTGCCCATGGCGGGGGGTGGGACTGGATGGGCTTTAAGGTCCTTCCCAACCCAAACCATTCCATAATTTCCTCAAATGTTCAACTTTAACTCCTTGTGTGCAAACTGAGCAAACCTCTCCCTGCACACCCAGTCCCTGGGTCTGTTTTTCTGCCAACGAAGTTGTGTGGTTTTCTTCTCCTCTGAAGACCCCAGTCCTGAGATGGATTTTGCAGTCCCTTTGCAGGGACCTGAACTGCAGTTTTTGAGGTGTTAATGCCCCTCGTTGCTGGTTTTACTTCTGAGCTGTTTTAAACTTCCATTGTTGAAATTAGGGTTGTGCTCTGCAGGGCCAGGAGTTGGAGTCAGTGATCCTCATGGGTCCCTTCCAGCTCAGCATATTCTATATCCTACGAAATTTCTCAAGGAAAAGAGGGATCCAAGCTGGGCTTTACACACATTTACTGTGTCCAGTGCAGAACACTCCCTAAATTTAAAACCCCTTTATTCCCCTCTCTGTGCAAACGTGGTGAGTAACTCCCTGAGTTCCAAATCTCAAGCTGTGTTTGGTTTTGGCCTGACACTCCCAAACTGCTTTTCAAGAATAGGAATTTATGGACTGTCATGAAGTAAACTGTGCCCTTGGGAGTTATTTTTATTAGGCTGGAATTGTTGTGGATGTCCCACTCATCACACCCCCAAACCTGCCCTTTGAACCTCTTCTCTGGGACATCTCTTGGTTTTGGACCTTATTAACCATTGGCTTTGCCAATCCTTTGGTACATGGACTTGAAAATAAAAGGGGAAAAAAGGTGGAATGGCCTTTCTGGCACTGCTCAAACCTCTGGAAAGCTGGAATTGTGGTCTCAGTTTGCCCACGAGACAACGAGCCCGAGGAAAGCTCAGCCCCTCTTGCACAGCCCACCAGAGCCTGGTGAAATGCAGGGAGGAGCCTGGGGGGGTTTCAGTGAAACCTGCCCACAAAAATCCATGGTTTTGGCCTCTCCAGCCTTTTCTTTCTTGGCTTCTGCCCATTTCCTTATCCCTCTGCTGCGTTTGGGAGACTGGGGCCAACATGTGCTGCTCCTTCCACCTCATGCAGCCCTTTGTGACTGTCAGTGGAGCCAGGTCTTTATCCCATTCCAGCTTTCACCCCACTGTGGATTCATTGGGAATGTTTTCTAGAACACTGCAGTTTTAGATGTTAATGCTTGAAGGGAATGCTGATGTTCAAATTGTATAGAAATAGGCAATTATAGAGATGGCTCAGCAAAAAGATGGATAACAACCCCCACTAGCAGGAAAATTCCAGGGATTCAGATAAAAGGACTTGGGAAAGAAATCACCTTTGTGTGCTGCAAACGGGGAAAGTGGTGGGAATAAATGTTAGGTCTTAATCCCATTCTGTGTTTGGGAAATACCAATATCAAATGAAAATGTGCTGAGCCTGGGGCTTGTTCCAGTGGTCATGGCCTGTCCTAAGTGACACTTCCAGGGAAATGTCCTCAGCCATGGCCAGTGTCCTGCACATGCAGAGGAGGGAATGTCACTGGATCTAAAGGATGAGCAGTTAAATAATTTACAAAATACAGTGGAGAAGAAAAGCTTTAAGAAACACCATTTCCCTCAACACCAGCTTTGTCCTTAGCAGTTCCATCTGGAAGAAGAAATGGAAATGTGGAAAGGGTTGGACAAACAAAAACAAGGATTAAAGTGTGGTTAAAATTAGGGTTGAGGCTGCTGAATCCCAAACCTCGCTTTTGGCCTCTTCTGGGTAATTTCTGTTTAATTAGAAGCATTCCATAATTTCTCCACTGGCTCAGTGGTTATGGGGATGTTTAAGGCACATCCCATAGCTATTAATTGTGGAGAACAAAACAAATAGAGGCAAGAAAACAAATACAAACCATGTTTGTGCCCAGTCCAAATATAGAGCCCAGTTTACAGGGGCTGGTGGTGTTCTGGGGCTGGGTCTGTCTAACTCAATCCTCCTGGCACACGTGTTGTCCTAGAAGGGTTGAGACACACAGTCCTGTTTGCTGAAAGCTTGCACTGGTTGTAATTTCAGACATAAAAGGTAATTTTCTCTACTGTGATGTAGCAAGAGAATAAGAGATTCCCTCTAAACTCATGGCAGTGCTTTTCTTTAGGATGTAAAACCCACATTTCTCTTCAGTGTTGCCTGGTGGTGCCAGCTGAGCAGAACTGAGGCAGCTTTTCCCTTTCTCCCCACAGATATTGGCACTATAATGAGAGTTGTGGAGCTGTCACCACTGAAAGGATCCGTGTCCTGGACAGGGAAACCAGTCTCCTACTACCTGCATACTATAGACAGAACCATAGTGAGTATGGCCAGCCTGGGGCAGCATTCCAGCTCCCTTTCCTGGGGCTTGGGAATGGTTTTCATGGTCCTTTGGGGCTTTGCAGACCTGTAACACACCTACAGGGAGAGTGCAAACCACCCTGCGGGGCTTTGGCTGCTCCACAGCCCTCCATGGGTATGGACAGTGCTCTGGGAATTCACTGAAGATTCACAAATAGAATTCCTTTAGAATCCTGGTCTTGTGCTATAAAAACTCTGCCTCTGATTCCTCACTGTGCTCTTTGGAGCACAGACCATTTTATTTGATCATATCCAACCAGTAAATCTCAGTTTTAGGACCAGCCCAAGCTCCACAATAACACTGATGCATCCACTGGTTTTTTTTCCTTTCAATTAAAGAAAACAACAACAACAACAAAACCCTATAAAAATGAAACTTTTTGTGGTGAAATCATTTATTCCACAGTAATTTTTTTCCCCCAGTATGATTGTAAGGCTGTTTCTCTCACTCTGCTGTAGCCTGACAGTGCTTTTGTTAAAGACTAAGCCAGAGTGGAGATAAATCATGGAGTACAAGGGTGCAGTGGAAATAACTTCATTGCAAATTCCCCTCTGCTGAGGGGAGATATGTGACACAAAGCCTTCAAACAAGGCCAGCCAGTGCTGGAGATGATAAACCCTTGTCGAGGTTGGATTATGTCCTGTTACACAACAGGCTGAAAAGAGTGAATGGAAATGGAGCTTATCAGGGGCAAACCAGTCAGAATTTCTGCACTTCTGCATTTGTTTTAAGCTGATATTTTATTCTTACGTGTTCAGCTGTCATGGCTTTGAAAATGACTCTCTCCTCCTTCTGTTTTCAGCTTGAAAACTATTTTTCTAGTCTCAAGAATCCAAAACTCAGGGTAAGTTTCAATCGTTCGCTGTAGAAAACACACACAAAAAAAGGAGCACTGAAGGGTTTGGTCACAGATGCACAGAATTGAGGGGAAATCAGATTTTCTTGATGAGGAGAGGGCAAAGAGCTGATTGAAGTGAAGCATCAGAGGCTATCAAGCACTAATTCAATTATGTTCCAGGGATTCCTAGCGGAGATTTACTGGAGCAGCCTCCAGGTGCTTTTACCTCGCCCTGGAGGTCTCTGATGAGCTATTTCTTCATTAAAGGACTGGAATTAAAGAAGGAAATGATGGTTTGAGTCTGTCCCAGTGCTCAGCTCCTGAAATGGAGCTGTGCAGTGCCCTGGGATGTCCCTGGTGGGACACACAATTTGCTGCAGCCGGGGCTGGAATTAAAATGCCAGAGGATTTTTGGGATGTTAATCTGAAATAACCTGGGGCTGGAATTCCCAGGAAGAAAATGAAGTGAGGCCACTTCATTTAAAACTTGAGGTGAGTGTTTGTCTGTAGACTGAGCTGTCCAGAACAGACTCCTGGTTGCTCTGAAATCGGATTATTTCCAGCTGTTAAATTCAAATTTGGGAGAAAAAAGGACTTCTTGGAGTCCAACCCAAAAATTGCAGGGTGGCATCTGTGTGATCCTGACCTTCCCTGCTTCAACCTGCCCTTTCTGTGCTCTGGGTGAGAAGTCAAGTCAAAGAGGTGTTGGAATTGCCTGGATTTTTATGCTGCTTAAATCCCACCTGGAAGGGGCAGGAAAGGCTTTGACTGAGCTCTTGGAAGTTCCAGGTTTGAAAGTGGTTTTTTTTTACTGAGAGGTTTTCTCTGAAAGAGGAAATTTCCTGTTTGCCTTGGAGAAAATCAACCTTAGGAGTTGCTGCTTTTGTTTTTATTAATCTCCTCAACAGACTTGGCTAAAGGGGAATGGGAAGATGATTTAATGGCTTTGCCATTTCCAGATTTTTTTCAAAAATCTTTTTCCACATTTTTTCCACATTTCCAAAATGTGGAAATGGGGGAAATTTTTCCCCCCAAATGCCAGATTTTTAAAGTGATGTATCAACACATGAAAAGTTGGGGATAATGGTAAAGCTGCTGAAATATTTAATAATGATAAAAAATACAGCAAAAAAAATCCCGAACTTGATAAAGGGATGGGACTGGGAGGGGAGAATATAGGAAGAGATTGGGATTTAATCCCTGGCTTGAGGTCTGAGGTGGGGAATCATTGCACTCACCTCCCTGTTCCCAACCAGTGCTGGGAATTTAAGTAGGATAATAATTTAATATTGAAATTATATTTATATCAACAAGTATAAGTAGAAAATATAAATATAATAAAGACAAATTAGAAATATAAATACAATATAACTATAAATATATAAAATATTTAAAAATATATTACATAATAGGAACATAATAGAAATAAAAGCAATGCAACCATATAATATTTAAATTATATTAATGAATACAATCATAATTACAAATATCTAAANACCATAATTATAAATATATATATCTATATTTAGTATAAGAATTATAAGAAGATAGTGTATATAGTTTAAAAATAAATATAATTATATAATACAAATGTATTATATTCTAGAATGTTTATAATTAGAATATTAAACTGATACTTCAAATAATATGATAATTTAATATTTATTAAAAATAATAAGTGTTTTCCCTTTTTCTTGTAGAAAACTGAGCTGGGAAACACAGTGATCTGTATTAAAAGTGATGTATATGCATGAAATATATGTAAATATATATGTGTAATAAAGAGAAATTATTGAATGAAATCCTCTAAACCTTTCTCCAGGAGGAACAAGAGGCAGCTAGACGTCGTCAACAGAGAGAAAACAAGAGCAACACAACTACTCCAACCAAGGTTCAAGAAAACAAGGTGAGGCTGCTGCACTTTGGGTGCTCAGGGAAGGTGTGTTGGGTGCTCAGGGAAGGTGTGTTGGGTGCTCAGGGAATGAGTGTTGGGTGCTCAGGGAATGAGTGTTGGGTG
>VYXB01000654.1:90753-113580 GCA_013397135.1 Pachyramphus minor
GTGTTGGGTGCTCAGGGAAGGTGTGTTGGGTGCTCAGGGAAGGTTTATTGGGTGCTCAGGGAAGGTGTGTTGGGTGCTCAGGGAAGGTGTGTTGGGTGCTCAGGGAAGGTGTGTTGGGTGCCCCGGGGCTCAGGAGGGGCTGGCAGGACACGGGGGCTCAGCCCCGAAATCTCCATGGGGCCCGGGATCCCATGGAGGGGCTGTGGGAAAGCTGCCCCTGGGGCTGCAGCAGAGTTCTGGGCAGCAGGGGTTGGAGGAGGAGGGGTTGCAGGGGTGTCCCCAGGGCTGGGGCCCGAGTCACAGCCCAGCACTGGGTGCAGGGGGACGAGTCTCTCCTGCAAGGACTCTGCTCCCTTTGCTCCCTTGTGGAATCCCACTGGAGATGAGTGACTGTTCCTGCCCAAAAATACCAAGTACTGAGTGTACTTTGACTTCTAAATGAAGCTCAGTTGAAGGATTTAGGCAGTAAAGGATGAATAATCAGCTTTTCTTAGACAACAGGTTCAGATTTAGTGGAATCACGAATGGTTTGGATTAGAAGAGACTTCAAAGTTCATCCCATCCCACCTCCTGCCATGGGCAGGGACACCTTCCACCAGCCCAGGTTGCTCCAAGCCCTGTCCAACCTGGCCTTGGACACTTCCACGGATCCAGAGGCAGCCACAGCTGCTCTGGGCAACCTGTGCCAGGGCCTCCCCACCTTCCCAGGGAACAGTTCCTTCCCTATATCCCACCCAAGTTCCCCTCCCTCAGTGTTTTCTTTCCTGTAATGAATGGATGAGAATGATCACAACCCCTTGGAAACAGCTCTTATCCCAGGCAAGTCCACTTCACTGGCAAGTTATTAAACTGTAGTGCATCAGCTTGCTTTCATAAAGTCATTAAGTTTACAGATATTAAGGTATTATATATATATATTCTAAGGTATTAAGTTTAAAGCTATTAAACACAGTCATTAATGTTTGCTTAAAAGGAACTTTACATACAGAGGTAGAAATGACTTAAAGAGCTTTTGGCTTTTCCAAACCTCTCAGGATTCTGGTGCTGAGGAAGAAAAAGCTGCAGCAAACTCTGTCAAAAAGCCATCTCCCTCCAAGGCAAGGAAGAAGAAGCTGAGCAAGAAAGGAAGGAAAATGGCTGGGAGGAAACGGGGCCGCCCCAAGAAGATGAACCCGGCGAGTACCGAGCGCAAGACCAAGAAGAACCAAACTGCACTAGAACTTCTGCACGCCCAGACTGTCTCCCAGACATCTTCATCCTCTCCTCAGGGTGAGTTCAGGGGGCCTGCAGAAGTGTCTGAGCTCTGGCTGTGCTTGGAGCTCCTTTACTGCCAGGTGCAGTTTGGTTTTGTGTCAGAAATTTCCCGTGTCCACCTGTAATAGGTTGGCCCTGGTTGACTCACCAAAGCTGCTCCATCACTGCCCTCCACAAGTGGAGCTGGGAGAGGAAATATATCAAAGGTTCATGAGTTGAGAGGAGGACAAGGAGAGATCCCTCACTGATCACCATCAACTTGGGGATATAAATTGAATTTTTTACTGCCAAAATCACAGCAAGATAATGAGAAGTAAAATAAATCTTAAAAACATCTTCCCTCCCCACCCCTCCCTCTCCTGGGCTCTCCCTCCTCCCCCCAGCAGCACAAGGAAGTGGGAATGGGGGTCATGGTCAGCTCATCACAGGTTGTTGCTGCTGCTGCTCAGGGAGAGGAGTTGGAGTCTTCCCCTGCTCCAGCCTGGGGTTCCTCCCACGGGAGACAGTTCCACATGAACTGCTCCAGCCTGGGTCCCTTTCCATGGGGTCAGTCCTTCAGGAACAGCTCCAGTGTGGGTCCCCCACAGGGTCACAGGTCCTTGCAGCAAACCTGCTCCAGCCTGGGCTGCTCTGCCCATGGGGCTGCAGGTCTGTGCCAGGACCCTGCTCCAGCCCAGGCTTCCCAGGGGTCACATCCTGCTGTGGGCACCCCCTGCTCTGGAACGGGGTCCCCTGTGTGCTGCAGGGGGGTCTCTGCTCCCCCATGTGCTGCAGGGGGGTCTCTGCTCCCCCCATGTGCTGCAGGGGGGTCTCTGCTCCCCCATGTGCTGCAGGGGGGTCTCTGTTCCCCCATGTGNTGGGCTGCTCTGCCCGTGGGGCTGCAGGTCTGTGCCAGGACCCTGCTCCAGCCCAGGCTTCCCAGGGGTCACATCCTCCTGTGGGCACCCCCTGCTCTGGAACGGGGTCCCCTGTGTGCTGCAGGGGGCTCTCTGCTCCCCCATGTGCTGCAGGGGGATCTCTGCTCCCCCATGTGTTTCAGGGGGGTCTCTGCTCCCCCATGTGCTGCAGGGGGTCTCTGCTTCCCCCATGTGCTGCAGGGGCACAGCAGCCTCCCCATGGGCTGCCCCAGGGGCTGCAGGGGATCCTCAGCTCCAGTGCCTGGAGCACCTCCTGCCCCTCCTCCTGCACTGCCCTGGGGCTCTGCAGGGCTGTTCCTCTCACGTGTTCCCACTCTGCTCTCTGCACCCAGTTTCATCTGCACAATAACATTTTTCCCATCTTAAGTGCATTATCCCAGAGGTGTTGCCACCATCTCTGCTGGGCTCAGCCTTGGCCAGCAGCAGGTCCATCCTGGAGCAGCTGGCAGTGGCTCTGCCAGGCAGGGGAGAAGCTTCTGGCAGCTGCTCACAGGAGCCACCCCTGTGACCCCCCTGCCACCAAAACCCAGCCTCACAAACCAAACAGCACGAGAGCAAAGCTGCCCTTGGGGATGGGGATGGGGATGGGATCTGTCTGTGGGTGCTTGGTGGAGCTCAGTCTTGGAGCCCACACTGTAATGCCGTGGTGAAGCTGCTGTCCCTGCCCCAAACACTGACCCCAGGAGCTGAGGCTGTGTGTGTCTCTCTGCAGATGCCTACAAGTCACCTCACAGCCCCTATTACCAACTACCTCCTAAAGTACAACGGCATTCATCAAACCAGCTCCTGGTGACTCCCACCCCTCCTGCACTACAGAAGCTGCTTGGTAAGGCTGATTTACACCTTGTTTGTCATGGGAACCCCTCCTTTGGGGTTTCTGAACACGCAGTAAATCAAAGGGCTGATGATATCCACAGTGGGATGGTGTGCATGGAGCAGGAGAGGGATGAGCTGCTTCCCACCTTCCCCACATCCCTCAGCATCATCACAAGGGCCCTTCTGCTGCTGCTCAGGTTGCTGTCTTGCTTTGTATTTGCTCTTTGGCACTATTTCAGCTCTCATTTGGCCCAAAAGGCAATAAACTTGGGTTCAGTAGGAACCCAAACTAACTGTAAATGGAAATGGCCCGTCAGAAACCACTTTATTTGAAATGAAAAGGTTCTCCTGTAATGAAATGGTACAATCTTAGGGAACACCACTGCATTTCCTCTGCAAAGCTCAGAGCCAATAAATGAGATGCTGTCTGAGATTTTGAGGCAGCAAAGGTGTGGTTGGAAGGAAAAACTTACAGGGTGGTTTTTTGGGTCTCCTGGTGTCTGTCCCCTCCCAGCTATTTATGCTTTGGCACTGGGCAGGAGCCAGTTTAGGATCCTCTGGGAATCTGATGTAATGGTGCTGTCTGTGTATAGGCCAAGGGCATCTGGGATGTCCTTAACTTGTGTTCTGTTGCTGTGGTGTCTTAGTTTTGGTTGATTTCTTTCTGTAGAGAAAGAGAGAGGAAAATAGTGATAGGGACATTTTGTGGCAGGGTGGGGGAGAGTGACACTTGTCTGGACTGGGCTTTGTTGCAGAAGTCTGTACACCATGTTTTGTGCAGCAGACTGGGCTTAATCCTGAGGTTGGCCTTAATGGTGGAAGGGCTGGGGAGAAGGAGGGGTCACTGCTGGAGATAAAGGATAATGAGAAGCCGAGAAGGGGAGAGTAACTTGGGTGTAGAGCTCAGGGGTGTGTGTGGAGGGAGGAGGAGGAGGAGAACAGGCCCTGTGTGTGGTGCTGGGAGGGTGAGGGTGTGAGCTCAGGGCTGGTTTGGGCTCCTACAGCTCATCTCTTTTATTATTTCTTCTTACAAAGAACTCAGGTCCCTCAGCTGCTCTCTCCTCATGCAAACACACCACTAACACCCAGCACCTTCCTCTGCCTGAGTGTGTTGTCATGGCTTCTGCTGGTTCCTGTTCTAAGGAGCTGATGGATCCAAGAGCTCCCCTGGCACCAGGAGATGGATTTCCAGCATGTTCTAAATCCAGCTTTAATGGCTTGGCCTGACTTACAATCCAAACCAAAAGAGAGCAAAGGAGGGGAGAGGTGGCAGGGGAGCAGATAGGGGTAAATAGGATTATTGCACTTACTGTCTGTTGAAATTCATCATGTCCTGGTTTCTTTTGCAGACTCTTTTAAGATCCAGTACATGCAGTTCATGGCTTACATGAAAACCCCTCAGTACAAAGCAAGTCTGCAGCAGTTACTGGAGCAGGAAAAGGTAGGTCTCATTTTTAACATTTCTAAACAAAATTATGAGACTATGAAGTACCTTCAGTGTGGGAAGAATGCTGGGGGTGGGAATGGTGTACACTTAGAGCAGTGCTGCACCAGGCCAGGGGTAAAGGCTCTGCCAGAGTCCTGCTTAGGCTGAGTGACCCTTTGGGCATTTTATTGCAGACTCAGTCACTCTTTGTGTGCTTAAATCTGCAACCTGGGAGAGAAACCCATCTCCCCTTCCACCTGATAAGGCTGACTTAGGATCATGGAATGGTTTGGGTTGGAAGGGACCTTAAAGCCCATCCAGCCCCACCCCCTGCCATGGGCAGGGACACCTTCCACCAGCCCAGGCTGCTCCAAGTCCTATCCAACCTGGCCTTGGACACTCCCAGGGATCCAGGGGCAGCCACAGCTTCTCTGGGCAACCTGTGCCAGGGCCTCCCCACCCTCCCAGGGAAAAATTCCTTCCCAATATCCCACCCATATAAGGCCCCTTGTCCTGTCAGTATCTACCCATATAAAAAGTCCTTCTCCCTCCTTTTCATAAACCTTCAGGCCCTGCAAGGGGCTCTCAGGTCTCCCTGGAGCCTTCTCTTCTCCAGCTGAGCACCCCCAGCTCTCCTGTCTCCAGAGCAGAGGGGATCCAGCCCTTGGAGCAGCTCTGTGGCCCTTCATTCATTTAAATTTACTAAGTCATGGGCTGGAATACATGGAAATACATGGAATACATGGAAAGGCAAGGAAAGCCCTGGAGGTGGCAGTGGGATGTTTCTCTGCTGTGGAACCACCAGCAGAGGGAGGAAATTTCCTGTCTAAACCCCTTCTTGTATTGCTTTATCTCAATTATGAATGTCTTATTTACTATATAAATTAGCTCTGATGAGAGAGACTGTGCCTGGTGCTTCTGTGGAGGAACCTTTCTCAATAATGCTCAACAATAAACTTTAACTTGCAGTTAAAGCCTTCCAGTCCCTAAAGAGGCTCCAGGAGAGCTGGACAGGGACTGGGGACAAGGGATGGAGGGACAGGACACAGGGAATGGTTCCCACTGCCAGAGGGCAGGGTGAGATGGGAGATTGGGAAGGAATTGTTGGCTGTGAGGGTGGGGAGGCCCTGGCACAGGTTGCCCAGAGCAGCTGTGGCTGCCCCTGGATCCCTGGAAGTGTCCAAGGCCAGGTTGGACGGGGCTTGGAGCCACCTGGGCTGGTGGAAGGTGTCCCTGCCCATGGGAGGGGGTGGAATGAGATGGATTTTAAGGTCCCTTCCAACCCAAACCATTGTGGGATTCTGTCCAGTTCCAGCTTTTGGTGGTCCCTGTGGAAGCTTTGCTTTGCTCTGGGGCCTCTGTGAGAGTTTGGCCAGCATGAAGCCATGGGGTTGTTCATGGGGTTTTCCATGCTGGGAACTCTCTTTCCAGTTGAGAGGGTTGTGCCACCCTGTTCCTCACTGGGAACTGGTTGATGTGGTGTGTTGTTTGTGCAAACCTTTCTTCTGTGCTTGTTTCCATTTGGTTTCACAGTCCACCAGCACTTTGAATTCTCCTCTTTTTCCTTCAACAGCAGATTTTTCTGCTTGATCTGCACTTGTCAGGAAAGTCAGCATGAAGTGAAGGGGAAGGATGGGGGGCAATTTTTGTACCCTACACTGAGAAAAGTCACCACTTGGTGTGTGTGGCCAACAGCTGCTCCATACTTTTAAACATTAAAATGAGGAATTCACTGTGAAAATGTTTTTTCATGGAGTGTTACATGGCAAATTAAACCTCACAGAGGTGGAACTTGGCTGCGTGAGGGGCTGTGTGGGGTTTGTTCAATAACTCCCTCTTACAGAAAGGTTTGAAGTACAAGAAAAATGTTTCTGTAATAATGATTTTAGAAGAAGCTGCTGGTTCCCAGACTGCCCTTAGGTGGAGCTGTCAGTCCCTGCATGGCCTGGAAGGGCTGAAGGAAATGTCTGATGCTGAAAACAGAGATGGTTTTTCAGCATCAGCTCTGCAGGGACTCAGCTGCCTTCTGAAGACATTGGGAGCTCAGAGCCAGGGTTGGGGGTTTTTGTGCACATGTGGAGCTTGCCAACACTGCTCCTTCCCTGCTTGGAGTCAGTCATGGATCCATTAAGGCTGGAAAAGATCAAGGGGCTTTTAGCCCTTGTTCTCCACTTTTTGGGATCAATGGCTCAGTGCCTGCACAATTCCTGCTCAGATTCAGCAGCAGAAGTTGGAGAACAGGGGGATCTCCAGAGCTCTCTTTCCTTGCTGCCCTTCTCTTTATCCATCCCTGGATAAATGAGGCTCTTCAGCCTGTCCTGTCCTGCTTTTTGCTGCTCACACAGTGGCCATGGAATGAGGGAGCAGGAATGTTCTGGGCAGGGAATGTGCTGTGAGTGGGTTGGGTGACCCCCTGAAGTTATTGTGGCACAAGTAGTAAAACCGGTTTGGCTTATTTATGACTTTCTTCCTTCCTCCCCCTCCATGTATTTTCATTTACTGCATCTCTTCCATGAGTGTTATACAGGGAAAATGAATTGGGACTCAGGGGATTTAGATCCAGTTCCCAGTTTGGTAACAGATTTCATACAGATAATCTTTCTAGTTCTATTTCTGGGTGATGTGATTATTGCTGCTTCTTTATAGTGCACTGGGAGGACAAAAATGAGTTTTTAGGAGCTTTTTGGTTGTATTTTACCAGAGAGCAGGAAAAAACCTACTTGAAAGGTCTTTTCAGCTGACTTGACTTCCCCAGGTATCCCACACTAACAGGTAGAGGGTCACAGGAGGCTGAGCTGGGGGAGCTCATGAATCTCCTCAGAGCTCGAGTTCATTCCCAACGTGCTGCACAAACCAGATGTAAACATCTTACTGAGAAGGACCATGCTGCAGTTGGTGCTAAATGTATGTTTGCTCACTGTTCCCCCCTGCAGGAGAAGAATGCCCAGCTCCTGGGGACAGCACAGCAGTTGTTCACCCACTGCCAGGCCCAGAAAGAGGAAATCAAAAGGCTTTTCCAGCAGAAGCTCGATGAGGTAACTCTGGGGTGGTGGGACTGGTGCTCTTAGTCAGCTGTGTGCTAACATTTGGGGTAAAGCTAAACAAGACCAGAGCAGTCTCAGGCCTTCAGCCTCTGTTTTGCAGCAGAGCAGGCTCAGAAGTGTGGGATCTGTGTCCCACTCTGGTTGTGTTCTGTCCTCGTTGTTGGGATTGTTTTGGGCACTCTGTGTCCAGGGGAAAGGGGGACAGGCCACAGAAACGTGATGTTCAGTGAAGGATTCATCCCCTGCTGCTTGAACAAACTCTGTGTTGCCAATACAAGCTCAGAAGGAAATGTGGGGGCTCTCCACAAAAACAGTATTATTTTGACTGTCAAGACCCTAAATGCCTATTTTAAAGTTGAACAGTTGGAACAGCAGCTCCAAGGTACTTCTGTCCTTCCTTATTACTGAGCAGTGACAAAGTGCCTTGGAGAACATTCCTGTGAGCTGCCCAAGTCCTGCAGGTCTCCCCAGATCCACTTTGGAATGTGACTGTTGTCTGGAATTACTGACTCTTCTCACTCTTCATCTTGTAGTTGGGGGTGAAAGCTCTGACGTACAACGACCTGATCCAGGCTCAGAAGGAAATCTCTGCTCACAACCAGCAGCTGAAAGAACAGACCAAACAGCTGGAGAAGGACAACAGTGAACTCAGGAACCAGAGCTTGCAGCTGGTGGGTACCACCCGTGGTCGGAGCACTGGGTGATGCTGCTCTAGAATAGAGGGGGACTTTTATTTAGCTCTGGGCAAATGCTGAGGTTACAGTTGGCTTTGGCCTCAGCTGTGCCCCTGAACAGCTCTGGCTGCCACTGGAGTTTGTCCAGGCCTTCCTTTGGCCAGAACTCTTGGGGTGTTCATCTTGGTAACTCAGACTGTTACAGGATCATGGAATCATTAAAATTGGAAAAGACCTTTAAGATCATCAAGTCCAACCTTCAGCACCACCCCTGTGGTCACCACTGACCCTGTCCCCGGGTGCCACATCCACACATTGTTTGGGCACTTCCAGGGGTGGTGACTCCACCAATGCCCTGGGCAGCCTGTTCCAAAGTTTCACAACCCTGTTGGTGAATAAATTTTCCCTGGTATCCAATATAAACCTCCCCTGGCACAACTTGGGGCTGTTCCGTCTCCTCCTGTCCCTTGTTCCCTGGGAGCAGACCGTGACCCCCCTCCCCAGCTCCCCCCTCCTGTCAGGGAGTTGCAGAGCCAGAAGGTCCCCCCTGAGCCTCCTTTTCTCCAGGCTGAGCCCCCCCAGAAAGCAGAAGAAGGAAAATCTGGATGTGGACACAGTGAGGGTGGGTGGTGACACTATTTCAAATAAGACCCAAACCACCCCCTGCCACCCCCTGGGGGGACACAGGACCAAGCTGGGAGGATTTTTCAGTGGGCCAAGAAGCTTCTTGCACATCCATTGCAGAGTCCATGGCTTTCAGCCCGTGTCTGGGGTGGTGGGAAGAGGTGAAAGGTGTCTTCTGATGTGTTTGTCCCCTGTCTCTGCAGCTGAAGGCTCGGTGTGAGGAGCTGAAGCTGGACTGGTCAACGTTGTCCCTGGAGAACTTGCTGAAGGAGAAGCAGGCATTGAAGAACCAGATTTCTGAGAAGCAGAAGCACTGTTTGGAACTGCAGGTAGAGAGCAAGAAACAGAGTCGAGTCACCAGCTGGGGCAGCTCTTGGGCAATGGGGCAGTAAAGGGTGTTACACTAAGGATGATGGTAAAGGATAAACCAGGGGTTGCTTTTTTCCCCTTCTTTTTTTCTCTTTTTTTTTTTTTATTGTTCTAGGGATTAATCTTTCTATTGGAGTATTTTAGTAAGAAAGGATGTGGATAACTTTTAAAGGAAGTAGATGCTGTGTCCTGATTCCTGGGTAATGCTGTGGAAGAAGAAATCATGGTTTACAATTACATGTAATTAAAAAGCATGACTTGATGGAAAGAAAGGTCCTGGTTGGTTGAATGTGTGGGTTGATGTCTCAATTTGGGAATAACAGAATCCCAGACTGGTTTGGGTTGGGAGGGACCTTAAGGCCCACCCAGTCCCACCCCCTGCCATGGGCAGGGACACCTTCCACCAGCCCAGGTTGCTCCAGCCTGGTGTTGGACACTTCCAGGGATGGAGTGGGAATCAGTTCCCACAGAATGGCACTTGCCACAGTGACAAGAAATTAAACTGCTTTTTGAGAAGAGCTTTTCTTTCCCTGTGAAATTGGCTCTAGAGCTACTCCAGCCTCTTGCTGTGGATGCCTTTGCATGGGGTGACTGTTCCCTTCAGTGACTGACTACTGAGTTTCTCTCTCTATAAGTATAAATATTCTCTCTATATAAGTTGGAGATGTTTTATGTTTGGTTTCAAGGTCTGACAAGTTCTTTCCCAGAGCCTCTGAGCCATTCCTCTCAGCTGGGCCTTTTGGTCTGAAGTTGAAAATAATTTCTCAGATTTTGGGTCCCTCGTTCCCAGAAATGGGGGCACTTTTCCTGAGAAGCATATGGAGGCAAAGCTCCATCACGTGGTAGAATTGCTAGGAGTGGTCTTTAATCCCCATTCTCCTCTTCATTTCCAGATCAGCATCGTGGAGCTGGAGAAGAGCCAGAGGCAGCAGGAGCTGCTGCAGCTCAAGTCGTACACACCCTCGGAGGAGCCGCTGTCGGTGCAGCTGCACAGCAAACCCCACCTGAGCCGTGAGCCCGAGGCTGAGCACGGCAGGTTCCAGCTGGAGCTGGAGTGCTCCAAGTTCCCCCTGCCCCACATGAACGGAATGAGCCCCGAGCTGTCCATGAACGGCCACGCCACCCCCTACGAGATCCAGCACGCCTTCAGCCGGCCCTCGTCCAAGCAGAACACCCCCCAGTACCCCTCCTCTCACCTGGAGCAGGACATCGTGCCCTGCACCCCCAACCACAGCAGGCAGAAGGCAGACAAGGTGACCAGCCTGTCCCTCCCTGACTACACCAGGTTTTCCCCAGCTAAAATAGCACTAAGGAGACACTTGAACCAAGACCACGGAGTCAACGGGAAGGCGACGGCAAACGAGATACAGAGGTGAGGGGGGTGATGGGAAAGGAGGGGTTTCAATAACACTGTGGATTTGGATTGGGAACAAGTATTCCTCAAAGGGGAGGTTTGTGTATTTTAAAAAGTTCTGTTTCAAAAAAAGAAACGCTGTCAACTTCTGGGGTAAATGAGATGGGCTTTGAGTTTGGCATAGGAGTTCCTTCCAAGGGAAAAGTCATTAGTTTTTGTGTCCTAATAATTGTGTGTCTCCATTGCAGAGCTGAGCATGTCAAAGAGAATGGCCTTACATATCCAAGCCCTGGAATTGCAAATGGCATAAAGCTGAGTCCTCAGGAAACTCGGCCCTCTTCCCCAGCGGCCTTACCCAGTGCAGGAGAGAAGGTGAGGGATGTACTCCACCTGGGAGGACAAAGGGAGGCTTGGCAGGACTAGGGAATGCAGGAATGCTGCGTTCTGGGGCCAGCTTGGCATGGAAATGGCACAAAAGACATGCAATAAAATGATAATAAACTGGAGTTGGTTAGGGGAAGAGAGAGATGTGCTTCTCTCTGAAGTACTGCCCCAGTAAAGCAGTGGGACTGTTTTGACCTGGCAGTGTCTGCTTGAACTTGGCAAGTCGTGTCTTTCTTACTTACAAAAAGTAAGAAAAGAATGGTCCCTGTAATTGGCCTGGGGCTCATTTCAGAGCAGCAGGTGCCTCCAGCAGCAGGTTGGTTACCTTGGAATTGCCATGGCCACTCCAGAGGGCTCGGGATGTGAATTCTGTCATCTTTTCACAGAGCTCTAACCCAAACCACAGGGAAATGGGCACCTAAGGCATCCTTTTCCTGAGGCTTGGGGCCAGCAGTGGCTTTAACTCCCACATTTCTGTGCTGTGGGCTGTTGCTTTCCCAGGAGCCTGGTGCTCCTCCACCCCTGCCCTGCCTGTGCTGTGCAGTCACTGTGTGGTCATTTCAGAAAGGAGGGGGAATGACACAAAGACAGCAATGAGCAGGTTATCATGAGCTTAAAAAAACCTTTTCAGCAATAACACATGGAAGAACTTGGCTTTCTCTTTTCTTGATTTACAGGTTTTGAGAGAGAGAACCTCTGTGAGTAATGGAGAAACTATCACCAGCCTCCCTATCAGTATTCCTCTGAGCACAGTGCAGCCCAATAAACTCCCTGTTAGTATCCCTCTGGCCAGCGTAGTCCTACCTAGCCGTGTTGAGAAGGTGGTGAGTAAGGGATTGTCAACACTTTCCATCCCTAACCAAAACCCCAGTGGGCAGGAATGGGGGTGCTGAGCCCCAGGAACCTTCACTGGGCTCCTCCTGGCTGTGTGACCCTCGGGGGAGGCTGCTGGGGCTGCTCTGAGCTGCTGTAGGTTTTCCCTCTCTGGGGTTGGGGGGATGATTTCAGCCAGGGAGGAAAGGGAAGTAAATGCCTCAGGGGATCCTGGGCTCGAGTCTGGTGGGTGGAAAAGCCTGAGAGTGGCAGTGGAAGCAGAGAATTGCACATGGCAGTTTGTTCTCAGCCCCTCCTTCATGCAGGAGCCTGGGAGGGGAAGGTTTCTGCCTCAGTCAGTCACCTCAGGGCTGCCTGTCCTCAGCACATGTGTGGAGGATGGGCTTGAACAGCACCCTGGGGCTGTGAGAGCTGCTGTGTGAGTGCCTGCTCTGCAGCAGAGAACTTTCGGGGCCATCTCTGACTTGTGACAAGTCTGTACCTCTCTCAGTGGAAGAGGAATTTAAAATAGTCCAGTTTCTCCCACAAGTGTTGCAGTAGAGAACTGGGAAGCACTTGGTGCTCTCACTGAGAGCTGTGAGTTCAGAGTCCATCCCCAGATGTCTGTCTTACAATCCCATAGTGGGAAGCTGGACTTGGTTCACAGTGTTGAATCCATTGGGTTTTTCCAGCTGAAGACTCCTGGTTTGAGCAGAACCACTGCCTGCCCAGCCCTGAGCAGCAACTGTGTCCTTAGAGAGAGAGAAGGTGTCAGCCCTGGGTGGCACCAATCCCTCCAACACATTGTTGGGTCAGGCTGCCATTTCCTAGGTGTTTTCCCTGCTTTAGGAAAACCCCCTCAGGGAGTGTCCCAGGCAACATGGCCTGATGCACTTCGTGTTCAGTGTGGGGTTGTTTTGGGGCACTTCGTGTGCTTGGGGACAAGATACAACCTTTAGGTTCTTCCCTGCTGCCTGTGAAGCAGTGGGATGATGCATTCCTGCTCTGATGGTCCCTAAATATTCTGGGATGCTGAGCCTGCCCTCCCTCTCTGCACGGGGCCTGCTGTGTGCTGGCCACCACTGCAGTGTAATTAATCACAATTTTTCTGTCCCATAACGTTCTGATCCACGTTTTCCCCCAAACAACCTGGATCTAGGACATGTAGGAAGCAGAGCCACTTCCCTAGGTAGAACCAGTGCATGTGAATTTGGTTGAAACTGTTGGTTTTTGCTGTTTGATGTACTGAAATGCCTGTTTCTCTCCCCAGAGAAGCACACCTAGCCCAGTTCATCAGAGCAGAGACTCAGCAACACTTGAAAAGCAGATTGGTGCTAGTTCTCATAATGGCATAAGCAATGCTGCTGGAAACAAGCCTCTGGCTTTGGCTACCTCAGGTAACACCTCACCTGTGCACAGGTGCTCTCGTGTGGGGACAGCTCCCAAATGCTCCCAGCTGAGTGTTCCCAGCTCTTCCTGTCAGGTCCTTCAGGCAGTGCTGGGTGGGTGTGTGTTCTGGGACCCAAAACTCTGAGCCCCAACACCCTGGGTGATGCTCTGAGACAGGATGTGCCCCCAGCTTGGATGCATCTGGGATCAGGGGTTGGGTTGAGGTGCCTTTGGCTGAGCTGCCTCGTAGCTTGAATAAATAATTGCTTCTGTAAACTCCACGTGGAGCAAGAGACTCCCACCTTCACAAACCCACAGGGTGTTGCCCAGCTGTGCCAGGACCTGGTGGGCTGGCTCTACAAGTTGGATTTTACAGGGTGGTGGGGATTTTTTAATATCAAAGTGAATTCCTTGGCGAAGGTTAAAGAGATGCCTCATGAGCAGTTGTAAAGGCACAAGTAAAGGCCTGGGGAGGAAGAGGACAGGGATGCCTTTGGGGGCAGACATTGCTCCTAAACTCACTCATCTGTGGCCTTCAGCTACTCAGGGAATGGGATTGGCCAGGAAAAGTAGGTTCTAGGGTGATTCTACAGCTGCTCCCTCACTAGAGAGAGCTTTTGTCTCAGTGTTCACCACCCCCAGGGGCCCTTACTTGAGCACCAAACCCACTGCAAAAGGGCTTGACTGCACTTTTCTGTAAAATCAATGAAGTATTTAAAAACCCCTTGTTAAAAACCATTACCATGTTCCCATCCACCCCTTACTTGAGCACCAAACCCATGTATGGTGCCCCCTGACAAATCCTGAATTCCCTTTCCAAGC
The DNA here is from genome assembly GCA_013397135.1 of Pachyramphus minor. NCBI lineage: Eukaryota > Metazoa > Chordata > Aves > Passeriformes > Tyrannidae > Pachyramphus > Pachyramphus minor. Next base: position 104,640 of record VYXB01000654.1, read on the forward strand.
TCCCTCACGTTCAGTCTCCGAGGATCCCTGTCACTTCCTGAGTTGTTTAACGTGGAGGAGGTGGGCTGTGTGCATGGCAAAGTCCTTCTGCTTTGGGGAAGGAGAGGACTGAGCTTGGCCATCTCTTTGCTTGATGAAAGGAAGGAGTGGAGAGTAGAGGAGCCCTGATTTCAGAAAGTGTAATAATCCAAGCAAAACCTACACTTGAATTCCATTGAAAACTGGGGAGAGCATAGGAGACCTCCAATAACACAGGAATTTTGCAGGAGAGTAGTGCAAGTCCCTGACCCCAAAGTGGCAGCTGAGCACCCCGAGCCACGTTGTCAGTGCCCTGTGGAGCAGCAGCCGTGTGTTCCCGTGGAATCCATGGTCCTGGCTGGAGTCTGGAATCCCTCCCAGCCCTGCAGCACGGTGACCTCTGGCTCAGCCCCAGCAATGATCTATACTTTCCCTTTCAACAGGTTTTTCTTACTCTTCTGGCTCCGTGGCAGTCAATGGAACTCTTACAAACAGCCCAGCCCATCTTAACCATAGTGTTGATCAGGCAGCTCTGGACGACTCTGGGAGTCTCTTTAACTCTGTAGGGTCTCGGAGTTCCACCCCACAACATCCTTTGCTAATGATGCAGCCGAGGAACTCTGGGCAGAGCTCCCCTGCCCAGCAGCACTCGGCGAGCCCCAGGCTGAGTGCCCAGAGCCTGGTAGGGGTTTTGCAGTTTGCAGATGCTCAGAAGATCTTTGCCGAAGGAACAAAGGGGGACCTTCAGTCTGATGCAGATCCTGAGACCGAGGCCAAGAGAAGAATCATCTTTACAATCTCTCCTAATACAGGACATGTAAAACAATCCCCTCCCAGCAAGCACAGCCCTGTGCCCGCGGGCGCTCGGCTGGAGCTCGGCCAAGCCCACGCCCAGGACGGGAAGAAGCGGGGCCGGAGGAAGAGATCTGGGAATCTCAGCGGGAGCTCCGGGGTCTCCCCGAAGCGCAAATCCCTCCCTGCTGTGTCTGGGCTCTTTACGCAGCCGTCGGGGTCACCCCTCAACATCAACTCCATGGTAAGAGCTCTGCCATTGTCCCTAATTCCCTCTTGGAGTTAGGGATGAGCTCCAGCTGCTCTGGAGCTGGAATTGGTGTGAAGACTCTTTGGGAATTGCTGCAAACTCGGTGAACAGTTTGAGCATCTTGCAAGAGTTCTGTGCTGCCAGAGCATTAAAAATTAAAAATAATCTCTTCCCTCGTGACAAAGAGCTTGTTTCTGCACTGAAGTTGATATTTAGGCTGTAGATTCAATATTTTGAAAATAGTTTAAGCTAAGATTGACTAAACAGCCTAAGAGTGCCAGAAGCATATGGCATTCTTGCTAATGAAGCCAGTTTTAGAGCTGTGCTTGTGTGATCCTGCAGTGCAGTTTGATAGGAAAAGAATTATCCTGTGTCTTCATTTCTGCCTTGAAACATAAAGAATGAAAATTAGTGGTTTTTCCACGTTATATTTGACCTTTCACCCCAGGTTCTAATGCAGGAGGGGGAACATAGTGCTAAAAAAGCAGCTTTTGCATGTTCTAGAACGAGTTAAGCCTGCCTTTAATACCCTTAACAAGATGCCTTGTTTCTAAAGGGGTGCTCTCATCTGTAACTCCTTTCTTTCCTTCTTGCCCAGGTCAATAACATTAACCAGCCCTTAGAAATAACAGCCATTTCCTCTCCTGAAAACTCCCTGAAGAACTCTCCTGTTCCTTACCAGGACAATGACCAGCCCCCCGTGCTGAAAAAGGAGAAGCCCCTCGTTCAGACCAACGGTGTCCATTACTCCCCCCTGACATCGGATGACGAGCAGGGCTCTGAGGATGAGCACAATAGCAGCAGGTGAATGCACAGGCACAGCTCAGGAGGAGATTTCTCTGAGCTGATAACGCTGCTCTGAACTGGAGGGCTGTGTTAAACCTCTTTGTTCCCGTGGCTTGGAGACCCAGTCCATTATCCCAAGCCTCTTACGGGGAACAGGGAAGGTATTTAGGCAGCAGAGCTTGAATGTGGGAACCTGCTGCTGCTGTGTTTGCAAGGCTGGAAGGGTCTGGCCTCTGGGAGAACTGCTGTGGAAATGGTTTGGGGAAACAGAGGAGACTGAGGGGAGACTCCTCGGGGGCTGCAGCTCCTCCCGAGGGGAGGCGGAGGGGCAGGTGCTGAGCTCTGCTCTGGGACCAGGGACAGGAGCCAGGGAACGGCTGGAGCTGTGCCAGGGGGGCTGGGATGGATCTCAGGGAAAGGTTCTTCCCCCAGAGGGTGCTGGGGCACTGCCCAGGCTCCCCAGGGCAGTGGGCACGGCCCCAAGGCTGCCAGAGCTCCAGGGGGGTTTGGACAACGCTCTGAGGGACAGGGGGGATTGTTGGGGTGTCCTGGGCAGGGCCAGGAGTGGGACTGGAGGATCCTTGGGGGTCCCTTCCAGCTCATCATATTTTATGGTTTTGTGATTTATTTACTGGGTTGCCTGGGAGGAGCACTGAGATTGTGTGTGATCTCTAAGGATCTGTTTCCCACTTACTCTCAGTTTGAAGCTTTGTTCAAAATTCTTCATTTCCTGCCCCAAAGTATTACTGTGTTGCTCTGAAAATCAATTACTTGACCCCCTTTACCTGCCTCAGGGATACAATTTTTTTTCTTGTTTAAGGTGCTGGAAAATGGGGTTTAAATTGGAGATGGGAGATTGGGAAGGAATTGTTGGGTGTGAGGGTGGGGAGGCCCTGGCACAGGTTGCCCAGAGCAGCTGTGGCTGCCCCTGGATCCCTGGAAGTGTCCAGGTTGGACAGGGCTTGGAGCAACTTGAGCTAGTGGAAGGTGTCCCTGCCCATGGCAGGAGATGGGATGAGATGGGCTTTAAGGTCCCTCCCAAGCCAAATGATCCAGAAATGTGATTCTACTCCTGATTCTGAAAGAAATGCAGCAATAAAATCCTCTGAACGTGCACTAATCTTGGCAAATAGCAATAGTTCTGTCACAGCTGTTACTTAAAGTTTGTTGTGGGTTTTTTGGATGCTTTTAAGTTCCTTTAATAACACAGAGCTGTCTGAGCTGGTTTAGATACTCTGGGCATCTGATAAGACGTGATCACCAGGAAGGCAGATTGTGAGGGTAAATGTGCAACAGAAGGTTTGCAACAAAGACTTTAATCCTTTTATTTTCCCACCAGAATTGAGAGGAAAATTGCAACAATATCATTGGAAAGCAAATCTCCACAGAAGACTGTTGAAAACGGTACGTGTGGGGAATATTAACTGTCTGTGGTGGTGGTGGAACTTGGGGGTGGGTGTCTACCCCTGACTGAAGCTGCCAGGCAGCAGCAGGTTTCTCCTTTACTGCTGGGCAGACTGAAGTTCTAATTATAATTGAGACAGGTGGCCAATAATTACAGATTTTGGGTCACTTCTTTCTGTAGTCATGGGTTGCCAAAGGTCTGACCATTGTGTTCTCTGATTCAGGGTTTTGGGAGGGGTCTGTAGGACAAAGGCTGAGGGAAAGATAGATCAGGATCCTCAGACTTTTTCAGAGCAGTAAAGGAAAGGTTAAAAGCTCTCAGCAGACTTCACAAATGGTTCTGCCTTTGGATCAGACTTACAAAATGTGGATGTTGAAAGATAAAAAATGTGGGTGTTGCCCAGGGAAGGGACTGGAGCTGGGAAGGGGCTGGAGCAGCAGGAGCAGCTGAGGGAGCTGGGGGGGCTCAGCCTGGAGAAAAGGAGGCTCAGGGGGGACCTTCTGGCTCTGCNAGAAAAGGAGGCTGAGGGGGGACCTTCTGGCTCTGCAACTCCCTGACAGGAGGGGGGAGCTGAGGGGGGTCGGGCTCTGCTCCCAGGGAACAAGGGACAGGAGGAGAGGGAACAGCCCCAAGTTGTGCCAGGGGAGGTTTAGATTGGATATTAGGGAATATTTCTCCATGGGAAGGGTTGTTAAGCACTGGAAGGGGCTGCCCAGGGCAGTGGTGGAGTCACCATCCCCTGGAAGTGCTCAGACATCCCGTGGATGTGGCACTTGGGGACAGGGTTTTGTGGTGACCATGGTGGTGGTGCTGGGCCAATGGTTGGACTCGATGATCTTAAAGGTCTTTCCAACCTCAGTGATTCCAGGGTGTATAAAGCCCTGCTCTCAATGAAAATTCAGACTTGACTGCCTTCAATTCAGTAAATGTTGGTTTTGACCTTCCCAAATCTCCTCCCGCCCCAGGCGGCAGCTTGAACGGGCGGAAACAAGCACAAGGCACCGAGAACATGAACAGCAGCAAATGGAAATCGACCTTCTCCCCGATCTCTGACATCAACCTGACCAAATCCGCGGACAGCCCCTTGCAGGCGGGGTCAGCCCTCAGCCAGACGTCGCTGTTTGCCTTCCGGCCGCCCTCCGAGGAGAGCCTGGCCCTGGACGGTGCCAAGGCCGCGGCACACGCCAGGAAGGGCATGGCCATGCCCTCGGACGGGCTCAGCCCCGGCACCAACCCCTCCAACGGCTTCACCTACAACGGGGGCCTCTCTGCCGAGCTGGGCCTGCACAGCTTCATGGACGGTGCTTCCCTCCCTCACAAGGCTCCGGACGGGACCGCTCCCAACTGCTCCCTGGGATTCCCGTCCCAGCGGGGCAAAGACACATCCGTGTCGGACACAAACCTGTTCCTGAACAAGAGGCAGCTGGAAGGGCTGGGCAGCTCCAAGGGGGAAGAGCTGAGTCGCTCGGGGGCCAAAGGCAAAGAGCTCAGCGAGCTGAGCGGCCGCGCGGGGGGTTCCTCGGAGAAGAGCTCCCTGCAGCACAATGGGAAGGTCGGCAAGGGAAGGGACCGAGAGGTGGAGTTTAAAAACGGCCACAACCTTTTCATTTCTGCTGCTGTTTCGTCTGGTGGCCTTCTGAACGGTAAAAGCCTTTCTACTGCTGTTTCTTCAGCAGGAAACCCAGCATCTTCTGTTCCGACACACCACCCCTTCCTCAACACTCTGACCACTGGATCGCAGTTCCCCCTCGGCCCCATGGCCTTGCAAGCAAACCTCAACTCGGTGACAAACTCCTCAGTATTGCAGTCCTTATTTAATTCCATGCCAGCTGCTGCCAGTCTGGTCCACGTGTCATCAGCTGCAACCAGACTGACTAATTCTCACACTATGGGGAACTTCTCTCCTGGGGTTACAGGTGGAACAGTTGGAGGTAGGCAGAACTCTTTCTCTGGTATAAGGCAGGGCCTAAAGGAAGGTCTGACACTGCCTCTCCAGGGGTGAAACCCTTTCATTTCTACAGGATGTGAAGCAGATGTGTCCCACATAAGCAGTCTCCTCTCTCTCTCTCTTTCTTGGAATTGCTAGGATGAGTTCAGTTCCCCACAGTGAAATCTCATGAGCTTTGTCTGCTAGATGAGCTTGTTGTGTCACCCTAATGAAACAATGCACCCAGACTTTGTGATTGCTAATGTTTGCTTGTTCAGATGTTGCTGTGTTGGAACCATCTTAGGTCTGACTGCAGGTAACAGATTTCACTTGTCGTGGTACCAAGTTAAGGATCTCTGACTTGTGAACTTGAGTAAAGGTTGGGATTAGGCCTGGAATGGATTTAGCATGATCCAGGAGGAGCAGAACATCAGAGGAGATGGTGTTGGGAGTTTCATAGCAGTTCTGGCTCTTGAATGGACACGAAGAGCGTTTCTTGGCCAGGAAGGGCAATGCCATATGCACCTTGCACTTCTGGGATTCTGCACAGGCTTGGCTTCTGTGGCCCTCACCAGGGACAAGGATTGGCAGGATTGGAGATAGGCTGGACCTGCCATTTCTCAGTGTCCAGGGCAGTTTTCCTTACCTGTCCATAATCATTCAGGCTCCATGTCGGGAAATCCTAACTCTCACATCTCTCAGCACGTAGATTTGCTGCAGTTACAGCTCCCCTCTGCTGCCCTGTAAGTGGGGGAGCAGGAGGGTGGGGAGGGAAGAGCAGCACTTTGAGTCTCCAGATAAACCAACTCTAAAGACCACGTAATCTCATCCCAACCCTGCCTCTGTGCTATAGAACTGACAGTTCTTGGGGCTGACCATTTCCCCTCGTGGCATTTAGAGGTTGGCAGTAGGAAAGGTAAGTGGACTCTTTTGTACCTCCTGGCCTGCACCATTATCCCCCATTGCTTGCTGCCTTCTCACGCTGCACATTTTTGTATGGGGCTGGACTATTATAATTTTGCTTTATTTATTTGTTTTATTTTATTTTGCTTCTTTGTTTTGTTTCTCTTGTCACTTTGAGACTGTACAAAAGCCCGTCTGCTGAAGCTGAGTTTTTCTCTCCTGTTTGCAGGTATTTTTAACCACGCGGTGCCTTCTGCCTCCTCCTCTCATCAGTTTGGAGCCAGTTTCAGCAGCAGTGCTGTCTCTAGCAGCACAGTGCTAAGCTTAAACCCTCTGCAGGCTGCTGCCAGCACCTCATCCTCATCCTTCCCACCCTCTGCCTCTAACTTAGTAACATCTAGCGAGGCTAGAGCCGCTCAGCCCCTCAGCAGGGCGCCTGTCCAACCTGTTTTCCACCCCCCTCCCAACGTGTCCTTGCCTCCCCCTCCTCCTTTACTCGCTTCTAACCCCGAGCCCGCGCTCCTGCAGAACCTGCCCTCCCTCCCAGCTGGAGAAACATTCCTGCCCTCCTCCTCCTCTTCCTCCTCCTCCTCCTCCTCCTGTGCTGCTCCTGTCCAGTCTAACGCTTCTTTATCTCTCAAACTCGCCTCCCTGCAGCACAAACCCTCCCGCCCCTCCTTCACCGTGCACCACCCGGCCGTGCCGCGCGCGGCGCTGGCCCCGCCGCCCACCGGTGCCAGCACCATGTGGGTCACCCTGGGCGTGCAGCCCCCGCTGGCCTCGCACCTCCCGGGGGTTAAGCCGCGCTAAGGGGGCCCGGCTTTAGCCGGCGGGGCTGGCTCTGCAAGGTAAGGCCGGGCACACACCCGCAGCGTTGGGCGCGAGGTGCGAGCGGAGTTCGCAGGGTGGGTGCTCCGGAGAGGAGAGGCCTCTGAAACAGGGGGGAAGAACCCTGGAAAACAGGGGGGGAATCCTCTGAGTCCTCTAAAATGGCGGGGGGAAATCCTCCAAAGTGAGGGAAGATTGCCTTAAAATGGGAAGAAGTGTGTAAAAAGGGAAGGAACCTGTAACGGGGAGAGAATTCTCTGAAGCGGGGAGAAAACTTCTGAAACAGGAGAGGGATCCTGTGAAATGGGGAGAAAACCTCTGAAACAGGAGAGGAATCCTGTGAAATGGGGAAGAAACTTCTAAAATGGGAAGGATCCTCTAAAATGGGGAGAAAACCTGTAAAACGGGAAGAATTCTGTAGAATAGGGCAAGGATCTTGTAAAATTGGGGAGAGAATCCTCAAAATGGGACAAAAGCTTCTAAAATGGGAAGAAATGTATAAAAAAGAGGAAGAATTATTTAAAATGGGGGAAGAATGATCAGAAATGGAGAAGAAAACATCTAAAATGAGGGAAGAATCCCCTAAAATGGGAAGAAATGTCTAAAAAGGGAAGAAGCCTGTAATGGGGAGAGAATTCTCTAAAATGGGGAGAAAACCTCTAAAAAGGGAAAAATCCAGTAAAATGGGGAAGAAACTTCTAAAATGGGAAGGATCCTCTAAAATGGGGAGGAAACCTGTAAAACAGGAAGAATTCTGTAGAATAGGGCAAGGATCTTGTAAAATTGGGGAGAGAATCCTCAAAATGGGACAAAAGCTTCTAAAATGGGAAGAAATGTATAAAAAAGAGGAAGAATTATTTAAAATGGGGGAAGAATGATCAGAAATGGAGAAGAAAGCATCTAAAATGAGGGAAGAATCCCCTAAAATGGGAAGAAATGTCTAAAAAGGGAAGAAGCCTGTAATGGGGAGAGAATTCTCTAAAATGGGGAGAAAACCTCTAAAAAGGGAAAAATCCAGTAAAATGGGGAAGAAACTTCTAAAACAGGAGAAGAATCCTCTAAAATGGGGAAGAAACATCTAAAATGGGGAAGAAATCTCTAAAAAGGGAAGAAACTTCTAAAATGGGAAGGATCCTCTAAAATGGGGTAAAATCCTCTAAAACAGGAAGAATCCTGTAAAATGGGGCAAGGATCCTCTAAAATTGGGGAAGAAACCTCTCAAATGGGGGGAAAATCCTCTGAAGTGGAGCAAGAATCCTCTAAAATGGGAGGGAAACCTCTGAAACAGAGGATTAATTTTCTAACATGGGGGAAAGCCTCTAAAATGGGAAGAAATGTATAAAACAGAGGAAATGGGGAAAAGAGTTCTCCAAAATGGGGGAAAAAACATCTAAAATGGGGGAAGAATCCACTAAAACAGGGGAAGAAACATCTAAAATGGGGTAAGACTCCTCTAAAATGGGGAGAAAACCTCTAAAACAGGAGGAATCCTCTAAAATGGGGGAAGGATCCTCTAAAATGGAAAGAAATCCCCAAAATGGGAAGAAATTTCTAAAACAGGAAACATTCTCTAAAAGGGGGGAAGAATCCTCAAAAATGAGGGGAGAATCCTCTAAAACAGGGGAAGAAATCTCTAAAATGGGGAGAAAACCTCTAAAACAGGAAGAATCCTCTAAAATGGGTGAAGAATCCTCTAAAAAGGGGGAAGAATTCTCTAAAATGGGAAGAAACCTCTAAAACAGAGAAAAAAAAAATCTCTAAAATGGGGGATGAATCCTCAAAAATGGGGAAAGAATCCTCAAAAATGGGGCAAACCCCATTTAATGTGGGAAGCAGGTCTCCTGGTGGCAGAGGTGGGAAGCGTGGCCGCTCCGTGCTCTGGGAGTCAGGATTTCTCGACAAGGAGTGCTCACAGGGGGAACTGCTCTGGCACTTTAGGGTCATGGTCAGGGTTGCTGGGAAGTGTTTCTTTCTGAGGTCAGCAGGCAGGAGGAGAAGTCTGGTTTTGATGTGGTTTTAGGGAGCTGTGGGC
>VYXB01000654.1:114762-131735 GCA_013397135.1 Pachyramphus minor
GAAGAAACTTCTAAAACAGGAGAAGAATCCTCTAAAATGGGGAAGAAACATCTAAAATGGGGAAGAAATCTCTAAAAAGGGAAGAAACTTCTAAAATGGGAAGGATCCTCTAAAATGGGGTAAAATCCTCTAAAACAGGAAGAATCCTGTAAAATGGGGCAAGGATCCTCTAAAATTGGGGAAGAAACCTCTCAAATGGGGGGAAAATCCTCTGAAGTGGAGCAAGAATCCTCTAAAATGGGAGGGAAACCTCTGAAACAGAGGATTAATTTTCTAACATGGGGGAAAGCCTCTAAAATGGGAAGAAATGTATAAAACAGAGGAAATGGGGAAAAGAGTTCTCCAAAATGGGGGAAAAAACATCTAAAATGGGGGAAGAATCCACTAAAACAGGGGAAGAAACATCTAAAATGGGGTAAGACTCCTCTAAAATGGGGAGAAAACCTCTAAAACAGGAGGAATCCTCTAAAATGGGGGAAGGATCCTCTAAAATGGAAAGAAATCTCCAAAATGGGAAGAAATTTCTAAAACAGGAAACATTCTCTAAAAGGGGGGAAGAATCCTCAAAAATGAAGGGAGAATCCTCTAAAACAGGGGAAGAAATCTCTAAAATGGGGAGAAAACCTCTAAAACAGGAAGAATCCTCTAAAATGGGTGAAGAATCCTCTAAAAAGGGGGAAGAATTCTCTAAAATGGGAAGAAACCTCTAAAACAGAGAAAAAAAAAATCTCTAAAATGGGGGATGAATCCTCAAAAATGGGGAAAGAATCCTCAAAAATGGGGGAAGAATCCCCAAAAATGGGGGAAGAATCCTCTAAAATGGGGAAAGAATCCTCTAAAATGGGGAAAGAATCCTCAAAAATGGGGCAAACCCCATTTAATGTGGGAAGCAGGTCTCCTGGTGGCAGAGGTGGGAAGCGTGGCCGCTCCGTGCTCTGGGAGTCAGGATTTCTCGACAAGGAGTGCTCACAGGGGGAACTGCTCTGGCACTTTAGGGTCATGGTCAGGGTTGCTGGGAAGTGTTTCTTTCTGAGGTCAGCAGGCAGGAGGAGAAGTCTGGTTTTGATGTGGTTTTAGGGAGCTGTGGGCACTGGGGTTGCCCCTCTGACACGTGGTCTGTCCCACACTTGTCTGGTGGTGCCACTTTGGGCCTGGCTGTGGTGGTTTTGGTTTCACTGCCAGTCAACAGCAGCTGCTCTAAAGTCATCGAGCTCCAGATCTCCAGGTTTGGGCTCTGGAGGGCAAATTCCCTGGGCTTGCAGTGCAGTCAGTGTCCCTCCCCTGCAGGAAACACAAACCAGGCGGCACAGAGGGGCTGGGGCTGCCCTGGCACTTCACTGGCCTGGCAGGATCAGGCTCAGCAGCTGCTCCATCTGTGCCCCAACCTCTGGGCACCCTGTGGGTGAGAGCTCAGGGAGCCCTCAGGGTGCTCCACGCAGGGGCTGTAGGAGAGGAGGGTTCCACAGGCTGTGTCCATTCTTCCTGAAGCAGGAATTTAACTGTCTCCAGAGCAACTCCAGAATAAACTGTACCACCACAGGGTTGGGGGCTGTGGTTGCTGACAATATTTTGGGCATCCTGCTGTCAAACAAGTCGTGCTTGCCAAGGGCCACCAGCCTGTCCGTGTTGGCTCCGTGCTTTCCTTGTAGGTCTGTGCTGTTGTTGTGTCCACTGATCCCAAAGCTACAAACGTGGTTGAAAACACTCTTTGCTGCTTATAAAAATTACAATATACCTGAGAGATTCTTTGTGCATTGTGTATAAGTGTTTTCCTCACCAAATTGCTCCACAGGCACCACAAAGCCTCCCTGAGGTTTTGTGAGGCACGTAAGTATTCCCTCCATCCTTCCCCACAGGAAAGGGAGACCGAGGAAGGGTTTTCAGGGATCTGTGTGTGGTGTGGGAGACCCTGAACAGAGACAAGATGGGGAAAAGTGAGGGTGGGGCTGGTAAGGAGGGTCAGCTTTGGGGTTCTGTGTAGTGGGAACCTCTGGACATGAGGCTGTGCTGGGCCAGGCCAAGATGGTCCCAGTCACTAAAAAGTCAGGATAATAGACAAGGCACAAAAGTGCTTATGGAGAGGAGCAGGTGGGTGACAAAGCTGGGCTGGGGAGCAGGGGAGCAGAACTGATGGTCCATGGCAGACTGGTGGTGATCCTGCTCCCTGTGACTCCAGCACAGGTCACGTGTCGGAGCAGTTCCGTTGGTTTTGGAGGGAATGTCTGTGTCCAGCCTTGGGCTGACACCTGGAATGGGGCTAAAAATAACCTTCTTTGCTGCTCTGCTCTGCAGCCAGGCTGGGAGAGCTGGGGGTGCTCCCCTGGAGAAGGGAAGGATCCAGGGAGAGCTGAGAGCCCCTTGCAGGGCCTGAAGGGGCTCCAGGAGAGCTGGAGAGGGACTGGGGACAAGGGATGGAGGGACAGGACACAGGGAATGGCTTCCCAGTGCCAGAGGGCAGGGAGAGATGGGAGATTGGGAAGGAATTGTTGGCTGTGAGGCCCTGGCACAGGTTGCCCAGAGAAGCTGTGGCTGCCCCTGGATCCCTGGAAGTGTCCAAGGCCAGGTTGAGAGAGTGGAAGGTGCCCAAAGCAGGAGGTTGAAACTGGGTGATCTTTAAGGTCCCTCCCAACCCAAACCAGCCTGGGATTCACAGTTTCTCCCTCATGATATTAAAGAATCCAAAGCAGATGAAGGTGTGGTAGAAACAGTGAAGTGCTGAGGGGGGGTCCTTTCTCCCCCACTCCAGGTCAGCCCCATGGGACAGAGTTCAGCACAGTTCCACTGTCAGCTCAAAAAGCTGGGAGATGGAGGGGCCCTGTGTCTCTTGGAACATCCATCCTTCTCGTCTAACTGGGACTGGGCCGAGACTCGCTCCATCTTTGCTGGCTGAGGAGGTCTTGGAGCAGTGTAGAAATGCTTGACACATCTAACACACAGCAGGTTTTGGTCTTTTATTTAGATGAGTCTCTTCCTCTCCTCCTGTTGTGCAGGTAACTAGGATTTCTACCTCAACCCAATGTGACCTATGCAAGGACAACGTGGACCAACTTCACTCGGCTTCCACTGAAAGGTGCTCACCTGGCCTGTGCAGGGGTTTCTACTCTCTTACTACTGGACAAAATAAAAACCATAAAAAAGACCTAAACAACAGAGCAAACATTTACTGTGAATCTGAGTTTAAAAAAAAAAAAAAAAAAGAAAGACAAAAAAGGCAAAAAAAAAAAGAAAAAAAAAAAAGGAAAAAAAAAAAAAAAAAAAAAGGAAAAAAAAAAAAAAAAAAAAAGGAAAAAAAAAAAAAAAAAAAAAGGAAAAAAAAAAAAAAAAAAAAAGGAAAAAAAAAAAAAAAAAAAAAGAAAGACAAAAAAGGCAAAAAAAAAAAGAAGAAAAAAGGCAAAAGAAACGCTTAAAGCTCCAGTTTGTATTGTTGATAGTTTAGATAAAGTATTTATCTTTTTTTAAAGTGAAAACAATTTTGACTTATTTTATTCCACCTAGACTCATAAATACAAGTTATTATTAAATTCTCTGAATACTAAAGGACTGGCACACCAGCAGAGATGTAAAGAGCCTCCTCGGTGCTATTTTGTCCGTCAGAACTGTGCCTCTAGTTTGAACCCTTGGTGCTGATTTGGAGGGTTGACCAATGCCAAACCCAGTTCTTGGGAAGGCCTGCAGCTTATTTATTCCCCTGACTCGTTCATATCCCAAAATCCACCTGGTTGGCAGCAGAGTGAGCGACAGAGGAAGGAATTCTCCTCCCTGGGGGGTGATTTGGGCTGAGCCAGGCGCTGCCAGCCGGGTGGGTTTGAGTTGTGTTCATGGCAAAGAGCTCCAGGGCACAGTTGGAACACAAGAGTTCCAAGTGCTGCCCCTTTCAGCCTCCTCCACTGGGCCATTTGCTGGTGGCACTCAGGTCACTGTGAATTTTGGTAGCTAAGTCTGGTCACTCCCTGTGGGTGTGTGAGCAGGGTGCAATCACTGGTGTTGTCCTCTTCCCATCCTCGGGAATGCTGAGCTTTGTGCTTCTGCCCTGCTGCAGCTGGCAGCTTCCCCCGGCTTGCTGGTTTTGTTCCAAGTGTTTTGTTTGGTAGGGTTTTGATACTTGACTCTGAGCTGGCTTAGCCCTGTACATTTATTGACCAAGTGCATTTTTTGCTTTTGTGTTCCTCTGCTTTCAGTAGGTCCTAAATGGTAGTTCACAAAAACACCCTGCTCTGCCTGGCTGTGCTGCCTCTGAGTTGTGTCGTGACTCGTGTACAGAAAGAGCCTCCAAAAGGCTGATTTTATGGAGATGTGGTGAAAACTTACGGATTTCCTGTACTTGATTTCATTTTTAGGTTGTACAATGCACAGTGAACTTATGAAAACTTATTTATTTGAGTGCACAAGGTGGGGAAGAGGAGGATTTCAGTAGGATTTCAGCTGGGCTGAGTTCAGCTGGGCCAAGCACCAATAGAGGCAACCACAGTGGAAGGGGGGTTGCAACAGTGGAATGACTGGAAAAAACACCTTGAGGCTTTGGGAAACACTTCCCTGGTGCTCTGAGGGGCAGCAGTGGCTGCTCTGTGTCCTTAAATCCCTCCTGGGGACTCTCCCACCTCCAGCAGTCAGGCTTTGGCTGTGAGCACCCCAGGAGCATCCCGGGGTCACCAGCAGCTCCTTGGAGGAGCCGAGGTCCCTCTGCCCTCCTGGGCTCTCCTGCTGCCTGGATCCAGGGGCAGGTTTGGGAATGCTGTGCTCCAAGGGCAACCTTAGGAGAGGTTTAGGACCAAGTGCAGTTATTTTGTTGGTTCCTGAGTGTGTCAGGGCAGCCTTTGTGAGAAAACTGGGGATCTGACTTTGCTGCCTTGTTCCCTGGGAAGGGAAGGGAGTGACAGCCCTGGGAACTGGGGACATTTGGGAATGTTTTGTGCTCTGTGGGTGGGGCAGGACTGGCCAGTGGTGCTCCTGCTGAGGGACTGACAGCGTGATGAAAGGGCAGCAGAGCTCCAAGGGGGAGAGTGAGGAACATCCAGTAGCTTCTGGTGGAAGCCAAACATAGTGCCCTGGAATCCAGGAGGACAGTGCAACCCAGATGTTTTGCAGCTGGGAGTTTGGGCAGCTCCAGCTTCTTTTCCAGCCCAGGGCAGAGTGCTGGGGCCTCTGGAGTGATTAGTGGAGGAGCAACAGCCTTAATTAGTGACATCTCCCCCATCACTTGTACCTCTGGTGAGAGAAGAGGAGAGACAAGGAGAAGCTATTCATCCCCCTGATTTTATCGGATCCCTGTCTGCAGAGGGGCCAGGATATGGTGCTCCTTGGGCCTGCTGTGCCCCCCTTCACCCCAAACCCCAAAGAGAGATCAGCCAGAGAACTCTGCCCCACCCTCAGTCCTGTGCAGGGGGGGCTCGTGCCCGAGGCACTCACGGGACACGTGTGGAGATGCTGATGGAGAAGGAACCAATCCACAGATCCCGTGGAACCCCCTGTGCTTTCCAGCACTGCTGTAACCCTCTGGCACTCCTTGGATGCTGAGGATGGACAGATCCTTGTGGGAATGGCCCTCCTTGCCCTGATGCTCACAGCCTTTCAGGAGCTGCTGCCTGGGAGCAGGACAGACATGGATCAGTGGTGGCCTTTACAGCTGGACTCTGATCTCAAAGCTCTTTTCCAAACTCAGTGATTCCGTGATTCCATGACCCTGGGTGAGGAGTGGGAGAGGCACCCCCTGTGTCCCCTGGTGCAGGGGGGCTGTGGGTCAGCAGTGCCCGTGGTGGGATGGGCAGCACAACCCCTGGAGCTCAGCACAGGGTGTTACTGAGCCACTTCCAGCCCCCCGGTGCCCTGAAGTTTGTGACTCTCCAGACTCATCCAGGGAGGCCCAAGGAAACCAGACCTGACCCAGGGATTGATGTGGTGTTAGGATGAGCTGGAAGGGGATCCAGTCTGGCTGAGCCTCAGCCTTCACCTGCCTCTGCACCTCCCACTGCTGCCACTGCAGTGCTACTTCCAGCCTGGCAGCCCCCCCTGGAATCTGGAGCTGCTCTGGCGTCACCAGTGTCTTCCCCCACACCTGGCACCTTCCCTGTGCCATGGACCTGGTCCTGATCCCTGGGATGTGCTTCCAGAGGGGGCCTGGAAACCTGGTGCCTGCCAGAGCAGAGCTGAGCTGGGGAGCCAGGAGTGCAGGTTTGGATGTCTCAGTGCTGTGTGAGCTGGGAGATGTTGTGGCCAAGAGATTCCTGGTTTTGTCTTCCCCCTCCCTGATCTTTTCTGGCTTTTCAAGTTCAACTCATGGAATCCTGAGTTGGAAGTGACCCACAGGGATCATCAAGTCCAACCCCTGGCCAACTTTTTCTCCTCTGTCTGCAAACTGGGAAGAGCTTTCCCCTCGCTGAAGGAAGAGCTTTGAGCTGCTGGGATCTCATCCATGTGGCTCCAGGCCCACGACCCCCTGACCCCACTGTCTGAGCACCGAGCCTGAAACCTGTTTGCAATGATTGAAGATACTTTGGAGTGATCAAAGCCAAAAAAAAAGAATTCCTGCTGTGTTACCACATCCTGCCTGTGCTGGGTCCAGTCATTCCGTGGCTGTCACACACGTCCCCTCTCCTCCACACCGCTGCTGCCAGCGAGGGGCTCGGCAGGGAGCTGAAATGCATCTTGTTGCCAAAAGAAAATGGAACTTCCTGAGTGCTGTGCTGAGGAAAACCTGTCCCTGCTGCTCCATGTCAGCCTTGAGGAACAAGCTCTTCCTTTTTTGGGGATTTGCTACCTCTGGCTCGCTGGGCTCAGTCCCCTGGGACCCCCCCTAACCCATGCTGGGAGGGCTCCAGAGGCACCTGGACTCGGGATTTGCTGCAGATCAGTCACTCTTCCACTCTCCAGGGGTGTGGAGGCATCCACAGCTGGAATGCTGAGGGAGAGAGTGGGGAAACACTGCTGGAGAGGTTTGTGCTGCTGGATCCGAGCTGGTGTGTGGGATAACGGGGATATTGAGGTGTCCCACCATCACCTCGTGGTGCAAATGGGGCTGTTTCCTCTAGGAAAAGTTTGGACAACCAGTGCTGGGAACATCTTCACCTCTGAGTGTAATGGATGCAGTGGGAGGGAGGAGAAGGGGGAGCACCAGGGAGTGCAGCACGTCCTCCCTGTACGGGGCATTTGGGGCTGGGCATCACCTCCAGCTGGTTCCTTCTGTCAGCAGGAACTTGTGTCTCCCTGGGCAGACAGATCAGAAGGACTTTCTCGTGCTTCCATCTCCTTTCCTTCCTTCCTGGTGGTGACAGCCCTTTGTCTCTTGGTGCCTGGTTTGTGCTGCCCGTGCTCTGGGCTGGGGTTTGGGCCTGGGCTCAGCCTGGGATGGGGAGCTGGGAGGGTCTGACTCTGTGATCCACAGTGGCTGAAGCCCCCCAGGCAGGAAGGTTGGTCATCACTTGGTCATCACTTTTTGAATCCAGAGATTCCAAATCCCCAGGACTTGCTGCTCCTCAGCCTGAGGCTCTCCCAGCTCTGGGTTCGGTTCGGGTGCTGAGTCTCTTCCCTCTTGATCAGTTCTTGAAGTGACTTGTGCAGTTGTGACCTGGGAGCACAAAGGTTTCCATCACATCTGGAAACATCTGCACCCCAGAGCTGCAGGGCCTGGGCAGGGCTGGCTGTGGGGGTGTCCCTGCCCTCACCTGGGAGAGTTTCCTTCTGAGGTGTGTTCTTCAACCTCCTCCTTTGGGCTTGGACTGGGTGACCTCCAGGGGTCATTTCCAGCCAGACTGTCCCGTGATTCCATGTGCAGACGTGTCTGGGATGGTCCCTTGACTTGGCAGGTGAGGGGAGGAGGTGTGAGCCAGACCTGCCTCCCCTGTTCCTGCAGACCCACCCCAAGGCTGCTCCACACCACAGTGGTCGTCCCGTTCCATCTCATCCCAACCTTCCCTTGGAAGAGCCTGGATCTTCCTGCTCTGCTGAGCTGCCCCTGCCAGGAGAAGGTGGAACTTTCCTTTGTCCCAGAATAACAAAGCCAAGGACAGGTGACCTCCAGGGCCTGTGTGTTTGGTTCCTGCTGGGATTGTGTGTTCAGAAAGCAGCATCTGCTCCCCCCTCCCGTTGTTGTTCCAGTTGGAAGAGAGTCCAGGCAGAGGAGAAGCCGAGGGATTGTGAGACAGGGAGAGTGCAGGGGGTGCAGAGGGAACTCCTGCCTCTGGATCAGGTGGGACACACTCTGAGCAAGTGCTTCCAGCTGCCCTGAGATCCCCAGGGCCCTTTGGGACTGTGGGATCTGTGCCCTGGGGATGTTCCCTCTTCCCTGCCCCGCTCCAGGTCCTGCTGGTGCTGGAGGAGATTCCCAGTGCTGGGGGTTTGTTCTCAAGCTGCTGCTGCTGCTGATTCCCATCCTGGCCCTTCCTTCCCTCCTTGGCTGGGCCTGGAGCTGGTGCTGAGCCCTGGGAACAGGGGTCACTGTGCCCATGGAGCCAGTGGGTGCTGCTCATGGAATTCCTTGGGATGTGGTGGTTTGTCCTGGTGCTGATGCCAAGGTGGCTTTGGATGGGCACGTCCTGCAGAACCCGTTTACTTCTGGTGCTGAAATTCACCCTTTACCCAGGGGATTCTCCACGTTCTTTTTCCTTGGATAACTCCACCCTGGAGTTCTCCTGACTCCCACGAGTGGCTGTGCTGGAAAATCCAGCTTTTGTTGTTGTTTTGCCTGAGCCAAAAGCACGGAGAGGATCCAGGGTTGGGAGCTCCAGGCTCTGGAGCAGGGGGGGGACGTTGGACAAGGCTGTGAACCCTCAATGTTGGAAAATCATTTTGGGGAGCAGAAACCAGACAGTGTTTTTGTGAACTATCTCTGCAGCACTGAGGAAAAACTCCCAGGAATTGGAGTTCTGGGAGTATTTTGGAGTTTTCAGATGTGCAGTCGGTGAACGAGGATTTGAAGTTTTACTGGTTTTAAAGAGGTTTTTTTTCCTTTTTTTTTTTTTTTTTTTGCTCCACTTCCATAGTTTGTGGATCAGGTTTTCACTAAAAGCTGGAGAACCAGTTTCAAAATGTTGCTGTGCCATATTTTATTTATCCTTTTGCGTTATAAATATATAAATATCTATGTAGACTGAATTTTGCATTAAAAGATGCTGTTTTTGAGAACTTCAGGGTTTAAAACAGAGACAGAAAAAAAACCTGGGAGATATTTCTCCAGTACTTTTGCTGTTTGGGACCTTCCTGAAGAGGCCCCCGAAGTTTTTTTTATGGTGTAAAAACAAAATCACGCCCTGAAATTCCAAGTTGGAAGATGCTGACCCTGAAGTTCTCAGGTTGGTTTTCTCAAGGTACATCTGGTTGCTTTTCTGGTGCAGTCAAACCCTTTTTTTCAAAAGGTCTCATCTCTGGAGTTATTGAGGAACAGGTGGAATGGGTTGGTCCATCCTGCTTGGCTTTTTTAACCTATTAATCTTTGAAGTGATCAATGTTTTCCAATTAAAACCCAACTCTTTAGGTCTCTGTTCCACTTAAAGTTTTTAGGAGTGAGAGCCTGCCCTGGCTGAGTGGGACTTGGATGGGGAAAGCAGTAGAGGATGAGGTTGCTGTTGCTCAGGAATTGATTAGTAAACTTTTAACTACTAATAAAAATCCATTTTCCAATGGATTTTTTGAAAAACCCATTTTCTTAGGACAGTGATATGGGATGTTTCCTAGTGAATAGGAATTAGTTTATATAATTTAGCCTATAAAACTGAATTATTTAAAATTCAAACTTCCCCTAATTTATCTTTTTTTTTTTTTTTTTGGTTGCTTTTTTTTTTTTTAATTTTATTTTATTTTATTTTATACTGGTAAGTTGTCCTGTCATTCCTTTCATTCCTCCATAGAAATAGTGTGAATTCTGGTGTGTATATATGTATGTATAATATATATATTTCCACCCTGCCTTTCTAATTCTCCACAATGTAAGAGTTAGTTTTTGCTCCCCTCCCTCCACTTAATTTCTTGTGTCTCTCCCTTGATTTGTAATTGAAACGATGCTTTGAAGTTTTGTCTTTATATTAAAGTGTCTGTATTTTAATACACCGAGAGCTTGTGGAGTTTCACTGGGTCAGAAGGGGCCTGGAATTGGGGCCAGAAAATGGGATTTGGGGATTTTGGCACAGGAGGGACCTGACCTGGATTAGGGAACAGCTTCAGCTCTGAGGGCCTGGGGTCGGTTCTGGGTCCCTCAGGACAAGGACACTGAGGGGCTGGAGCTGGGAAGGGGCTGGAGCAGCAGGAGCAGCTGAGGGAGCTGGGGGGGCTCAGATGGAGAAAAGGAGGCTCAGGGGGGACCTTCTGGCTCTGCAACTCCCTGACAGGAGGGGGGAGCTGGGGGGGGTCGGGCTCTGCTCCCAGGGAATAAGGGACAGGAGGAGAGAGAACAGCCCCAAGTTGTGCCAGGAGAGGTTTAGATTGGATATTAGGGAATATTTCTCCATGGAAAGGGTGGTCAGGCACTGGCGCAGGCTGCCCAGGGCAGTGGTGGAGTCACCATCCCTGGAAGTGCTCAGACATCCCCTGGATGTGGCACTTGGGGCCGTGGTCAGTGGTGGCCTGGGCAGTGCTGGGACAGTTGGACTCGATGACCACAGAGGTCTTTTCACCCTAAATGACCCCGTGACTCCCAACCCCTCCCAGTGCCATTCCTGTTCAGCCAGCAGTGTCACCCCCAGCTCCTGGCTCTGCTGGGCCTGTCCCAGCTCATCCCAAACCCATCTGTCACCAGAGCTGCCCCTGGGCCCCACCACCAAACAGCAGCTGCACCACAGGACCTTTAGAGGTCCCTTCCAACCCAAACTGTTCCAGGAAGGATCCTCCCCAAATCCCATCGTGGAGCCATCCCCAGCTGGCTCCTGGAGAGGCACCTTCCCCCCATCCCTGCTCCAGGGGGAGGAGACCACCTGGAGCTGCTGGTGCTCAGGTGAGACCCTGCAACCACCCCTCCCTGCCGAGGGTCTGTGCCTTAGAACAGCTCTGAGCACCACACAGATCAAAACGAGATTTATTGGCAATGTACAACAGAGAAATGGCTCTGGGGGAGCCTGGACCCAGCTCTGACTGAAATACGAAACTCAGAGTGTGAAAAATGAACAATTGTCTGTAAATCACCAGCAGTTGATGCAGATTTTGAAGTGTCTACAAGCACCATCTTCCCTTGATGCTAAACCCCACCCTGTGTCCCCCCCCTGCTCCAGAGTGGATCTGAGTTCCTGGGCCCTGGAACTCTTCACAGCATTTGTTTTACATTCAGTTAAGAAATGTCACCGCTGCCTCTTGGACAAGTGTTGGGGTTTGCTCTTGTGGCCCAAAACAGCAACCAAAATGCCCCTTTTCTGCACAGTGACAGTGGGGAAGGGTGTGCCCAGGTGTCAGGGAGTCCTGCCCCAGCACAGGGTGCAGGTCTGTGTGATAAAAATGCTCCAAGTTTGGCAGAATTCCCGAGCTCCGGGTTAAACTGCACCTGGAAGGATCCACTAATGCAGAGCTGAGCCTGGATGTGGCTGTTCTGCCCCTGGAGCTGGAGGGCAGGGGCTGTGGGATGGAGCTGTGGGGGAGCCCATGCTCATCCCAGCTCCAGTCATCCCACTGCCAGGCAGGAATCCTCCCACCCATCCTCTCCCCAGTGACCAGCCCAGTCTCTTTTCACAGTCAAAGCTGCCCTGTCCCCCCTCCAGGTCAGGGGTGCCCCTGCACTGAGGGGAAGCAGAGCTGCTGAGGATTAAAATACACTTGAAAGCCATCTGAGGACACCAGTTCCCTCCAGCACAAGCTCCTGTGGGTTCCTGCTTTTAATCCCTCCTTGCTGCTCCCCCTGGAGCTGCCATCTGGCTGCAAACCCCCCCTGGATCCTGCTCCCTGCTCCTTGTCCTGGCTCCTCCTGCAGGGCAGCTGCCCCACAGCTCATTTTGGTGATTTTTGGAGCACCTGGATTGATTCAAGGGAAAGGGAGGATCTGGGGAAGGAAAAAGGGAAAAACCTTGGCTTTGAGATTAAAAATAAAGCCTCAGTGACAGCTGTCACTGTGCTGGCACCCAGCAGTGAGAGGCAGAGAGGGAAGGCCAGGCCACTCAAGCTCTTCTTGGGGCATTTATTCCCAGCCAAGGAGGAAAAGACCCAAAACTTCCCTTCAAGCCCAGGTCAGAGGCTGCTGCACCCACCTTGGGAGGGGAACAACACCCAGAGCTGCAGCCCCCAAAGCTCAGGTCCCCACCCTGGTCCTTCTGCCACCTCTGCCAGTGTCACCCGGGACCCTCCCAGGGGCTTTTCCTGGGCTGGGTCCAGGGGAGCTGCTGTGGCAGTGAGGAATGGGGGTGTCCTGCAGCCCTGGGTGTGGGGAGGGTCCTCCCTCCCTCATCTCTGGGCAGTTTTCCTTCCTGCAGCCACAGCTGGTGGGTGGGGATGTTGTTCCCTAACCCTTCTCTCTTCCTTCCTGGAGCCCCAGGGAGGCAGCCCTGGTTCCCTGGCAGTGACCCTGGTTCCCTGGCAGCCCTGGCTCCCTGGCAGTGACCCTGGCACAGTTTTTGGTCTGTCCCTTTGGATGCTCCCAAAGGGGGGAGGAGCTGCAGCCGTGGCTCAGGGGCTGGAGGGTGAATGCCCAGCTGAACTCACGCCCTGCAGCCCAAACCTCCAGCCAGAGGCAGCAGCTCCTGCCTTTGCCAACCTCTGCATCTGCCTCTGCTCCCTGGGAAGCTGGAGCAGAGCTCAGCCCACAGCGGAGAAGAGGGGCAGGAGCCCTCAGGGCTCCCTCCCTGTCTCTGTTCCCTTTTCCCTCGGATGGGCTGGAGTGTGGGCTCCCTCCAGCCCCAGGAATCACAAACCTGCCCAGGGAAGGGGAAAGGAAACCCCCAAAGGCAAGTGCCAGCAGCTGCCCAGAGCTGCTGCCTGGGTACAAGGGAGGAAGTGCCTCCAGCCCTGCAGCTGGAGCTGTGGCTGAGCATTCCCAGTGTTCCTGGGAGCATTCCCAGTGCTCCCTGCTCACCAGCTCAGCCATCAGCCCCCAGCATGGCTCTGCATGAGCAGGACAGGGCAGGACAGAGGAGCACAGAGATGTGATCAGAGCATCCTCTCACAGCCCCAGGGGCTCCTTGAGACTGTGGGAAGATCCTGAGCCAGGGAAGCTGAGCAGCTCCTGCAGGAGAGGGACAGGGAGGAGGAGGAGGAGGAGAAGTGCTGGAGCTCCAGCAGCTCCAGGCCCTGGAGGACATCAGGTGCTGGGAGCTCTGTCAGCCCCTGCCTCTGCTCCCACCACAAGGGAGCAGTTCAGCCTCCACAGCTGGGGAAGTGGGAATGTACAAGGAATTCCCTTTTTAAAAAAAAAGAAGAATAAAAAATAATTTGGGTAATAAATAAAAAGAGTCCCTTGGTCACTGTGGGGCTCTGCTGACTTTCCCAGGGTTTGGGGTGGCCCTGGGGAGCTGCTCAGGACTCAGGAGCCAGTTCAGCCCAGGTGAGGGAATTCCTGCTGGTGTGTTCCCAGCTGGAAACGGGTTTCCTCCGAGATCCCGTACTGCTCCAGGGGGTCCTGCAGGAGAGCACAGGGAGGCACCAGTGAGAGGCAGGTGAAGGGCTGCAGGGAGTGCAGCAGCCCCTGGGCAGGACACAGCACACAGCAGGGTCTGTGGGCACAGGGAGTCAGAGCCACCCTGTCACCAGGGATGCTCCGAGGGCCTGGCAGGGTGACAGCAGCATCTCCACCCACAAATCTGGCCAGGGCTGGTGGGGAACTCTTGCAGAGACCTGCTGGGAGTCCAACCTGGCCAGCTCCAATCCTTGGCCCACTCCAGCATGGATGTGTGTTCCCACAGTGTGTGTCCCCGAGGGTCAGGAGGGTGCTCAGGTCTGGCTGTGGAGCCCACGGCTCCCTATGGAATCTGGGATCTCCTTCCAGATCAAACAGCCTGTGCAGGACTGGCAGCAACACCCACAGTCCCCAGCTGCTGCCCAAACCCATCAGCCACCACCTGACCCCGAGGGCCTCACTCACCTTCCCTGTCATCTTCTGGATCTCATTCCGGTAGAAAATCAAGCTCCTCCTCAGGAACTCGTAGCTGCAAGACAGGACCAGACCCTGCTGAGCACAGGAGGACGTGGGCAAGTTTCAGATGCTGTTTAGGGCTGGGGGAAGCTGGTTTGGGAGGAGACAACCCCTGTGCTCCCTCAGGGTTCCCCACAGGCTGATCCCAGGGCTCCTGGGACACCCTCGCCCCGACGGCTCTTCCCACCTGGCTCGTTTGAGGGCCTCGACCCACTCCTGACACTGCTCCTCACTGGCACACTCGAAGCAGTATTTCCTCTCTGGCTCCTCGATGAAACCTGCCAGGAACAAGGAAAAGGCTCAAGGAAGGTCCTGGCAGGCCACAATTAGCACCTCTGTTAACTGAGACGAGCTGGGACTGAACCCCGGCCCCTCTCCTGTCCCCTCCCTGGTCTGGGTCCCTGGAGCAGCTGCCCAGGGCATTTGTCAGCTTCCAGCAGCCAAAGACCTTGGGAAGAGCAACTTCCCAACGTGAGAGCAACTGAATTGGACCAACACAGCCAGATCTGGGCCTGGAACTCCCTGAGGCTCCTTGGGAAGCCTCCAGGGATTTAAATCCGAGTGAAAACCAGCCCTGAGGAGCAGCCACTGAGGAGCTGAACTGCACTGGGAGAGGGCCCCGAGCTGCCTTGATTGGAGGCTTTTGGGAACGTGGTGCCTGCAAATCCCTGTGCAGCTCCAGTTCTGTACAGGACAGAACTGGGAATCGCAGCAATTCCCAAACTCAGAGCTCTGCTCTGCACAGACCCTCGGGGGGCTGAGCTGCTGCTGCTGCCAAATACGTGGGTCAGGCTGCACCACAGCAGCTCCTGGGGGGCTCCACACTTCCCTCAGGAATCCTCACCCACACACAGCCCCAGACCCCGAAGTTCAGCGAGCCTGGGGTGCTGGGGCTGGTCGAGGACCCTTTGGAGGCAGGGACAGCACCAGGGAGGAGACACAGCTGTGCCCTGAGCCAGGCCAAAAGATACAGGGATGGCCTTGGAGAAACATCCTGTTGTTCTGAGCACGTGTGGGATGAAAGGCACTCCCAGGGGACACGGATCCAGCTGGAGCTGTGGTATCACCACAAGGACACGGAGCACGGCAGGAGGAGGGGCTGGAACAGCCCATGGAGGCTTTATCTGAGCCCACTGGGGTGGGGGATAAAATGCAGCAGCACAGCAGAGATCTGTCAATAAACCCCCCCCAGGAGGGATTTCTGGCTGCTCTGCACGTGCAGCTGAGCAAATCCCACACTGCTCCAGCCTGGGAGCATCCCTGGAATGCTCGGGATGGGCCGTGGCACAGGGAGGAGCAGCTGAGGAACACAACCATGGAATTGTTAAGGAAGATCTTTAAGATCATCAAGCCCAACCATCAACTCAGCACCACCATGGTCACCACTAAACCACGTCCCCAAGTGCCACATCCCCATGTTTTTTGGACACTTCCAGGGATGGTGACTCCACCACTGCCCTGGGCAGCTGTGCCAATCCTAGAACACCCCTTCCATGAAAAAATTTTCCCTAATATTCAGCCTAAACCTCCCCTGGCACAACTTGAGGCTGTTTCCTCTTGTCCTGTCGCTTGTTCCCTGGGAGAAGAGACCAAACCCCACCTGAGGGGCACTGACCCCACACCCAGGAGGGAAGGGCTGAGCTGAGCCCACTGTCACCAGAGCAGCAGAACATCTCCCTTCACTCTGCCCCGGGGGAAAGGCCCAGGCAGCACTCACTGATGGAGAAGACGTTCTCCTCCTCTTTGGTGATCCTGCAGTGCTCCAGCAGCAGAGCTCCAATGGGCTGGAAAACACATGGAGAGAGAGGCTGTAACCCACAGTGCCCCCAGCACTGAACCCACAGCGCTTCCCTGGAGCCTTTTAGGCAAGTCTGACACCCTTTGCAGCAATCCAGGCTGCCTGCAGGATGTGCCACAGCCCCTTCAGCACCTTTTTGTGTTGCCTCCAGTGCCAGTCTCACCTGCAGCACTTTGCAGATGTTAATTAGGTGTTAATCACCTGTGCTGGCTCAGAGTCAGCCTGGCCTTTGCTGCTTATTTCTGTGGTGTGAAGACAGCAGAGAACTTCTGCTTCCTTGCTCAGTAAATGGAACAAAAGTGGAATATTCCCTGTGGGACACAGACCAAGCCCTGCTGTGCCCTGGCAGGGCTGTCCTGGGGCCTGGAGGAGGGGAGTGTGGAACAGCTGGAACAGCTGGAACAGCTCTGGAGGGACACACGGACACCAGGCACTGCCCCAACCCTGAGCAAGGACAGGGGGGACATGGCCTGGAATGAGAGCAACCCACTGGGAATTCTTGTCCAAGTGACACAACGTGAGAGACACAACTCAGGCAGCAGGGAAGGGCCTGGAAACCTCATTTACTGCACATTCCAGGGAACATCGGGGCTGGAAGGAGCTCAAAGCCCATCCAGTGCCACCCCTGCCACGGGCACGGACACCTCCCACCAGCCCAGGCTGCTCCTCTGATCCCTTGGACACTTCCCGGGATGGGGCAGCCACAGCTCCTCTGGGAATTCCATCCCAGCCCCTCCCCACCCTCACAGTTCCCTCCCAATCTCCCACCTCTCCCTGCCCCCTGGCACTGGGAACCATTCCCTGTGTCCTGAACCTCCAGCCCTTGTCCCAAACCTCTCCTGGAGTTCTGAGCTGAGGGACACTGTCCCAGCACTGTTTTCCCAGCCCACATCAATCCACAGGAAAAAGAGGGAAGAGGGAGGGAAAAAACCCCCACCCAGGAGCACATTCCACACCTCGGCTTCGTCTGTCCTGAAGTAGAAGAGAAAATTCACCACGAGCTTCACCAGGCGCTTCTTCAGCACTGCAACAGTTCAGTGAAAGGAAAATTAAAATTAAAATAAAGCAAAAATTAAATAATAATTAAAAAAAAACAAAAACAAAAATAGAAATAAAATTAAAATTAAAAAATGAAAAATAGCA
>VYXB01000654.1:150130-194066 GCA_013397135.1 Pachyramphus minor
CCGGGCGGGCTGGGGGGGCACGGTGCGGGTCTGGGACCCCCCCAGCACACGGGAGAGAGACCCCGACCCCGTGTCCCTTCCCAGCCCCTTTGCCACCCCTTGCAGCTCCTTTGCTCCTCCCAGTCCCTTTCCCCCCTCCCGGTCCTGTTGCCACCCCCCAGCCCCTTTCCCTGCTCACACTCGGATTCCCACCCTCTCCTTATCCCGAGCGGCACCGACCCGTCACTGGTGTGTTCCCTCCGCAGCCCCAGAACCAAACTGGGGGTTATTTTTTATCTGCTGAGCCGGTCTTAGCCCCGAGCCGGCCCTGGTACGGGCGGTGGGGCCGGTGGCTGTGGGACCCCCAGGCTGAGGAATCCCCCCCTGGAGCAGCCCCGGGGTGGGTTTGGGCTGCGGGGCTGCAGCATCCCCTGAGGGCAGCGTGTGGGATCCGGGATCCAGGATCCGGGATCCGGGGGATCGCGGCGGGGGAGGGGGCAGCGCTGGGGTCTGTGCGCGGTGCTGGGTGGGGTTTGGTGGCCGGGGTTGGGTCCCGGTTGGTGCCAGGGGCACCCAGAGCTGCCACGGGCACAGATCAGTGACAGCGACAGCTGAAGGACCTCAGCCCCCCCCGGGACGGACGTGCTGCACACCCTGCAGAGCATTCCCGGCTGGAATGCCGAGGGACAGCCCCTGCTCATCCCGCTGCCCTGTCCTGGCACGGGGGTACCCCTGGCACCCTCACCCCCACTTTGGGACTTACATGGGCTCCTGCTCTCCCGTCGCTGCCGCTGCTCACCCCAGTGCCGGCATCTGGGAAAGACAACACAAAGGGGGCACTGGGTGACAAATTGGGGGAGGTGGGAACTGCCGGGGCTGGGGGGTGTGGGCACCTCGATGCCACCCCCTGGCCCGCAGAGAGGGGACACCATGGCCACATTTCCCCCGTTGGTGCTGCAGGAAACCCCTGGGCCATCGAGGCAGTGTCTGGGGAGGTCGGGGTGTAACGGGAGCCCCGGGCAGGGCTGAGCCCCAAAATCCTGGATATCCCTGTGGAGCTGCACCTGAGGGGACAGCGACCCCCTGCCAAGGCACACGGGGGGATGAACCACCCAGGGAGGGCCTGGGCACCCGAAAACCTGTCTGGAGGCTTGACAGACATTCCAAGTGCCGTGGGGCGACCAGACCTCAGATAGAGCTCAAGACACCCCAGAGGGTCACAAAGCTCTGGGATGACCCTCAGGGCTTTTCCCAGCTGTGGAGTGGGAGAGAAAAGTGGAAGATCCCCAGAGCCCTGGAACAAAGCAGGGCTGGGGAGTGTGTTGGGCTCCTCAGGGTTCTCTGCCCTGCCTGGGCTACAGGGCTGAGGAGGCACCAACAAATCCCATCAGCCCTCCTGACATCTCCAGGTCCATCTCTCACTCTGCTGGGTGTCACATCCCTCAACAGAAGGAGGAATTTTTTTGCCCCCTTTGAGCTGCTTTTAGTTTCTTTTCCCCTCGTGGAACACTGAGAGGAAATACCAGTTCCCAGGAGGAAATCTAAGACTCGACACTGGGAGCAAAATGGATAAATAAGAGGAAACCTTTGGGCCAAGGACCAAATGTCTGAAAGATCTTTGATTTCAAGGGGAAATAAAGATAAATAAATAAATAAAATTAAAATAAAATTAATAAATAAATAAGTCAGTCTTTGGTTTTGTTTGAGTGATAGTGAGTCTGGTCCTTTCTGTGCTGGGAAGGGATGGAGCTTCCCCAGGACTCTCGTGGTGGCTACAGGGGGTTCCCAGACCCAGGGAAAGCACAAAGATGCAGAATTTTTCCCTGAGGAGTTTTTCTCCCATGATTTTGAGCTTCACATCCATTGACAGAGGTTTAGAACAGGTTTTGAGCGCAGATGAGTGTGGGGGAGACTGAGGAGGGCACAACCTCTGCTCCTCTGCTCCCTGGGCACAGCTGGTGCTCCCGTGGAGTTGGTGCCACGTGGATGCCCCTCAATGCCCGAGGTCACCCTGTGAGTTCACACCACCACAAAGAGCCTTCTGTGCCAGGCTGAGCCCTCTCCTGCAGCACCTCACACCCCCTGGCAGCGGTGCTGGCACAGCCACGGCCGTAGTTGGCACCTCTGAGCATTCTCTGCCCACCCAACAGCTCGTTGGTGGCCTCAGGGCATCCCAAATCTTCCTCCAGCACCACACAGGGACCTGCTGCCACATCACATGGGGGGACTGTCACTACACCCGAGCAGGCAGCAGCACCGGTGCCATCTCACACCATGTCCCTGCTGGGCTCCCAGCGCTCAGCTGAGCCCCTGCCCGGGGCCAGACCTCCGACAGGAGAGGGAGCTCTGGGCGCTGGAAGAGGTGGAGGCGTTTTGGAGCTCTGCAGCCCACACAGGATCCCCATCACCCGCAGGAACAGCCTTCCCGGGGCTGGGTCCTGTGGGACCAGCTCAGAGTTGGTGACCCAAGAACACAGGCAGTGCCCAGGCCAAGCGGGGCAGGGATGGACACCAGTGCCAGGGACATTCTGCCCACAGCAGGGCTGGTCACCCACAGCCCCCAAGCCCAGCTCCAGCCCTTGGCTCACCCTGACCCTGCACAGGGAACCAGCCCCACACCTGCCTGACCATCCCTCCCGGTCACTCCTCACACCACACCCTCCCTCCCCTGCCCCAAATCGCAGCCACTTAACAAATAAGTCGCTCCGCTCCGGGACTCCTCCCGCACGAGCTCCTGGAGGTGCCTTTTACCGCTGACTCACATCAAAGAAACTCCCAAAAATAGCCGCCCGCCTGCCCCCCTGTCCCCGTTCACACCCGCCCGGCAGCGCCGGGACGGGCCCGGGGGTCCCAAATCCCCCCGGCCCGGGGTGGGCGCTGCCCGCGGGTTGCCCTTCGTGCAGCCGGAGGGGCAAAGCCCCGCAGAGCCCCGTACCTGGGGTGGCCCAGCGCTGCCTCCTCCTCGCCGCCAGCCCCGGGCTGGTCCCGGCTCCGCGTAATGAACAGCGACAGCTGCCCCGGGCCGGAGCAAAATAGCACCCAATGGCTGCTGCCCCGGCACCGCGGCTCGGCCCCCGGCACCGCGGGATGAGGCTCCAGAGGGCACCGGGATGGGGCTTTTCCCTCTGGGAGCGCCGCCGGGGGCTCTGAGCCCGCTGTGGGATGCGGGGGTGGCTCAGAGACCTGCCTGGCACGGGGGAGAGGGAGGGAGAGGAGGAGAAATCCCCTGGGAGCAGCAGGGCTCCGACAACCCCGGGGAAACCTCCGACTGCTCCCATGTCCCTGTTCCTGCAGCCACGTCCCCAGGGAGCCCTGACACAGGCACGGGTGGGAGGGGAGGTCCTGTCCCACCCAGGAAATAGAACATCTCATCTGGGGAGCTGCAAAGGATCCTCTGGGACTCTGAGGCCCTGTTGGCCCCCAGGCCAGGGGCTCTGAGCCAGCTGTGGGATGGATGGATGGATGGATGCAGGGATGGATGCAGGGGTGGATGGATGGATGGATGGATGCAGGGATGGAGGGATGGATGGAGGGATGGATGGATGGATGGATGGATGGATGGATGCAGGGATGGATGGATGGATGGATGGATGGATGGATGGATGCAGGGATGGATGGATGGATGGATGGATGGATGGATGGATGGATGCAGGGATGGGTCAGATGGATGCAGAGGTGGATCAGAAACCTGACAGACACAGGGAAGATGGAGAGAGGAGGAGCAGAAATCCCCTGGGACCAGCAGTGCTCAGACAACCCTGGGGAAAACCACCCAGTCCCCCCCATCCAGGGCAGCTTTCCCAGCTGTATTCCCACTCCAGTAAGGTGATTAAAGCCTGTTTGCTTTACAGGGACATAATGAAAGCAGGAAATAATCAACAGGCCAAATAAAAATCCCAGCTAATCACATTTCTCACGGTGCTCCCAGGTTCGTTCCTGACTTCCATGGGTCCTTCCTGGGAAGATCCAGGGGTTGACCAAGCACTGTCAGCACACAGTGAGCTCAGGGAAAACATCCTCCCACTTCATCCCTCATGGAGCCACAGGGGGCAGAGCTCTCCAACCCTTTCCAGGACCCTTTTCCCACAGCAAGGAGGGACCAGCAGTGTTTTTCCCTCCACAGGTTAACTCGGAGCAGTTCCCTGCCGAGCTGCAAAGCCTCCACCTCCATCCCGCAGTTTATCCCAGGCAGATGGAGGAAAGAGATTCCCAGAGGCAAATTCTTTCCTAATCCCTCGAAGCCCCCTCCAAATCCCGGCTTTTCCCTTGCCCTGAGACTGATAAAAGTGTCTCTGGGATGGGGGAAACATGATCTGGCTGTGAGAGCTGCTGGTGGAAGAGCTGGGGAGGGCAGGGGAGCAGCTTCCAGGCTAAATATTGACTCCAGGTTTGGCTTGATGACACAGTCTCTCTTCCCTGGCTTTCCAGGTTTCCACTGGCCTTGGAATTACACAGAGCCCCAAGGCTCTGCTGTGCCCTCCTGGGCCTGGAGAGCATCTGGTGCCAGTTCTGCTGCAGGAGCTCAGACCTGGGCCCTCCCTGTAGCTCCAGGGATTTGGTTCACCTGGAAAACACAGCCAAGGGGCTCTTCTGACTCCTCTCCTGGCTTTGAGAGGCTGTGGAACTGGGCAGGGAGAAGCTCTGGGGGCAGGTGCCATCCCAGGCCAGTCCCAGGTTTAATGAACCCCAGCTTGGAGCATCCACAGGGCAAGAGGAAACCTCAGCTGTGCCAGGAGAGGGTCAGGGGGGACATCAGCAGGAATTTCTCCCTGGAAAGGCTGCTCAGGCATGGGAAGGGGCTGCCCAGGGATCTGTTGGAGCCACAGTCCCTGAGGTGTCCCAGGAAGGACTGGATGTGGCACTCGGTGCCCTGGGCTGGGGGACAAGCTGGGGGTTGCTCAAAGGTTGGACTCGATGACCTTGGAGCTCTTTCTTCAACCCAAATGACTCAGTGACTCTCTGATCTTGCAGGATCTGCTTCCTCCCACCCTTTCAGCCGTGCTGGGGAGGCAGGTCAGGGAATCTGTGGCTCAGGGGCACATCCTGCCTGTGGACCAGGCTGGGAGGATCCCCCCCCATGGGGTCTTCAGGAGCCTGGAGCTGCAGACCAAGCACCAGCTGAGCACATTCCCCCAGCTGAGGATGCAGAGGTGACCACACCATCAGAGGAACACCCTCCCATGTCACCCCTGGTCCAGGTAGGCCGGGCTGTGCCGCAGCATCCCCTTGTTTCCATGGCAACACTCATTAGTTATCCTCCCACCAGGAGGATAAATCATCTCCTTTCTCCCCGTTTCTGTAACTCCAAGTTAAAAGGCAATCACAGAGGCATGGAATTAGTCACGGATTATTTTCGGCACAGGTTGGTTCTGGGGATGAATTCTCCTGCTCTCCATGAGATTCCCCCTCTCCCCAGAGCTCCCAGAGCTGGGGCAGCCCCAGCCCCAGTCCCTGTGAGTATGAGGGGGGCAGAAGCTCCAGCTGGATGTGCAGGTGGGTCTCCTGCTGCTCACTGGCTGCAGCTCTTCCCTTTGGATTTCACCCCGGGCTCCACCAGAACTCGCCTGAGCCGCTTCCCAAGGTTTGGGAATCCAAAACACCTTCCAGCCCTGGAAGGAACATTTCCCCTTCAACCCCTCCCGAGGGCAGGGTTGGGCTCTTGGCCTGGGTTCAGGGATGGGAATTTGGATGCTGCTGGGCACAGCTCTGCAGAGCAGCCCCAGCTCCAGCACGAGCCCTGTGACCCCAGGCTGGCACCGTCCCCTGCTCCAGGGGTGCCCACTGAGGCTCTGGGAAGGTTCTGGCACCAAATCCCTGCTGGAGTGGAATTCCTGTCTCAGAGCCCTCCTCCTTCCCCTCGGCTGGGGTTGGGATGGGATGGGAGCGGGGCTGGAGGAGAGGATCCCACAAACACCATTTCTCAGGGAAATCAGGCGGAAGAATGTTCCTTGCACAACCCAAAACCCAAAGGCACAGGTGTCCCCATGGCAACCTGGCCACAGCCCAGTGCTCACAAGGATATTGTCCTGACCCAAAATCCCTCTGTCAGCTGGATCCAGCCTCCAGCAGCTCTTCCCACCCTGCAGGGATGGGGATTGTGCAGTGGCTGTGCTGACACCGCCGCAGCCTCCTTCCCCCAGCACATCCAGCAGGGAGATCATTCCTGAGGGACTGCAGGAACCACAGACCTTTCCGAACACTGACGTTATTAAGAAGCACTTGGGAAGTTACAGGAAGGGAAGGGACACGTCCCCTGTGCCAGCTGAGCCTCTCCTGTCAAACCCCGTGTGTCAGCACAGCAGGTTGTAGATACCAGGGGCTGAGCAACCTCCTGGAGGAGCTGCAGATAACTGAGAGCCTGGAGCACTCTGGAAGCTGGATCTTCCCGTGGCTTCCCATCACCAGGTGCTGCAGTGGGAACAGGGAGGGAGCCAGGGAGAGAGGTGGAGCCAATACCCACAGCTGGTGCCTGGTTGGGCTCTGCTGTGCCCTCCTGGGCCTGGGGAGCAACTGGTGCCAGTTCTGCTGCAGGAACTCAGACCTGGGCCCTCCCTGTAGCTCCAGGGATTTGGTTCACCTGGAAAACACAGCCAAGGGGCTCTTCTGACTCCTCTCCCGGCTTTGAGAGGCTGTGGAACCGGGCAGGGAGAAGCTCTGGGGGCAGGTGCCATCCCAGACCAGTCCCAGGTTTAATGAACCCCAGCTTGGAGCATCCACAGGGCAAGAGGAAACCTCAGCTGTGCCAGGAGAGGGTCAGGGGGGATATCAGCAGGAATTTCTCCCTGGAAAGGCTGCTCAGGCAAGGGAAGGGGCTGCCCAGGGATCTGTTGGAGCCACAGTCCCTGAGGTGTCCCAGGAAGGACTGGATGTGGCACTCGGTGCCCTGGGCTGGGGGACAAGCTGGGGGTTGCTCAAAGGTTGGACTCGATGACCTTGGAGCCCTTTTTTCAACCCAAATGACTCAGTGACTCTCTGATCTTGCAGGATCTGCTTCCTCCCACCCTTTCAGCCCTGCTGGGGAGGCAGGTCAGGGAATCTGTGGCTCAGGGGCACATCCTGCCTGTGGACCAGGCTGGGAGGATCCCCCCCAACGGGGTCTTCAGGAGCCTGGAGCTGCAGACCAAGCACCAGCTGAGCACATTCCCCCAGCTGAGGATGCAGAGGTGACAAAACCATCAGAGGAACACCCTCCCATGTCACCCCTGCCTTCCCAACCCAACCAGAGCTGGCCATCCCTTCATCCATCCCTCCATCCATCCCTCCATCCATCCCTCCATCCCTCCATCTGTCCATCCCTCCATCCCTCCCTCCATTCCCAGCCCGTGGTGCTGGGCACACAGACCCCCCTGGAGCAGTGTCCTGCCTGTGTTCAGGGTCTGGGTTTCTCCTGCTGACAAACTTTGGCCGAGCTGAGCAGGACAAGGAGCAGAGTCCTGCCCCAGGTCCTGGTCTCTGCAGGGTCCAGTCCCAGACCTCGGTCCCAGGACTGGCTGGACTTTGGGCCACCCAGCACCCAAAGAGACCAGGCTGGTGGGGCACAAAACACACATGGAACACACCTGTCACTGGTCAGGAGCTGTGTGGATGTGCTCTGGGATGAAATGAGCTTGTCAGGTCTCTGTGAAGAGCAGAAGGGGTGACAGAGAGGGTGAGGGGAGTCCCTTCCACCCTGCACCTCCTCCCTCTCCGGGACATCCGTGTCTGATGGGATGAGCACAGCACAGGAGTGTCCTGCAGGCAGAGATCCCACCCGTGGGGATGGCACAGGGCTCAGGGACACCCCCAACTCACGGGTGTCACCTCCCCGGGGTCACACAGGGCTCAGGGACACCCCCAACTCACGGGTGTCACCCCCCGGGGTCACACAGGGCTCAGGGACACCCCCACCCCTCCAGCCAGGCCACATCTCCCCGGGGCCGGTGGAGGACGGGGCTCATCCCACACCTCCCGCTCAGCGCTGGAGGCATCGATCCCTCGGCATGGGGTGATCTCCAGGTGTTCAGAGCCACCCCGACCACCCTCTAACCCACGTGTGACCCGAATTCTCCAAATTCCAGATCGCAGAGGTTTTCCCTCCTTTCCCCTGGCAGCAGGAGCAGCGTCCCCTCCAGCGGGACCGGGAGACGCCAGATCCCCTTAAATGCTGCTTTTAGCCCCGGCTGCTTTCCCCAATTGTTCCGCGATCTCCCGGCCCGGCACCACTTAGGGCTCCTCATTATTCTCTTTGAAGATTTGCTCTTCGTTAGGACGAGGAGAAAACGAGCACTTAGCTGTGCTTGGACACGGCATTCCAAATGGATTGTCCTTGGAAGTGCCGATGGGGTCGGGAACAGCCACCTCACGGGATACTGAGGAACACCCTGGGAATTTATAATATGCAAATAATCCCAAATCTTTCCTGACTTCCCTGAGGGATGGCAGTGGTTGGGACATCAACGCTTTTACCCGGGAGGTTGTGGCACCGATGCCAACCCCTTCCTCCCTTTCCAAGTCACTCCCAAGGAAGGAGCTGCTTCCCTCTGCTCCCACAGGGAGCAGGTCCTGCTGGGGGACCTCCCAGGGCTCCTGACACCACCAATGACATTAAAACCCCCACTGAGCCCCCAGTCCCAAAGCAATGAGTCCGTGCCCAGAGGAACATCCCTCTGCCCTGGCCAGGGATGATCCCAGTTTTCAGCAGCTGCACCAGGAGCTGGGCTGTGGGACAGTGAAGGGAGGAGATGCTCCAGGAGAGCTTCAGGTCTCAGAAGGGTCATAAAAGCACAAAATCCACCCCAAAGCACAACAGAAAGTCCTGCAGGGACAGCACAAAGAGCAGGACTTTCCCACCCACCCTCAGGCCCTCAGCTGGGGTTTCCCAGCTTCTCAGAACCTCCCTCCCTGTTCCCTATTTCCCTCTCTGTTATCAGACAAGGAATTCCCAAATTAAGACTCAGCAGACTCCAGAAACCCAGGGCAGAAGTTTCACACCACCAGACTCTCCCCTCCTCCCCCACCCAGGTGGTTCTCAGTTCCTTTGGGACACTTTGGGAAGGGTTTGGGTTCTGCTTCCTCACTCCCTTGGCAGGGCCAGCACTGTCCCTGCCCTCACAGAGGTGTCCTGTCATCCTTTGCAGCTCTGGAAACTTTGAGGATGATTTTCCTTCTCAAAACTGTAGCTGCTGTTCAAACTACTCTTAATTAAAAGCAGAACAGAAGAGGCTGGGACCCGGGGAAAAGGGTTTTGAGTGAAGTTCCTTCTGCTCCAGCTTTCCCTCTCCCTACTTTCATCCAGCAATGCCAAATGAAATATATTATGTAAGAGGAACCATTTAGGCCTCAAAATAGCCTAAAATAGTCTCAAAATAGCAGCAAACTCCCTTTCCAAAGCCACATTCTTAATTATTAATTTTATTGCTCACCACACTTAACCCATCTTGCAGACCAGGGGTTGTCCAGTGCCACCAATTCCAAAGAAAGAAGACATCAAAGCTCATGGTCTTTAATGTTTTCTAGGTCTTTCCCAAAATGTCCCTGCTGCACGTGTGCTCCTGAGCCATGTCCTGCTCAAACAGCAGACTATATTTAAAATACAACAAGATTTATGGAAATACAACAAGATTTGTATGTTAAAATTCCCTCTGGCAGTGGGAAGCCATTCCCTGTGTCCTGTCCCTCCATCCCTTGTCCCCAGTCCCTCTCCAGCTCTCCTGGAGCCCCTTTAGGCCTGGAAGGGGCTCTCAGCTCTCCCTGGAGCCTCCCCTTCCCCCCCAGCTCTCCCAGCCCATCCCCATGGACCTGAGGGTACAGCCAGGGGCAGATCCCGGCTGGAAGGGACCCCGAGCACTTTGCTGCTGGGGAGCATCTCCTGCCCTGCCCCTCTGCCCACTCCTGCCCCTGTGTTGCCTTTGTTTCATCATTCCATCATCACTTCCAGTATTGGCTCTCCCAGAGCCTGCAGGCTCCTGCCTCAGCCCCTCCCCTGCGTGTCTCTGCACCTTCCTGCCCCGTCCTGGGGCACATTTCATTACTTTGGGCCTCCTTTTGCCAAGAAATACCAGACTGGTGTCGTAGACAATCCTGGGAACTCAGTCAGTCTGTGTTGAACTCTGTGAGCCAGGGTGTGATCCACACCCTGCCCCGAAATACGGCACAGGCTGCTGGGGATGGGGTGGGAATGGGGGTCAGGAGGGAAAAGAGAAAGGTCAGTGCTCATGTTGTCATGTGGGATTGGAGGGAAAACAGCATAAAAACCAGGGCAGAGCTCCAGACTGGATGATTCCTTAACTTTTGGGAGGCACCCTGGGCGGAGGGACTTCAAGTCCCTTGGAAGATCATCCTCCAGGAGCCCCCCTGCACTCAAGGTTCATTCCTGAATCCTCCTCTCTGTCACTCATTTGAGAAATCCACCAAAGCTGGTATCAATCACAGCAAGCTGGGGATTGCAGCCTTTTCCAGGGTATTTACTTCCTTGTGGTGATGATGGAGCTGAGGAGGAGGATGAGTCCCAAAGAGGGGCCTTTGTGATGCCAAAGAGCCACAGATTTCCTTGAAAATCTCCTGTAACCCCCTGGAGAGCTGGGGGGGGTCACCTGGAGGAGAGAAGGGTCCAGGGAGACCTGAGAGCCCCTTGCAGGGCCTAAAGGGGCTCCAGGAGAGCTGGAGAGGGACTGGGGACAAGGGCTGGAGGGACAGGACATGGGGGAATGGTCTCAAGGGTTAGGTGGGATATTGGGAAGGAATTCCTGGCTGTGAGGGTGGGGAGGCCCTGGCACAGGTTGCCCAGAGAAGCTGTGGCTGCCCCTGGATCCCTGGGAGTGTCCAAGGCCAGGTTGGATCAAAGGAGCCACCTGGGACAGTGGAAGGTGTCCCTGCCTGTGGCAGGGGGGGCACTGGATGGGCTTTAAGGTCCTTCCCAACCCAAACCAGCGAGGGACCCTGGGATCTCCTGGCTCAGGGCTCCTCAAGTGACACTGAAGGTTTGATGACTTTGTCCATCCCAACTAAAGGAGCAGGGCCCTGGATCCAGCTGTGGGTTCTGTCCTGCCAGGGGGTTTGGAGGGCAGTAGCAGGATGTGGGTGTCCCCTGCCAGCCCCTGGTTTGACTGAAGCCCAGCTGCCCCCAGGGAGTGCCTCAGGGCTGCACTGAAGCTCTTCAAGGGACCCACTTTGCAGCAAAACTTCAAACCAAATGTTTCACCACAACCACCCACATTTCACCAGTTCCCCTCCCTCCTCCTCCCCCCACATGTGCCCAGCCTGCCTCACTGGGGATAAAAGCAGAGCCAGCTGAGACCTTCTGCTGGTTTTTTCTTTCTGTTCCACTGAAATTCAAACAACAGCCTGAAGGAATTTCCTCCTCCAGCCCCAAGTGAGGCCCCAAATGAGCCACTCAGAACCACGAGGGGTTTTTTTTCCATAGGGAACGCTGCAGAAGCCTCAGGTACCAGCTGGTCCCAGTCTCCAAATGTTTGCCAGGCTCAGGGATCTGCTCCTCAGGAAGGAGGGCACGGCCCCCGAGGTCTCTGCAGGTGGTTCCATGCTGTAGATATCCAAGGATTTTAACAGCAAGAGCAAGAAGTGCAGAAGGTGCCACCCCTTTAACACCTCTGCCCTCCAGACATGTGGGGCAGAAGAACCTTCTCCATCCCCACCGGGCTCTTGTGGTGTTGGTGGGTCCCACGTAGGGACACTCATCTCCAACAACTTCCTGGTTAATTCCCACCCCACAAAATGCCAGGGAGGTGCTTTAGGAACACTGGTGGCTCCACAGAAGCTGGGGAACCAACCACCCCCAAATTGCTGTGCTTCAGCTCTTCCAATTTTTGGGATCTTCCCCATTGGGATCTTCCATCCTGCAGCGACCAGAGAAGCACCGAATCACTGAGGTTGGAAAAGATCTGTAAGATCATCAAGTGCAGCCATCAACCAGCACCCCCATGTCCCCCAGTGCCACATCCACATGTTTTCTGAACACTTCCAGATGCTGTGGTGGCCCAGCAGGTGACGAGAAGGGAACCAGGAAGAAACCTGGAGAAAGCCGGCGCCAGGATCCCGTTGGGAATGTTTTGCTCCCGCCCTGGGAAGGTGTGTGATCTCATGGGAGAAGCATCAAAGGCAGCAAAGCCTTTGTGCAGGTGAATGAGGAGCAGAGCCAGGCTGAGAGCCCCGGGACGCGCCGGGACAGGCCCTGGCACAGGGCACAGCCGGGGTTTGGCCGCGGGGAATCCGACGCTGCCTCGTGGGAATTTCTTTTCAAGTCAGGCTGGGGAGGAGTTTGGGTGAGTAATTGCTCCATGGCAGGTCCAAGAAGTGAATAATTTTCCAAGAATAAAGGTTAAAAGCCCAGAGACTCCGGTGAAAGGTGCTCTATAAATAGGACTAAGCAGCGGGAAGGACGGGCAAGGATGTGGAAAAGGGGTGGAAAGGACCTGACACCCACGGTGGGGTTGGACACGTGGTGTCCCTGCCAAGCAGGTGGTTTACATCTGTTAACATTTTGGGTTGCTTTTTAAAACCCAGCTTTTGGACAGCCCTGTGGCACCTCGTGCCTGATGGGAGCTGCCTGAACCCCTCCCTGTCCCAGCGACACAGGATTTGCCCCTGGAGCAGAGTGTGGGACAAGGAGGGGAAATCTGGTGTGGGGCAACCTCTGCTGTGCCCAGAGGGGCTGCAGGAGCTTTGCTTCCTGTTTCCTTGTCCCCCATCCCTCAGGGGCAGGTGAGAGGGTGGGCACAGACTCTTCCACTCACACAGGGAAATCTTCCATCCCAGGGACATTCCTCCTGCCTTCCATTTTACCTGCTCCTGGTTGGAGCTTTCTCCAGCCACCAGGAGGAGGGGTGGGATCCAGACACCACAATCCAGAACCAGGATCACTTTGGCTCTTTGAAAAGCCATAACCCTTGTGCAGAGCTGGGCTGGAAAGGAGCTGATGCTGCTCAGGGACCTCTGGGGACGGAACTGTGCAAATGTCAGCTCGGGCTAAGGCAGCAAAAAGGATTCCCAGGGAATTGCTGGGAGTGGTGGAGGGATGATGGTGCATTAAAAGCATCCTGTGCTTGCAGGAATCCCCTGAGCACTCTCTGATCCCCTCAAAAAGGCACAGAGAAGGAAGGAGAGGGGTGGGTGTGGGGCACAGGGCAGAGCTTCCACTGGAGGAAGGACTGAGGAGAGGAAAATGTCAGCTTGGAAGGGAAACAACAACCCCAGAGAGCTCCAGAAAGGGAGGAGTCCTCCTCCAACTCTCAAAGCACAAAAGTTGGGGTCCAGATGTGATCAGAAAGCAACAGGTTGAAACCCAGAAAAGGTGTCATCATAGAATCATGGAATATCCTGAGCTGGAAGGGTCCCACAAGGATCATCCAGTCCCACTCCTGCCCTGCCCAGGACACCCCAACAATCCCCCCTGTCCCTCAGAGCGTTGTCCAAACCCTCCTGGAGCTCTGGCAGCCTTGGGGCCGTGCCCACTGCCCTGGGGAGCCTGGGCAGTGCCCCAGCACCCTCTGGGGGAAGAACCTTTCCCTGAGATCCATCCCAGCCCCCCTGGCACAGCTCCAGCCCTTCCCTGGCTCCTGTCCCTGCTCCCAGGGAGATCAGTGCCTGCAGAGGTGGAGGGGAGTCCTGGATCCCGTTGCTGTGGGGTGCAGCTGGAGCCCAGTGTTCCACACTTGGGAAAGGGTTTAAAACCCACCTGGAGGAAGGGCCTGTGCTCTCAGGCTCAGCCTAAATTCAGACTCAGGCCTGCTCAGCCCCCGACTCGCAGACCCAGCGAAGTCGGATGATTCACAGGAGCTCTGGAATTGTGTCCAAGGTTAAAAGCAGGGCCCAGCTCTGCACATCAAAACAGATTTCCCATAAATTACTGTGTTAAGGCTTTTCACAGCACGAGGATTCATGAGAAACCTGTGATGTTTAATTAAAGGGGAGACACTGATCCTGCCGGGAAAAACTTCCAAGATCCCATGCCAAGCTCATCATTGGCTTAATTTACGGGACATAAATGGGCCAGAAAATGGCATAAGTGGTAAAACTGTGGAACTTCTGCCAATCTGGGATACGAGGATGTGCAAAGGGAGGGTGATTTACAGACTAAGGGAGATGAAATGTAGCAAGAAAACAGTGAATAAACTCCTGAGCATGGCAGGATCCAGCCTGGATCCAACCTCCAGCTGCTCCTGCTGCTGTCCCAGTTTCTGCCTCCCAGCACGAAGGTCACTGCCAGGAAATTCCCAGATTGGCTTCAATTCCCTGTGGCCTTCAGGCTGTGCCCGCACATGTCGGGGACATGGACAGAGATTCTGGTCTAACTCCAGCAGAACCAGTGGAATTACTGTGGATTTACTCCAAGGCACAGGCCCCTTTCTCCAGTTTCCCCGGGGCTCTGGATTCCCTGCTCCCTGTGTGCCCAAAAAAAGGGATTCTTGGTGTTATTCATATGGAAAAAATGGTGTGGGATCGCTTCGATCACAGAACTCGCCGGTCCCACGAGCTCAGTTCTGGATTTCTGGGTGAAGTCACGGCCAAAACGGAGCAGGGAGAGGCTGCTGGGCTGGGGGGGAGGCACAGGGGACGTGCAGAGCCACACCTGGCTCCATCCCTGCCTTCCCACACCATCATTCCAGGGAAAAACAGGGAACTGGGACCTCAAGAGCCACAGAAGAGTAACTGGAGACGCCTTTGATGGGGAGTTCACCAGTCCCTAAATAGTGCAGCTCTCCACTTCCATGGAAAAGAGGGAAGTGAGGAATTCAAAGGCAAGAAGGGACAGGAGGTCACTGCAGAGTTACTGCTCAGTAACTCAGTTCAGCTGCAGTTTCCCAAATGCTTTAAAGATCTTGAAATGAAACCCTTCAAATGTCCCTCCCTGCTGTCCTGGCCAGGCCTGGGCAGTGCAGAGAAAAGCTCAAGGTCTTGGGGGAAAAAAGAACAAACAGAGAGGAATGACAGGAGCAGCTCCTCACTGTACAGGGAGATGCCTCCAGCTCCCTCAGTGATCCTTGTGGGTCCTTCCCAGCTCAGGACATTCCGTGATTTTTCCCTCCCTTGGTTGCTGTGGGAGTCAGGGTTTGCCACAAGCCTGAATTTGAGCTCTAGAGAGGGAAGGAAATGGCAGCTGGGTGGCTCCTGTCACACCCCACAGGCAGCCCCAGGATCTCCTGTGCCACCCCCAGGGGAAGAGGCTCCCACCGAGTTCCAGAGACACCAGGGGCACAAGAGGGATTTCAGAGCAGAAGAAAAACAAACTGGAGAGGCAAAAATACAGGCAAAAGGGCCCAACCCAAGTCTCCTGGGTGCAAAAAGCGTTGCAGGTGCCAGGAACACCAATCCAAGGGAATGTCTGAGGATCAGCTCACACCAAGGGCAGAGAGGAGCGGCCTGTCTGGGCAGCCCACGGCATTCCAGAGGTGGGATGGGGCTGATGGGCACAGGCTGGAGGCTTGGGCTGAGCTCCAGGTCTGGACTCTGATCAGGGATAATCCCCTCATCCCACAGAGTCACAGCTTTCCTGCCTGTGAACAGGGGGAACAACATCTGCTGTGCTCCACAACACAGGAGGGTAAATAAATTCATGGGGATGGGTTCTAGAAGTTCCCAGATGAGTTTCCTGGAGCACTTGGAGTTTTTGTCACAGGGTTCAACCCTAAATCCACCCCCCACAACAACAGGATCTTCCAGAGGTTTGTTCAGTTCAGCTTCCAGCAGCCAAGCACCAGTTTTTTCTGTGCCATGACCAGAGACACAATTCACTCCTTCCCACATCCCATAACCCCAAATCATCCTTGATCCACTGCTTCCCACATCCCAGAACCCCAAATCATCCTTGATCCACTGCTTCCCACATCCCATAACCCAAAATCATCCTTGAGCCACTGCTTCCCACATCCCAGAACCCCAAATCATCCTTGATCCACTGCTCACATCCCATAACCCCAAATCATCCTTGATTCCCTGCTCACCACATCCCAGAACCAAAAATGATCCTTGATTCCCTGCTCACCACATCCCAGAACCAAAAATGATCCTTGATTCCCTGCTCACCACATCCCAGAACCAGCAATCCCCCTCCCCACCCAGTCTATAATGCAGAGTGTGAGGGAAGGCACAGTTGGCACAGGGAGCTTAAAAAAGGGAGTTAAAAAGTCATCCCAGTCAGCCTCAAACCCTGGTGAAAGCCTCTCAGCTGTGTCTCACAGAGATTTTCCCTTCCTTATATCCAAGAACACAAAGGAAACACAAGAGCCAGAGCAGGAGGTGAAGGGGAAAGTGGGCAGCAGTGGGAACAGAGGGAGGAGGGAACACAAAAGGGGAGAAGGGAAAGAATCGGGGACGTGGGTGAGCAAAGGAGCCAGAAATCCGGGTTAAAAAGGCAGGGTCTGAAAAAGGCAATGACGGAAAACCGGAGCAGCACAGCAAAGCAAATCCATGGGGAAGAGGCAGGAGGGCACCCAGGAGGAGGGGCAGAGCCACAGCGTTTGTGGGACGAGAACCAGGGCAGTGCCCAGGGCCATCCCTGCCCATCCCCTGTCCCTCTGCCCAGGGAAGAGCCCCCAGGCCAGGGGAGCTCGGGACGGGCAGGGATGGCCCAGCACCCTCTGCCACGGCCACCTCTGCCACCCGGATTGGCTTGTGCCAGATGGGAAGGGGAGGGGTGGGATGGGATGGTGGGGATTCATTTCTTCCCATTCTTTTCCCGGTGACATTTAAATGGCTGGTCCCAAAACGCTCTGTGATCGCTGTGCTTCTCCCAGCGAGTCTTCCCCAATAAATCATTTAGAGGCAGGAATTAAAAAGCAGCAGCTCCCACCCCAAAGGCACAGACACCTCCCTCCTCCTCCCCTACGCGCATGTTTTGGAGCTGCTCGAGCAAAGGGGAGAGGGAACAGGAGGAATTTTCCACGGATTCAGGGAACAATCGAGCCCCGCGTGGTTTTTTCCTGGTTAAAATGCCTCCCTGCGGCAGTTTGTGCTCACCCAGCCCAGACAAAGGCGAGGCACATGCAGGGACCGGCCCCGTCTCGCTGCAGCCGCCGGGACCGGGGATGGAGGTGCGGGAGGAGCGGGGGAGATGCTCCCGCTCCAGCCCCAGAGCCGAGCCCAGCTCTGACTCAGCCTTACCCAGCCCCGAGTGAACCGTACCCTGCCCGGGCCGTGCCCAGGTACCGGGGTCTGGAGAGGGGAAAGGGGCTGGGGCAGCTTTGGCACGGGGGAAACACTCCCGGGGGTTGAGGGTTTGTGCGGCACCGTTGTTTTCTGAGCAGATGGAGCTGGGGGAGAAGGAGCCGCGTCCTTCACAGCAGGGTTTGCTTCAGCCTCCTGCCCGACTTCTCCTGGGATTCAGCCCCTCCACTCACACGGGGTCTCCAAACCCCCCAGAGACACGGGACACACCTTCCCCATGCTCTGTGCAGACACCAGCACTGGGATTGCTCCCTGAGGATGAGCTGGTGCCACTTCCGTGCTGAGAGGTTTAGGGGGGAGCAAGGGGCAACTTCAGCACCTTCTCCTGCTCCAGTGGGGGCTGAACACCTCCAGAGCCAAGGGCATGAGGCTGGGGAGAGGAGCCCAAGCCCTACAGGGGCAACCCAAAGTCAAGCAAAGCCTTGCCATGATCCTTTTTCTCTTTGTCCTCTTCCCACCACAACTCCTTTCATAGAATCCCAGACGGGTTTGGGTTGGAAGGACCTTAAAGCTCATCCTGTTCCACCCCTGCCATGGGCAGGGACACCTTCCACCAGCCCAGGTGGCTCCAAGCCCCGTCCAACCTGGCCTTGGACACTTCCAGGGATCCAGGGGCAGCCACAGCTGCTCTGGGCACCCTGTGCCAGGGCCTCCCCACCCTCACAGCCAACAATTCCTTCCCAATATCCCATCTCTCCCTGCCCTCTGGCACTGGGAAGCCATTCCCTGTGTCCTGTCCCTCCAGGCCCTTGTAAATAGTCACTTCAGCTGGAGGAACCCAATTCAGCACTGGCAAGGAATTCCCTGGCTCCCAGGATCACCCACAGCCCCCTCAGGAGGAAGGGGGTGGGA
Organism: Pachyramphus minor; assembly: GCA_013397135.1. Taxonomy (NCBI): domain Eukaryota; kingdom Metazoa; phylum Chordata; class Aves; order Passeriformes; family Tyrannidae; genus Pachyramphus; species Pachyramphus minor. The sequence continues at coordinate 168,122 of VYXB01000654.1, forward strand.
TCTGAGCCCTCAGACATCCTCTGCCCAGGGGTCAAACCTACACGTGGCTGTGGAAAACACAACTGGGCTTCACAGCCCAGATCTGCCCCAAATGAGAGCTCCAGGCTTTTGCAACTAAAACAGCTTTTAAACATCCTTTTCCAGGACCTGCAGGACAACAGGGGGCAAGTTTTGGTCCAGTCCAGTCACAGCACCATTTCTGAGCCTGTGTTGGCACCTCTTCCCTACTAAACCCACCCTCAGAAATGTGCTGCCCACAGGGAGCACAGAGGGTTCCCACCAGTCCCATGGGAACCACGTCAAGAGGATCTGTAGCTCTGGCTGTGAAAACAGATGAAAAGTGACCAGTTTTCACCAAAAAGATCATTTCCTTAGCTCCTTCTCAAAGATCAGCACACAGGAGCCCGACAGAGTCAGGCCCAGGCTCCTGCTGGGAGATCTCTAAGCAACATTTCTGTGGTGCAGGGGAAGGTTTTGCCAAACTCCTTCCCACCCCCATCCTCCTGAGCCAGTGGTGCAGCCAAAGCTGCTTCGGATCCCTCTGCCAGACCACGGAAGGCAACTTCCACCAGAACATCAAAGCAGGGACCCAAACGAATCACAGGATCCAGTGTGAGGCTCCTACAGCCCTTTTGTGAAGCTCGGTGTTTAGGAGAAGGAATTCTCCTAAACTGATCCTATTTGGGGCAGGATCATGGGTTATCTGCCCCTCTGCAGTGGCAGGAAATATCTGCCACTGGAGAAGGAGAAGGTGTTTGGGAAGGAATTCCTGGCTGGGAGGGTGGGGAGGCCCTGGCACAGGTTGCCCAGAGCAGCTGTGGCTGCCCCTGGATCCCTGGAAGTGTCCAAGGCCAGGTTGGATCAAAGGAGCCACCTGGGACAGTGGAAGGTGTCCCTGCCCATGGCAGGGGGTGGGATGGGATGAGCTTTAAGGTCCCTTCCAACCCAAACCATCCTCACTGATCCCAGATGGATGTGCCAAACTTTCCCCTCCTTGCTCTCCGTGGATGTTTGTGCTTTTTTAGCTCCTTTTCCACCATCCAGCAAAGAATTTATAAACACTGGGGTTTTACCTAAGAGGTGCTGGCACTTGGGTGGTCACAGAGAGATCTTTCCATATTTAACTTGTGTGGGAATGATTTCGGATGGCTGAGAGCCTTCCTTGACAAGGAGCAGGAGAAGGAGGAAAGCAGCTTTTCCACAAGTTTGCTTTGCCTTCCAAAACAAAGAGTAGGATTGCTGCACATGAAAACACCCCAGAGAGAGCTGGGGTGCCTATTTAAACACAAAGACAATGTTGGCATGAAGCCAACTGGGGAAAAATTTGGCTACAAATAAACCTAATTTGGATTTCAAAGGAGCTTTGTAACCTGGAGAGCGCTGGGCTTGGGGAGGGAGGGGGGAGCACCTCAGGAATGCTGCTCAGGAACGGGATCCATGGACAGCAGGCCTGGATTGGGCTCAGAAGGTCTCTCCCAGCTCTATCCTCCCTCTAAGATGTCCCACATACAGGTTTCCAATCTAAACCTGGCAGCCCCAGTGCTCAGTGTGCCCACAAAGCTGCATCAGGAGCTCTTGAAACATTCCCAGATGGAAAATCAACCCAAGAAAATGCTTGAGCTGATTTCCCTTGGATTGCTAATGCCTTCAGAACACAGACTTTTCAAAGTATTACAACAACAATGACAATAATAATAATAATAATAACCTGGGAGAGCTGCAACAACAAGTTATGTTCCAGGAAAATGAAGGACAGCTTGTTTTTCCCAATCCCACGGTTTCCTCCGAAGAAATGCGTCAGAGCTGCTGTACCTGGAGGTCAGGGGGAAGAAAGTCATGGAAAAAAGGGCTCATTGGAACGGCTGCAAGGAGTATTTTGGATGAAAGGAAAGGGTTTGAATGTGTCCTGGGAGGACAGACTGGAGAGAAACTGTTCTTGCCCGGGGTGAGTGAGGGATGAACAGCAGGAATTGAAGGGGAAAAAACCCCAAATACTTTGTAGTGGCAAAGACAGGGAAGCACTGGGAGGATTGTGTAGGGAAATGTTGGGCTGCCCATCACTGGAGGGTTTTCTGGACAGGTCAGACACGTCAGGGAGGAGTCCTGGAAAGCTGATCCTATTTGGGGCAGGATCATGGGTTATCTGCCCCTCTGCAGTGGCAGGAAATATCTGCTGGGACTCAGGATGAAAACATGGTCTTCTCTGGTCCCTTCTGCTCAAGGCTGGACACAGCATTGCTGCCACAGGGATCCCAGAGGATCTGGAGACAGCAGAAAGCAGCTGGAACACCCCAGTCCCAGTTTGTGGGGTCAGAGTCTGGACTGTAACCATAAAGGCTTCATCAAGCCTTGTACACCATTACATTTTAATTCCTTTTTTTTTTTAATGAGAGGCTCAGGAAAGGCTTGTTGTTAAAATTCCAAGTGTTTTATAAATCCCAGGGACACCAAGACACAAATAAACCAGAGTTTTGGTGTTGGTGTGGTGTGACAATGAGCCTGCAGAGCCCCAGGGGGTGGCTCATGTCCATCACCATCACCCTGAGAATGATAAAACACAATAAATACAGGGTTTTATACATTGATATCTTGCAGCCACCTCTGTAATTCGTGGGCAAAAGCATCCAGTCACCACCAGCAGCAGGTAAAATCTTAAAACCACACAAACCTGACAATGCCAAACAGCAGGGCACCAGGAAACCATGGAAAGAAAAGCCTGGTGTAACAGAAAAGAGAATTAAACATGGTTATCACTGCCCAGGAACAATCTCCCAGAAATGTCTTTAAATGCAACAGATCAGAAAAAAAAAATCATAAAAATCAATGGGAGTCGAGGTGGGATAAGGACAGAGGATTCAGGTTCAATGACACTAAATGTCCAAAATCTGCCCCAAAATGTCCCAAGACTGCTCCAAAATGCCCCAAAATGTATCTGAATTGACCCAAAATGCCCCACAGTGTCACCAAACTGCCCCCAAACTGCAGCTAAATGCCTCAAAGGTGCCCTAAAATGACAAAAACTGCAGCAGAATGCCCCAAAACTGCCCCCAAACCTCCCCAGAGACCACCACACACACTCCAGGGACCCTCAAACACACCTCAGGGACCCCCAAACACACCCCAAGGACCCCCTGCCAGGGCCCAGGGACCCCCACAGACATTCCAGGGACCCCCACAGACATTCCAGGGACCCCCACAGACATTCCAGGGACCCCCAGCCTCCAAAGGGGCTGTGAGGGCTCAGGGGTTGCATTGGAATCTTAAACACACAAAGCACAGTTTTCCCTGTCTAAGGAACACCCACAGTCCCAGGGATAGGACAGAGATTTCAGGTCCAAGAGAATATCCTGGTTATTTCAAAGGATGCTGAGGAGACTTTTAAAAGTCCATTTTCCACAGGGTTTGAGGTCAGAGGAGGCACCTGAAGGGAGCAAAGGAGTGAGATCAACTCTCACTTCACTCTGTCCTTCTCTCCAAGCCCCAGATTCCCAATCCCATGGGCTGGTAAACCCGTGCCAGGAGTGCAGGAAGTTCCACCCTCCAAAGGGGCTGGAAGGACTGAGGAAGCATTGGAAGCTTGGACACATGAAGCACAGCTCCTGTTTTCCCTGTGTAAGGAACACACCCAGTCCCAGGGCTGGTGTGGGATCCACCACCATGCCACACTCGGATCTCTGCAGGGATGGGGTTTAAGGTGTCCATCCAGCCCAGGGAGCTGAGACCTGGCTCAGCAGAGCTCCAGGGCTGGGCACATGGTCCTGACAGCTGTTAAGCCCTGAGCTGTGACTCCCACTGCTTCCTGCCCCGTCCTGTTCCCTGAAGAACAGCTGATTACAGTTCCCTCCCTAAGGAGCCCACGGAACCCGAAGATGGGCTGACACTTCCCAGCTGGAGCATCCACGATCCTCGGCTCCCAAGGCACTCAGGGATCCAGGATGTGTCTGTGTGTGAAGCCAAACAAGCACAGAACCACCACAGGGAATAAGGACTGTGAGCTGGGAAATGGTTGTGCTGCAGGACAAAAGGGAAGCACCAGGAGGGCAGAGCACCATTGCAATGGGAATGCAACCCAGCAGGGAAACCCTGCCCCAGGAATGGACAAACACTTCTGTGGGGATCAGACAGACGTCCAGAGGAAAAAAGCAACAGCTTCAGTAGCTAAAAGACCCCAGCAAACAGATTTCAGCACTAATTCTTAACTCCTGTCCAGTTTATTTTCAGCTGCCACAGCCGCTCCCTGTCTTTTCCTCCATCTCTGAGGCAAGAGGTTTTCAGCTCATCTCCTGAACTACTTGGTAAAAGTCACTGGGAGCAGGAAATCAGACTAACTAGGTCATGGCTCCAATCCTGAGCAGCAACTTCAAGGATTCTTGCCTTCCCTGTGCCACCTCTTTACCTTTCAGCACCTCAGGAAATCTGTTGGTCTCATTAAGAGCTCTGAGTGAGCGCTCAGCTCTGCACGGAGAGGGCTTTTTACCTCCCCAAAGACCAGGCTGCCCCTGCCTCTGTGGGTTGAATTAGGATATCTGTGTGAGACTGTGGGCTTACAGACACAGACTGTGGAATAAACAGCTCCCTAAAACCTGTTTTTTTCTCTGGAAACCCCAGGACAGGCATCGTGATGCTCTCAGGAGCGTGGCTGTAAACCACCGAGTGCTGTGGTCACACCTTTCCACGAGCAATGAACCCCTCAAACCCCAGAGTTAACAACAAGCAGGAGGCAGGGTAAGTTAATTTATAAGCTAGAACAGCTTCATAAATAAAAACCTGTAGGAAAACTAGAAAATTCTAGTCCTGAAATAGAGCTGCCTTCAGCTGCCTTCAGTTAGTTCCTGGCCTCCTCAGCTGTTGGCAGCTTGGTGCCTCCTTTGGGGGCAGTTTGCTGTCAGGCCCTTGGGGACACCATGAAAGCACCTGTTCTTTGGATTTTGGGTTGTCACAGAGCAGGTTTGTCCCTTTGGGGAGGTGCCAAGGCCTGCACAGGTCGGAGTCTGCTGCACAGAGGGGTTTTTCTGGGCAGGTTGTTGCAGGGAGAGCTCTGCCTGTGCGTGGGTAAAGGCTCCGCAGAGCTGTCGAGCTGCCACCTTTCCCTCAGCCTGAAATTCAAGAGTATTTTTTGGAAAAAAAAAAAAGTAAACAAGCCAAGCTGCTAATCTGGCCTGGTGGCTGGTTCCAGCCCTGTCTCAGCACAGGGATTGCTGACGATCCCAGTGCACAGAGCCTTGAGTAAATATTGGTTCAGACACGGGTGGCTCGTGGGCACAAAGCACGAGGCTCCTGCAGCTCAAACAAACAGCCTGGCAAAAGCAGCTCTGCCAGGGCTGGACCTCCCTGTGTCCCTGCTGCAGCACCCCTGTGACTGAATCCACAGGGATTACCCCCAAAATAAAGCAGCACAAAGAGAGAAACCACCTCTCTTTGCCAGTTGTGCTGTCAGAGGTTGTTCTCAGGAGCGAGCCGGTTCCTTAGCCACAATTAAGGGGAAGCGTGGGATATAACTTATTCCAGGCAAAATAACCTTCCCTGCCCTCCAGGCTCGTTCATTTTATTGGTGGGAAAATATGCTCTTATCACAGGAATGATCTAATGGGGGAGGTGGGGAAGTCTCCTTGGAATATCTGCATTTTAAGGAGCTGCTGGGTGAAATGTTTCAGCAGGCAAAGCTCCCCCTGAACTCAGACTCTGCACAGGTCTTAACGCTTATCCTGCCGGCATCTGTTTGTTTTGATAACATTTCCAACCGAAATGAGGAGTTACAAAAGCCGGGCTGTGCCGGGCACTTCCCCATCCCTGAGCCTGGCTGATCCAAGCACAGCAGGAACCGAAGGAAAACGAGCCACTCCTTCCCCCCCTCACCTGCCCGGGAAAGTGGCCCGTCCTGCAGAGGAACATCACATGGTGAGGGACCATGGGACCACTCTCTCATGGGAGAGAGCAAAAAATAAACCAGTGAAGTCTCCACACAAAAGCTCCAGCAAGTAAATGACTGGAAGGGGTCAGCAGAGAAGGAAAATATTCATGGAAAAATCCCATAAAGCTGGTGCCCTCAGGAGTGCTGCTCATGGGGTGATGGTAAAGGGGGGCATTTGCTGAGGGCCCTGCAGGGTGCTGGGCACCCCAACACATTCTCCATGGCCAAGGGAAGGACAGGGCTCCATCTCCTCTCCAAATTATCCCCCTTCCCAAGAACCAGAGCTCCAGCCCCCCTGGGTAACTCGAGGCACAACAGAAACTGTTCAGGGGGAGGGGGTTGCACCGTTCTTTCACTTTATTGTTTTGTAACCACCTTGGAATTCCTCGTGGCCCTTCCTTCATCACTGGCAGCAACACCCAGAGGAAAGTCAATACAGAAACCAATACAGAATGTGGAACATTCATCTTAAACAACAACCAAGTGCCCGAGTGCACCTGTTTCCCAAGAAATCCTAAGGTGCCATTCCCGGAGTGTTCCTTGTGTCTCCTGCTCTTGGCCAACCCCTTCTCCAGCTGATTTTATTTCCTGTTCTCACCTCAACCTTTTCCCTCTCAGCCCCACAGGATTTTTATGTGGCAGCAGTTCCTGGTTGGTTTGACCCTGCAAGCTCAAAGAAAACAACTCAGCCCTTCCCAGGTGACATTGGATTCCACCCCTAAATCAGATTTGAAAGCATTTTAAACATCTGTTCCCTCATCTGCATTCAATTTCTCTTCATCCCAGCTGGCCTTAAGTGGAAAAACAGAGATCCCAAGTTTCTTTGGTTGGCCTGAACTAGTGACTGCTTTCTTCTAGTTCAGTATCTCCCAAAGATCTTGGGAAAGAAATTCTTCCCTGTGCTGGTAAACCCCTAAAATTCCTGCTCCATTTGGCAGTGGCAGAGTCTCCTTCCAGCTCAAAACCTGACCTTCAACCAAAATTATTCTCACAAAGAAAATGAGAGCTTTCCAGCTAGAAAAGGTGCTCTAATTACTTGTCCCACAAAGATCAGAATAGATTCTGACACACTAAATAGTGATTTAGTGGGGGAGTGTTTAAAATTAGATAACTGGTAGTTAACTGTCACCTGTAAGGAGATGAACTAGAAGTGCTAAGGAAGGAGATGGGTTGATTTAAGAGCCTTTATTGATCAGACTTATAAAATGTGGGTCTTAAAACTTTAGAAATAACCCCGTCCAGTGTTTTGATAAAGCCTCACAAGATTTGCTGCCCTTCATCTCCACACAGGGCTGACCAAGATGAACATTTCAATTATTCCATGACTCAAATCAGCTAAATTGCAGGGTGAAGTCATCACACACAGAAGGATTTCTGTGAAAACATGTCCTGATGGACATCTCTGCCCCAGCTCCTGTCCTGTTTTGGTGCTTGGCTGCATCTCCAGATACCTCTGAATACTCTAAGCACAAGCAGAGTCTTCCTGCAGTGGAAATAGAGAGAACAGGCACTCAGAACCACTTGATTTTAAAGCCTGGTTCAAGAAATTAATTAATGAATACCCTTTATTACCATTTTTGGGGAGTTACTGAATGTGCAGTGCTATGCCTGGACTGCACATGCTTTAGGAGAGAGCTCATGTTTTGCTTTGTTGCCCTCCCTGGTCAGCAAATGTGAGGGAGATTAACCCCCAGGATGCTGCTAAGTGCCATAAACACCTCTGTCCACCTTCAGGAACAGCAATGTCAGGATGATGCAGCTGAGCAGAAAGGACACAGGGTTTTCTGCTACATGTCAAGTAGAATTTTTTTCCCATTCCCCTTCCCTGGAGCTTTTTTTGCTCCTCTAGAACAGGGATGCAGGAGCTGCTTCAACTGCAGCTGCTCCAACAGCCTCCTCAGCAGCAGAAAAACACAGAAGCACCAATATTTGCAGCTGGGTTATTTAATTCTGCTTTAGTCACCTGGACAACAGAAAGGTTTATCTTTCCTCCTTGAAATAAAAGATGTAACTATGGTTTCAGGATCTCAGAACCAATAGGTCTTAGGAGAGTTTCAGCTCCTGAACATCTTTCTAAGCACTAATCTGGTGTCACCTGAACTTGCAAACCTGGAAAGACAATTACTTATCCCATGCCCATTTCTTGCTTTAATGTATTTACACCAGCCACCAGTTTTCAATTCGACTTGAAGCTCTTCCTGTGCTGCCACAAACTCCTCTTCCAACCTGTTTCAGGAACTAAAGCCCATAAAAGCTGGATGAAGAATCACTAACTGGTGATTTTGACTGATGTTTGAGACCTCTCTTGTGAAAAGAGGCTGAAAATCATGAGGAAACAGGCTCCATAAGGAAACTCTAGGAAAATAAACTCCTTGGCTTTCCTCAGCCTGAAACAATTGCAGCTTAGATCCCTAACATGGAGTTCAGTTGTGCTGCTGCTTCTGTACCTCCTGCATGAAGTGCTCTGGTTATTGAGTAACTCAGACTGTCCAAGGCCCTTTCCCAGGTGGTTTCACGCAGCCCAATTGCTGTGACCTGCTTGTGGAAGAGCCTGGAGCAACTGGGACCTGCTGGAGCTCCCTGAGTACTGACACAATATCCCTGCAGCACCTCCTGTTTGGGGGCTGTGCTGGCCCTTTGCAATGGATTGGTTGGAGGTGGGAAGGCTGTGGCACACTTTGGGGGTGTATTTGGGGACACCTGTGTTGGGTTTGGGATGAACTCGAGCCTCAGGACTTTGACGGGCGAGAGTCTCTGTTTGCAGTAGTTTGGAAGATTGAAATATGATAAAGAAATGAAGGAAGAGATAAAGCTGCTGGGGAGTGTCCAAAGGAGGGACAGGGATGGGGAAGGATGTGAGGAACAGCTGAGGGCACTTGGCTGGTTCAGCTGGAGCAGAGGACACTGAGGGGAGACTCCTCGGGGGCTGCAGCTCCTCCCGAGGGGAGGCGGAGGGGCAGGTGCTGAGCTCTGCTCTGGGACCAGGGACAGGAGCCAGGGAACGGCTGGAGCTGTGCCAGGGGGGCTGGGATGGATCTCAGGGAAAGGTTCTTCCCCCAGAGGGTGCTGGGGCACTGCCCAGGCTCCCCAGGGCAGTGGGCACGGCCCCAAGGCTGCCAGAGCTCCAGGAGGGTTTGGACAACGCTCTGAGGGACAGGGGGGGATTGTTGGGGTGTCCTGGGCAGGGCCAGGAGTGGGACTGGATGATCCTTGGGGTTCCCTTCCAGCTCAGGATATCCCAGGCTTCTATGAATCTTCCCAATCTGCTGTGCCACAGCAGATGTGGGCAAGTAGGAATGGTTGCTCAGACATCACCTGTCAGGGCTCACTGCTCCCTGAATTAGATAATTCCAGGGACTGTGATGCCAAACTGGGGATGCAGCTGGGGCAGCTATGACCCCACACAGCTGGAAAGGGCAATCCTGGCAAACCAGGGGTAAAAACCCAGCTGGAGATGGCAACATCTCAAAGTGCCTCAGCTGTAATCCTGGAACTGTGAGTCAGAGGCTGCCCTGCAAGGGTTTTATGAATCACTGTCGCTGCGGAAGGGAAGTGAGGCCAGGCCACCTCAGCAGAACTGCAGCTGGAACTAATCCCCCGGGATATTTAACACAAACCCAGCACAGGTTGGTTGGGCTTTTGCAGAGCTGCTTTGCCTTTCTGCAGGCACTCAGCTGTGAAATGGGAGTGATGGCCCGTGGAGGTGACAGGTACTCAAAGGGCAAAGCTGTTCCCAGCGAGCAGCAAAACAGCTGCGAGGATGAGTCCTCCAACAGAGCCATTAGGAGGAATTACAGCGGGATTAGCACATGAATAATAAATGCCATTATTGGGAAGAATGAAGTCTATCACCGAGTGCTAATGCAGCCCTTCCACCCACTAACACATCCACCCCCCATCAGGGAAACCCTCGGAACACAGAACATGGATCCTACATCTGCTCCATTCCGTTTGGATATTCTGGAATTGCAGCTCTGCCATTGTTTCAAGCTGGTCCCTGGGTAAAGCTTTAACCAGAAGACACTTTCGCCTCCATAAATCAACACCCAAATCTCAGGAGGTGAAAGCTCTGACGTCTCAGTTCTGGGAGCTAAGGGATGGTTCCTGCAGCAGGAAAAGGACTTTCCCCTTGCACCTCTTACTCTCCATGATTCCCAGATTATTCCCTGGCTGCTCTCCAGGTCAGGCTTCTCCTCTAAGCTGCAGAACATTGTTTTCTTTCTCAACACACTTTGTTCCATCCTGGGCAATCAGAGCAGTTTCAGGGCACAGAAGGTGGGTGGGGATTTAGACAATTATCCTTCTGCAAAGTGGAACCAATCAATGGGACATCCACGTGCTCAGAGCTCCTGGATGGGAATATTTTAAAGCAAATAAAAATAAGTAAGATAGCAAAAAACAAAACAAAACAGAAAAAAACCCCACACACAAAATGCAGCTGTGGCACCTTAAGGCAATAAAATAAGTGTGTTGTAGCTTGAGTTGAATGAAGAAAAAAAGAAATGCAGCCATCTACAGTTTTTTTCATAGAAAACCACGATTGTGATAATCATTAAAATGTCTCTCTAGTGGTTTTACTTGGCGCTATAAAAATCCTTTTCACATTTAATTTACAAGGCATTCCTGCCTGAAAACTCGATTCAGCATCACTTAAACCATTATGTGGAGCTTTCTCTCCATACAGGATAAATCCACTTTTTAGGATGTGGCGCCTGATGTGCTCCTGACTTGGTTTTCAGGCTGCAATGTTCAGAAGTGGCTCATTCAAAGACCTCATTCCCAAAGTCATGGGAATTATGACCTATTTGCTGCTTTAGGATGAATTTTGAAGCCCGACCCTCACCCCAAAGGGATGAAGGTGCATTTCCATCAATCCTGTCCAGACGAGGTGCCCTGTTTCCAAACTCCCATCTTTCCCTCTGGGCTGTTCTTGCTGTGGGGCTGCAGAAAGACCCAAACACGTCCCCAAAACCCAGATTTCCAACCCTTCTGGCAGGAGATGGGAAGCAGAGGGCAGGGGGTGTTTGTTCTGGGCACGAGCCCAACTTCTGCTGTGTAAATAACCAGGATTTACCCCCTTCCTCACCAAGACACAGCAAAAAGCCTTCTTAGCTTAAAAGATAATCACTACCAACCATTCCCCATCCCTGTTCCCCTATAAATCCATAAACCAACTGTTCTTCATCCCCATTCCCCTATAAATCCATAAACCAGCCATCCCCCATCCCTATTCTCCTGTAATTCCATAAACCCACTATTCCCCTACAAATCCATAAACCAACCATTCCCCATTCCTATTGCACCATAAATCAATGGTTTCCCATTCCTATTCTCCTATAAATCCATAAACCAACTATTTTCCATCCCTATTCCATTATTAATCCATAAACTATTCCTCAACCCTATTTCACTATAAATCAATATTCCCCATCCCCATTCCACTATTAATCCATAAACCAACCATTCCTCATCCCTATTCCACTATAAATCCACTATTTCCCATCCCTATTCTCTTGTAAGTGCATTAACCAACTGTTCCCCTGCAAATCCATAAACCAACCATTCCCCATCCCTATTCCCCTATAAAGCCATAAACCACCTGCCCAGCCCGTCCAAAGGGATCCTGGAGAGGCCAAAGCGCGACCACAACCCAAACACATCCCAAAAGCAGATCACAACCCCAAACCCGCCCTTATTAGGACCTTTCGCCCTATTCGAGGCATTTTATTACTATTTTTTAACTGAAGTTTCCCTCAGCGTCGAGCTTCATGCGCAGCGGGGAGGGCGGCGGTGCCCCCGGGCTGCCCTCAGTGGGTCCCGCTGCTGCCCCTCCACGCCCGGGGCTGCACCATAAGAAGCCCCCATGTCCCTCCACATCCCTCCCCGTCTCTCCACGTCTTTCCAAGTCATTCCAAGTCATTCCAAGCGGAGGCCCCCCTCTCCTCCCTCCCCCCCCGTCCCCCCGGTTACCTCAGCCGGGCGGGGTGCGGGCGCGGGCCTCGAACCGGTGGCTCCAGGGGCAGTGAGGACTGCGAGTTGCCCGCTGCCCGAGCCCTGCCAGGCCCCGCCCACCCACGGCGCGCACAGCCAATCACAACACACCGCTACGCGCAGCTTCCCCCGCCTCCCCTGCCAACCTGTGCTCGCTGTCCCGCCCCTACTCTCCCTTCAGCCAATAGAAAGCGACATTTCCTGAGTGACACCCGCGCAGCTCAATGACAGCGGTTTCTCTTTGGGGGCGGGCCTCGCGGAGAGGGGCGTGGTCTCAACGGGAGGCGTGGCATGAGAGGGTATATAAGGAGCCACTGCGGCGAAGCTGCCATTTTGTGTAGCAGCGCCTGGGGAGAGGCGGGCGGAGGCGGCGGAGGGTTTCGGGGTTCGGACCAGAGCGGCCGGATGGTGAAATCCTCCCTGCAACGGATACTCAACAGCCACTGCTTCGCTAGAGAGAAAGAGGGGAATAAAAGCACCATCATGCCTGCTGTGCTGAGCCTCAGTACCGGACAGAGCAGGTGAGGGGCCGCGGCCTCCTTCAGCCTCCGCACCCGCCGGGCGCTCGCTGCCTCCTTCCTCCTCCTCCTCGTTGATACTTGACTCGGTGCCTCCCCCGTGGCCGCGGAGGGTGTGGGGAAGGCCCCGTGGGCAGCGGGGGAGGGGCGGCCTGGCCCCCGCCCTGTGAGGAAAGGCATGAGGAGAGGGTGGAAAAAACCCACCAGAAAAAAAGGCGCTTTGAGCTCCCTGGGGCTGTCTCGGCACCCCTGAGGGCACCGGGGACACCAGCTGGGCTTGGGGGGGGGAAGCAATAATTAGGCAAAGATATGGAAGGATTGAAGGGTGTTTATCCCCTTATGTAACCGTGGACACTCCGGAGAACTAATCGAGGGTAAGAGTGTTAGAGCTGGTGGTTCAGAACTCCCCCGAAAGATTAAAGAGCCCCCACAGGTGCTGGGAGGAAAGAAAATACCTGAACTGGGGGGGCTGGGGGTGCTCAGGCTCCGATCTGCCCTTCAGACCTCGTGTGTGGGTTGTGAAAGGAGATTTTTTATACTTGACTGCGGTATAAAGATGATTGTCTTTTTATTTCCCAAGAGACATAGATGCATGTAAACATCACTCTAAAATACATTCATGGCTGGAAACCTTCATTTTGCACCACACTTTGTGGGGGAGAAAGGTGAAATTGTGACAAGGATTGCTACTGCACCCTCCTGAAAAGGGTATTTAAAGGTTTATTTGTAAGGGCGATCAGGGATGGATAGTTTACAATCATTCTGATATAAAATAAATAGTGCTAGTACTGAAGAAAAATGGCTTTCAAACAGCCTAAAATGGCACACTTATTAAATTAAAAAAAGGAAATTTTAAATAATGATCTATAAAATAAATAAATAAAAATACATTCAGTAAACGTATAAAGTTAAAATTTATAAAAGAAATATATTTAAGAAATACATAAAGTTGAAATTTATCTTGAGAATATACAAAATAAATATAAAAGAAATATATAAAATACACGTAAAATTTAAAATATAAATTTTTAGCAAAAGACTGTAATTGCTGTATATAGATCATTTATATATATATATAAACTTAATTTACCTTCCAGCACATATTTACCCTCTCTGCTCATTCCCAGCCTTTCTAATACGGATTATTCATCACAAGTTTCAAGCTCCTTAAAAGAAAAAAAAACAANACAAAAATATATTTAATACATGAAGTTAAAATTTCATATATAAAAATAACAAAGGTAAAAAATTACGTTTTAAATAAACATATAAAATAAACATGCATAAAATAAATATATGAATATAAAGTTAAAATCTGTATTTTAAACAAATGCATAAAATAAATATGCATAAAATATATATAGCTATAAAGTTAAAAATTATATTTTGAACAAATATATAAAATAAATGCTTAATATGTATAAATATAAAGTTAAAATTTATATTTTAAACAAATGCATAAAATAAATATGCATAAAATATATATAGCTATAAAGTTAAAAATTATATTTTGAACAAATATATAAAATAAATGCTTAATATGTATAAATATAAAGTTAAAATTTATATTTTAAACAAATGCATAAAATAAATATGCATAAAATAAACATAACAAAGTTAAAAATGTATGTTTTAAATAAATACGTAAAATAAATATGCGTAAAACATGTAAATATAAAGTTAAAATTTATAAAAGAAATATACTTAAGAAATATATTAATTAGATAAGCATAAAGGTGAAATTTATCTTGAGAATATACAAAATAAATATAAAAGAAATATATAAAATACACGTAAAATTTAAAATATAAATTTTTAGCAAAAGACTGTAATTGCTGTATATAGATCATTTATATATATATATAAACTTAATTTACCTTCCAGCACATATTTACCCTCTCTGCTCATTCCCAGCCTTTCTAATACGGATTATTCATCACAAGTTTCAAGCTCCTTAAAAGAAAAAAAAACAAACCAAAAAACCCACCCCCAAATCGCTGAAAGTGCCGTGCTGAGGGTGCAAAATGGAGGATTATTTTGGAGCTGTTTATTCGGATTTGCAAATGGCTGCAGTGGCTCCTGGCACTCGAGACAGGACGATTGTGAAAATCTCCCCAAGGGCCTCGATTGCTGCATCTGCTGAGATGACGCAACTCAAGAGTTGAGCCTGCGGGTGAAGGATGGTGCAGAGGGAGGGGCCAGCACGGCTCTGCCACGGGAGGAGTTAAACGGGCTCCAGAGGATGGGCAGAAACTTAAAAATGAGCTTCACATCCTCGAAACTCGGTGGTTTTTATCCTGGAGCAGCGAGGAGTTTTCACTCGCCCTGAGGGGTTCAGTGGGAAGGGGCTTGGAGGTTGGGAGATGTTCAGGGGTGGGCTCAGCTCAGGCTCCTGAGTGTGGTGGAAATAATCTCACAGATGTCCCTGCGTGAAATATTTCATGGAATGGCCTGAGCTCGAGCTGGGAGTGCTGGTGGGAAGGGCTGAGGTAGTTAGGGCTGGATATCCCAGGGAAAAACCAGCCCTGCCTTGCTGGGCTGGCCTTTGTGCTGAGTGAGGGCAAGGTGAGGGAGAAAACAGCACATTCCTGCAGAATGGCTTTTCTGAGATCAGGTCAGGCCTGTCCTGGGACAGGAGCACACCTGAGAGTGTGTTTCATGACAAACTGAGAGGAGTTTTCCTCTCTGGAGTTGGTCTTTCCCTCAGTAAATGCAGGAGCAGCTTTGTGGGTATGAAGCAATTCCTGCCCCTGGTCTGGAGTCTCCTTTGTCTTCCCACTTGCTGGGGATGCAGTGGGAGGAGCCCCTTGGCCTAGGCTTGGTTTATTTATTTAAATCTTGCCATCTGAGCACTGTGTGAATCCTTTGTCCATCCCTGTCTGACTGTGATCCCTTTGCAGTTCCAGGGTTCCCTTCAATTGCTGTAGTAACCTGGGTCCGGGGCCTCGGTGGTGCTCCTGATGTCCCTCACCCACCCCTGAAGATCCCAGGTGGGCGAGGGAATAGTCAGAGGGATCACAATCTTTCAGCTAATTTATTTTATTCGGTGAGTATGAGGAACAAAAGCAGCTTTTTGGGTGCATTCCTTGCCTCAGTCCTGTTAAATGGGAGTTATCCCTTCTCTGGAGTGAATGGGAAAAATAACCCTGCGCTTACTATTTCCAGGATAATCGGCTGAATGTAACAGAAGAACTAACATCTAACAACAGGACAAGAATTCTCAATGTCCAGTCAAGGCTTACAGATGCCAAACACATTAGTTGGAGAGCAGTGCTGAACAACAACAACCTCTACATAGAAATTCCCAGTGGTGCTCTGCCTGAGGGGAGCAAGGACAGGTGAGGGAAAATTCAGGATTAGCTCCTGTCTTGGCAGCGGGGTGGAATAACTCTTCATGTTCTGAAAGCTGGAGTTATGCTGCTGGATGTTCTCCTGTGAGAGGCTGCAACTCAGTGGTCCTGGGTTGAGCTGTAGGCAGAACCACCTTGGATTTGGGATGCCACTGGCTGGGATTTTGGGCTGTTTTATCCACTGGGAACTCCAGCCTGGCTCAGAGTCTGTCACTGCAGCTCCTCCTCCTGCTGCAAGAGAAAACACATTTTCTGTGTCATTAAGACTTAGATTTCTGCCCTCAAGGTCAGCTGGGGCTCAGGGATCTCCTGTTGGTGGGAGACTCCAAGCCATGCCTCTTCCTTAGGAATTCCTGGGTGGATTGGCTCCCTATCTCTGCAGGAAGCTCTTGCTTCCAGTGCCAGCCCTGCCAGAGCTCAGGAGCGTTTGGGCAGCACTCAGGCACAGGCTGGGATTGTTGGGGCTGTGCAGGGCCAGGACTCCATCCCTGTGTGTCCCTTCCAGTCCCTTCAGGACGTTCCCTGTGCACTGACACCTTGCATTCCTCCCTCAGTTTTGCAGTTCTTCTGGAGTTTGCTGAAGAACAGCTTCGAGTGGAGCACGTGTTCATTTGTTTCCACAAGAACAGAGATGACAGAGGTGGGTGTTCCCTTGCAGCTCTCCTGGAGGCACAGATGCAGCTTTGGGGGGGGTTTTGGTGGTGGGGCAGTGCCACAGGGGTGAAACTGTCTCCTGCTTTATTTTGTAGCTGCATTGCTCCGCACTTTCAGCTTTTTGGGCTTTGAGATTGTGAGACCAGGGCATCCCCTTGTCCCCAAGAGACCAGACGCTTGCTTCATGGCCTACACGTTTGAGAGAGACTCAGCAGAAGAAGACTAGATTGCAATGTTTGCCTCTTTAGAGCTTTCTTGTTGTCTATAAAGATGATTCTGTAGAAATTTTGTCAACATCTTATTCCAGTCTATATAACTCTGTACGAAACGTTGTGACCCAGCTGCTTTTATTCTTTTTTTTTTTTCGGTGGTGAGATGTTGAAAATTTCAGGCTCCACATATTTTCTCTGGATTTTTGGTTGGTTTTTGGTTTTTTTTTCGTGTGCATGGTTGTGCAAAAAAAAATAAATGCTCCCTCCAAATTAGCAGTATATTTCTTGAAGTTTAATATTGTGTTTGTGATACTGAAGTATTTGCTTTAATTCTAAATAAAAATTTATATTTTACTTTTTATCGCTGGTTTTAAGCTGTTTAAAAAGAATTGCACTCCTGAAGAGGTGGCTCTGGAACTGCCCCAACCATTAAAGTTGCAGGTGTGGAAAGGCTTTGCTCGTTCTTTGCTTGACTGGAACTCATGGATGTGCTCTGCCAGGGCCTGGGATAATCCAGCAATCCTGGAGAAGTGATTAATCAGCAGCTTGGCCATTCCCAGTGGTAATTGGGATCTCTGGTAGGGTTTTTAGGATCCTTAGGGAGTTGGTTGGGAAGTCACAAGTGGAATGTGAGAAGCTCAGGGCTGCTTTAAGTATCAGATATTCCAACTGATACCTGTACTTCCATGTTCCCTGTCCCAGTGGGGGGTGTTGGCTGGGCAGGGTGGCTTGAGGAATTTTTTGGTGGTGATTTAGGAAGGGTTGTGGCACTTGTGCAGCTCAGCAGTGACCCTGGGGCTGGGCAGGCTCGAGAACTCTTCTTGGGGGGCAGGTTGTGGTTGAGGGGTGAGGAGAGGGGCTGTTGCTGGGATCCACTGTCACCTGTTGGTGTTTAGGATGGTGACCAGAAAAAGGGTCATTGTGGTGCTGGAATTAACAAAATTTGGGCTGGGGATTATGAAATGATCAAAATTACCAATTATCATTGAACTGAAGTGACACCAGATAAGTCTCTAAGGAACAGAGCTTTGAAGTGTGGTATTTTCATTTTTTCCCAATCCTTGCAGGCTTGTTTGGCACAGTTGAAACCAATAAATCTTTCCTGTATAAAACCTTGGAGCAGGGGATGGGTTATTTGGCCAGGTTATGTTGGGAGTGTGTCAATAGAACCACGGGGTGTCTGTGAGTGCTCTGGGGGATCTGACATCCCCCCCAGCCTGGCTTTGGGAACAGGGAATGTTGTGACCCCACGGGCCATCCCTTGGCTGATCTGGGATTGTGTGGAATACACCAAAATATTCCATGAAACAGCTTGGAGATGCAGCAGGGAGTGGATCTTGGAGTGAACAGTGATTGTGGTGCAAGGTTGGGGTTCTCAGTTAAATTGCTGTTAAATTGCTTCAGATTGGGGTCTCCTCCCCACAGCTCTCTTCCCAGTTCTCTTCTGGCCCTACAATCGTGCTCTTCCTATAGGGGTTTTTGGAAAGCCAGTGACAGGACAACAAAACATGCTGAAGTTGAGTCAGGGCAGGTTTGGGATGGGTGTCAGGAACCTTTTCCCCCCAGAGGGTGCTGGGGCACTGCCCAGGCTCCCCAGGGCAGTGGGCACGGCCCCAAGGCTGCCAGAGCTCCAGGAGGGTTTGGACAACGCTCTGAGGGACAGGGGGGATTGTTGGGGTGTCCTGGGCAGGACCAGGAGTTGGGACTGATGATCCTTGTGAGTCCCTTCCCACTCAGAAGATTCCAGGACAAGGTGCCATGACCAGGGGTGGTTGTCCCTCCTATGGTGGCAGAGGACTGACCTTCCTGACCTGGTTCTCTAGAACAACTCCTGTTTTCCTCTGTCTGTGCCATGTTTTACTCTCCACAGGGAGATATTTGTGTTCCTGCCTTAAACATCACAGTCCCCTGGAGATGTTCTGCTGATTTGGGTGCTCCCAGCTGCCCCTGGCAGGAGGGAGGGGGTCACCCCAGCTGGAGACCAGCCCAGGGGTGCAGGGGGTGCTCAGAGCCTGCAGGAGCACATTTTGTCTCTCCAGGAGGAGATGCCCCCGTTTGGGGAGCTGCTGCCATGCCATGGGCTGTGCTGCCATCTCGTAGCCAAGACAGATACTACAGGGGGTGGGCAGCAGGGCACCCAAAATCCCATCATGGAATTCAAAGCCTGTGTCTGTGCCAGGGTTTGGGTGGTCCAGCCTTGGTGAGGAGGCTGTTCTGTGGGGTTGGGGTGTCTGTGGGCACACCAGGGGTGCACAGGCTGCTCCTGCTGCTGTCAGGTGGATGCCACAGGATGGAGCCACAGAATCATGGAATTGTTTAGGTTGGAACAGCCCTCTGAGTCCCAGCCATTCCCCCAGCACTGCCAAGGCACCACTGACCCCTGTCCCCAGGTGCCACATCCATGTATTTTTTGAACACTCCCAGGGATGGTGACTCCACCACTGCCCTGGACAGCCTGTTCAATGCCTGACCTCCCTTTTAGCCAAGAAATTTTCCCTAATATCCAACCTAGATGGCTGTGAGTGGATTAATAATTATTGAATAATAATTTCAATGACCTGAGCAGGACCTCACATGGTCCTTCACTGTGATTGTCCCTCAGCATCCACAGGGCTTTGGGGACTGGGCTGCAGGTCCCACCTGGTGTATCACAGCAAGGAGCAGCTGCATCAGCCCTTCCTTGGTGCCCATAAACTCACCTGAGCTATTTACTAGACACCATTGAGGCTGTTCTGACTAAACACCCCTGGGCAGGGAAGTTTGGCTTTGTGTTTCCCTCTGGATCCATCACTGGAGTGTGTAATGCTGTCAAGGAAGCACATAAAGGCCCAGTGTTTAAGAGGCTCAGCTCCAGGTTTTATTGAAGCTGTGTGGCTGCTGCATTTTCCCCTTCAAAGTGTCATTTTTATTTGTGAGTGTGGCACAAATTGTTTCTGAGAGGCTCAGGCTGTGGGAGCTGCTGTGTTTCTCCTTTGCTGAGGGTGCATTAAGTTGTGACGTGTGGCTCCGAGTGTTACTTAAAGCAGCAAAAGCCTCGTGGCCACAGGAGGGGGCTGAGGGGGTTTTGTGCAAATTCTGAACTTTACTCAGGATAATCAGCCACTAAATTGGTGCTTGGGGCTCCCATCCAGCCCTGTTTCCTGAGATGCTCCAATAAACCAGACTCAGAGCATCTACCAAAAATCATTTGAGGGTGTAAAAACACACCCTCTGTGTGGGAGCTTGGTCCCAACTCCCTTGTTCACGAGCTGTGGGGGAAGTGGGTTTGGATTTGCGGTTTTCCCAGTGAAAACTGGGAGCTGGTGGATCTCACAGATTCATGGCATGGTTTGGGTTGGAAGGAACCCTAAAGCCCATCTAGTTTGTCCCCACCCCTGCCATGGGCGGGGGCAGATTTGGCCACTCTTGGCCTTGAGGAGACCTCTGGGTGGGCTGAACTTGAGCTTGGGTTTAGGGAGCATAGAGATCCTGGGTGACTTGGTAGAGGGTGTGTTCAGTGACCTCCTGGAAGTACTGGCAGCACAGCCACTCCTCAAGGCCAGCTCTTCCCCCTGCCCCGGCCGAGTTCTCCGCAAACCTCAGGAGCAGCAGAGCCCTCTTCACCTCCACCCAGCTCTGGAGCAGCGGGAGGGTCTTCCTGCTCCTGGCAAAGAGCTCCTGGCGTGGCCCCCAGAGCAGGACCTGCAGGATGCTCCTGGCCTGGGGGATGGAGGCCCTCCTGGAGGGATCTCTGTGGAGGAGCAGCGTGGCCAAGCGCCGGAGTCCCGCGGAGTAGATGGACAGGGAGGGGATTTCGGGAAGCCTGTTGCTTCTGAAGCCCAAGGCATCCTCCAGAGAGATGTCCACGTGCAGGATCTCATAGATCAGGCTGCCCAGCTTCAGCTCATCTGCTGCTGGGGAGGTGGGTGCAGCCAGGCCCTTGGCCCAGTCCTGCTCTTGGCTGGTGGAATAAGGTCTTCGCTTCTCTTTGGCCTTGAAGAAGCCGCTGATGAGCAGCCGCGGCAGGGACAGTCCCAGGGGCTCCTTCTTGCCTTGCTGACTCCCAGGAGGACACGGGCACTGCACCAGCAGCAGGTTCTCAGGGCTGAGGTCCCCCTGCCCCACGTTCTGCTCCTGAAGGTGCTCCAGCCCCAGGCACAGCTGCAGGAGCAGGAGGCAGCACAGGCGTTCGTAGTGTCCAGGGCTGGTCCTGTGCAACCCCTGGGATCCCCTCACGAACTCTGCCAGGGTCTGGTGGGGAACCTCGGCACAAAGGAGCACCTGCAGGGCAGGGTGGGTGGCAGGACAGGCTGGCCTCTGTCTGGAAGGGGACTGGCCCTGCTCTCCAGGGTTTCCTGGGAGCAGCAGCTCCCGGGGGAGGTGGTCGGTGAAGCGGCCGAGCAGGCGCTGGATGCTGCAGTGTGTCCCCAGGGAGCTCTGCACCCCCAGGCTGGAGCAGCACGGCTTGGGGACCTGCAGGGACAGACAGGACATAGCCAGCTGGGCGAGGACAGAGCCATGGGCCACCCCAGCACCTCAGAGCCACCCTTTGAACCCACTGGAGGAGCCAGAATGGCTTTGAGCAAGAACTGAAACATGAGGAGGGGATGGAGTAGCCTCCCAGGAGAGCTGCAGAGCTGCTTGGATGGGTCTCATCCTGCACTCCAGAGCAGCCAGCCCTGCTCTAGCCTCTCCTTTGTGTACACTGGCCTCTCTGGACAACTTGCCAGGACATGTTCCCCAGCAGTGCTGTTCTCCTTGGGCCCATGGCAGTATCACCCATGGCAGTGTCACCCTTGTCACCCCTGCCAGCAGCACCGTCTCCTTCAGCAAATGCAGAAGTAGGTGCAGAAAGGGGAAGCTGCTGCATGATGGGGCAGGAGCCATCTCCCTCTGCACCACCCAGGGCATTTTACCAATTCCCTCCTTACCTTGGCTGCCAACTCCAGCTGGCTCTGCCCGAAGGTGAAGCCCACCCTGAAGTACCAGGCGTTGCCGCTCTCACAGCAGGGCTCTGGCTCCAGGATCCTCAGGGCTCCCCAGCGCTTCCCCACCAGCTCTGCCTCCAGCAGCTGCTGCTGCTCCTCCAGCCCCACCAGCTGCTCGTGGAGCCAAGCCGAGAGCCGGGCCAGGGTGGCTGCCTGGCACCCCAAGAGCACCCCACACACCCCCGCGGGGCTGTGCAGGAGCTGCCCCAGCTCCCCGTCTGCCGTCCCGAACGTCAGCTCCCTCAGGCTGGGGACCGGCCCTTTCTGGGGGCTGCTCCAGGCCACCGCTTCCCCCAGGCTTTGGGACTTGCTCAGGGGCTTCTTGGGTCCGCAGGAGGGTCTGTCCCGAGCGGGGGTGGAGCTGGGAGCCCCCTCCTCGTGCCGCAGGTGGGATGGGACGCTGTAGAGGACACTGCCGGCCCATGGTGTGGGCTCACCCTGGCAGTGCTGGGATGGTCCCTGCTCCGGGAGGGACTCTGCTCGCTGGAGCTGCTTTTTGGGCAGCGGGGGAGGCAGCGGCTCCTGGCTGGGCTGAGAGAGGGATCTCCCAGCTCCTTCCCCTCGGCTCGCCTTGGCGGGGGCCAGGTGGGCCCGCAGCTCTCCTGGGGAGGGACGGACAGACGTGACAGAGGAGAAGAAGGTGGGAGCAGAATGGGAGTACAAACACGGCGTTCTTTGCCCCACCGGATATTTCCAGTCCCAGCACCGGAGGGTGACCGGGTACCGGTGGGGAGGACGGGGCGGTCAGTGGCTCCATCCCCACCGGCCGAGGTGACACCGCGGCGGGCAGGGGGACAGCGGGGTGGGGATGTCACTTACCCACGTTGCTGTAGATGAGGGCTGAGTCGGGGGGCCGGGCCGGGGTGTCCCCCATGGAGGTGAGTGTCTCGGGGGCATCCAGGTCCAGGCTGGCGCAGCGGGAATGGCCTCTGGCCCTGCAGGGATCCGGGATCAGTGTCACCCTCCGGGGGGGTTCTGACTCCTTTCCGTGCCGACTCACAGGAAGAATAAAGAGAAAAGGGGAAGCAGCGGCCTGGGGAGGTTGGTGGTGTGGTTTTGGGGCAAAACACAGCGAGTTTGGTGGCACAGTGACTCCCGTTGCTGCTCGGGGGTGCCGGGGGTCGGAGCTGCCCCGGGGGCTCCCCGTGTGCTGAGTGACATCCCAGTGGGTGCAGGGTTGGAGTCTGCCCTGGGGGACCTGTTGGATGACCCCGAGGAGGACAGGACCGTGGGAGAGGTGTGGGACAAGAGCAGGAAAAGCCTTTGTCACCCCCAGGCAGGTCCGGGAAGGCAGGACGGGGGTCTCTGTGCAGGGAGGGGGAAGGCAGAGCCCAGAGGAGGAGGAGGGCGGTGGGACGGAGCCGCTGCTTTCACTTCCCCGTCCTGGCCGGGCGCTGGCTCTGCTGCCCCCAAGGGTACCGAAACCACCGCGGCTTCCTCTAAAGCTCCTCATTCTGCTGGGACAGCCCCTGCTGAGCAATGCCAGGCTGTGTCCCCCTCAGACCCCCTGAACCCCCCCATCATTGTCCTGGAGCAGCCGTGCCCGTGGTGCTGCCGGGAGGCTCCTTCCCGGGCCCCGTGTGCACAGTTTGTGACCCCGGAGTTTCCCCTGGCAGTTTGTTACCTCTGAGCTTTCCCTGGCAGCAACGGGGGCTCCAGCTCCATGTCCCGGATCCGCAGCAGCTCCCACTGCCCCTCCCGGGCCCGCCGGGCTCCGGCCATGGCACTGCTGGGAATCGCCCTTGAGCAACCCTCTGCACCCCCTCTGCGGGAGGATGTTCTTTCAAAACCTGCTTCTTGCACGTCTGAAGGAAGCTGGAGGCTGGGCCTCACTCCCTGGAGCCCCCAGAGCCCCCTGGCAGCCCTGGCATCCTGGGGCAGTAGATCTGTGTCCCTCAAGCTGCTCCTGGAGCTTCACACTCCTTCTCCTTCATGGATGGCTTTAGGGATGGCTTTGGAGGTGGCTTCATGGATGGCAGTTGTGTTGAAAGAGGGATTCCCACCATAAAAACTTTCCAAGTCACATAATTAGTTCCCTTCTCTCCAGGTTGTGTTGTCAAGGTGGAATTGTTTTGTGTTCTTCCATGGTTTTGCTGGGATTTCCTGCAGCTGCTGCACCAGGGGAGCACAGTCCTTAGAAAACACATTTTTTGGTCTCCCAGAACTTCAGAGGTGCTCAGAGAGCAGGAATGACCCAGCTCAGCTGCTGGAAAAACTCCTCCTATTGCTGCCTGTCCCCTCTGGGATAAAATCAACCTTTTTAACACTCTAAACCTCAAAATATTTTAATATTTCCTCCCTTCCATTCGGTCTTTGGAATAATGAATCACTGATGGCCCTCGTTAGTGGTGCCACTGTGAGGGGGGGTGGGTGAGCCCCTCTCTGGGAAACCAACTGCAGGGATTTGCCCTGGGAGCAGTGAGGCTGGGATGCGGATTTGGGGAATGAGGATTCCACGAGAAAAGTGGATTTATCCACCATGTTTTCACTGTTGGAGCCTGACCTCACAGCCCTGGGACTGGGCACCTCTCACTCGGTGGGTGCTGTGAGCCTGAAAGAGGAGACCACCCTCCTCCAGGGTTTCTTCCCCATATATTCATTTTCCAAACCCCCTTTCCCAGCTGACCCCAAGCAAAGTGGGAGGTTGTGCCTCTTGGCCCTTGGCCAGGGGCCGTTTCTGTGAAGCCCAGGCCGTGTGTTAGAGCTGATAAAAATACATGTGGGGGCTGAGTCATCCTTGAATCTGGCACCAGCTCAGGGAGGGTGTGCAGGACTGGGAGATGCCAACTTGCACTGGTTCCTGCACCATCCACCCCAGGTGGTTGCCAGGTCCTTTCCAGGGTGCCCAGGGCTGCAGCCCACCCTGTCTGGCAGCGAGTCTTGGCTTGGTGCTGCCCCCTCAACACCTCACCCAGGGCTAAAATGGTGTAAAAATGAAGAATAGAAGTGGAACATTTAAGATCCAGGAGGATTTGGGGCTTATTGGTGGTGTTCAGCAATGGGGTCAGTGTACGTGTGTCATTTGTGTCCATGGCAGCGACACAAAGTGCTCTAAGCAGCAAATCACAGAGCCAAGGGTGGGTTGGGCAGGAAGGGACTTCAAAGCCCATCTCATCCCTCCCCTGCCATGGGCAGGGACACCTTCCACCAGCCCAGGTGGCTCCAAGCCCCGTCCAACCTGGCCTTGGACACTCCCAGGGATCCAGGGGCAGCCACAGCTGCTCTGGGCAACCTGTGCCAGGGCCTCCCCACCCTCCCAGGGAACCACAGACTCTTTGATTCCTATGGAAGTTGGTTTCTCTTCCCAGAAGGAAATAAAACCTTTAAAGGCACCTGCTGGAAAATTGCATTTTCCTAATGGTCTTTATTTTCTGGTGGGTTTTTTCCATGACATTATTCCCAACCCATCGCTGCTGTGGGGATGCTCCGTGCCCGGCTCAGGGCAGGTTGGGATGATCCCTGTGGCACTGCAGGGCTGTGTGGGCACCGTGGGCACTGAAACCACCTCTCAGCATCTTCCCTCCTGGCAGCTCATCCCCAAAATCTGCTGAAGGAGTCAGTCCTAACTCCCAGGGGTGCCCCCAAACCCTTGGGCAGGGGGTAACTGTAACCCCAACCCTTCACTCCCTGGGCACTTCTGTGCCAGGCAGGACGTTTCTATAAGCAGGAAATGAGAAAAAAACCCCAATTTCCTCTTTTTCTCTCTTGCCCAGCCTTTGGGGCTGCAACATCCTGGTCATTTTGCAACCAGGGCCACCCTGTGAGGGGGGTGCTGGGAGCCTCCCCGGCCCCAGGGAGCAGTGGGGGATGGAATTTTGGGGTGAAGAGGCTGGAACTGGCCCAGAGCCCTTTTCTCCAGCAGATGGAGGCATTGCTTTGCTTCCAGCACCCTGCAGCCTCCCAGTGCCAGTCCTTGCCAGGAGAGCTGGGACTGGGGCTGCTGTGGAGCCTGGAAGAGGGACATGGTGGGATTTGGGGAGGTGCAGCAGCCCCTTTGTGTGGTGCACAAGGGCAGGTGGGCCCCAGCCAGCAGGGCAAGGGACACTGGGGTGGCCTTGGCCTCGTGGGGGTGGTGATGGCAGCTCAACCAAGGGCTGGGATGGCCTTGTATGTGGTCAGGCTGGTCCCTGGGGCTGGTGGGTCAGGAAAGGGGACCAAGGGGGTCACATCACGATTCGAAGAGGAACCACCTCATAGAATCCCAGAATCCCAGAATATGCTGAGTTGAAAGAGACCCACAAGGATCACTGATTCCAACTCCTGGTCCTGCACAGGCCCAGCCCCAGGAGTCACCCCTGTGGCCCTCAGGATCATCCAAACCCTCCTGGAGCTCTGGCAGCCT
>VYXB01000654.1:195898-219637 GCA_013397135.1 Pachyramphus minor
AGCCTGGGGAGCCCCTCAGGGAGGAGGGCTGGGGGCACCCAGGGTGTGGGGGACGTTCTGAGCAGCCACTTGTGCCCCACCAAAGCCCCTCGGGTGCTCCTGTCCCTGGTGCCTCCCCCGGGATGCCCTTGAGGGGATGGGCAGGTGCCTCCTGCAGCTCCCAGCCTGACCATTCCCAGATGGAGAAGGGACATCCAGGTGGGGGACGTGGTGCAGGAATGGGGACAGAGGTGGGACCTGCAGCAACAACCCCCGGGGAGCACATGGGAGGAGGAAGAGGAAGAGGAGGAGGAGGAAGCAATGGGCTCCCTGGATCACCCAGGTCACATCCAGGCTCTTCCCTTCCAACTGGGCCAGCTCCACTCCTTCTCCCACCTGAAAACTCATGGCCAGAGGCAAAGCCAGGGCAAAGCCTGGCTGGGCTGGGATGTGAAGCCAGGAACCACCCCCGGGGCAGACCTGGGGACATGGACCTGCTGGTTTCAGCACCAGAGGGTGCAGGATCCACATGGACACATCCAATGGAGGAGCCAGCCAGGATGTTCTCCCTGAACTGCTTGTTCCCAGCCTTTCCCTGCTTTTCTTTCCCAGGCTGAGGGGCCTCCCTGCACAGGACAAGGCAGGTCCTGCTCTCCCACAGACTTCAACTTTGCAACCCAAAGAAAACAGACCCAGAAGTGCCTTTTGCAGGAATCTCAACCCTCCATCCTTCCACCCCACCACTCCCACAGCGGCTTGGGTGGATTCAAACACATCACCCTTGGGCTTCTCCTCCTGATTTTAATGATCTTGGCCTCACTTTGCCTTTTTTGTCCCTTTTTTCCTGCTGAACCTCCTGAGAGCCCAGCCCTGGGTGGGTTATTATTGCTTGTGCAGGAGCATCCCCAGACTCCCACCTTGGCAGACGCTGCATCTTAAACCCACTGATGGGAAACTCTCAAGGCACAGCTGTGCCCTGGTGGGTCTGTCCTTGCCAAGGGGCTGGAGGAGACTCCCCCCCAGCTTGGCACAACCTCCCCTGCACCCCCCAGTCCTGCATCTCCCCGGAAGACTTTTCTCTTGGAAATTCATTAAAAAAAAAAAAAAATCATTGGACCAAAAAACCCACCAACACCAAGAAAAGAACCATAAACAACCACCAGGAAAGTTTTCTGAAGAGTGTCTTAAAAAAAGAGGGAGGAGGGGGGAAAAAAGCCAGGAAGCGTTTTTTTTCCCAGGCCCAAACGCTGCTGATCTTTTGGCTCAAGAAATGCATAGTTGGTAGCGAAAATTCCAGCTACATTGGGAGCCCCTGGAGCTGGGATGGCCCCACAGGGCTGGGACACTGGGGTCATCCCTCCCTGACCCTGAGGTCCACCCAGTTCCGCCCCTGCTGGCCTGTGGCACCTCTGCTGTGTCTCCAGCCACGTGCCACCGCCAGCCCCGGGATGTCACCGGTGCTCCCACGCCCCTCCCGGCCCCGGGAGCCGGGCAGCAGACAACGCTTCTCCTCCGGGACAGCCTCAGATCATCTTCATGTTGAACTTCCTGGCCCCTCCCTGGCCCGTGGTGGTGGTGGGACCGTCCACCTTGCGGAAGGAATATTCCACGGAGAAGTTGTTCTTGTGCTGCCCCCGGCCGCGGCTCCACACGAAGAGCAGGAGGAAGCAGAAGAGCACCACGCCCAGGAAGGTGATGCAGCCCATGGCCGTGGAGACCAGGATGGTCTTGAGGTCCAAGGTAAACTTCAAGAAGACCTGGGTGTCGTTGTGGAAGGTGTCGTTGAAGTCGCTGAGGTACAGGGTGCGGTTGGCGCGGTGGGCGCCGTCGGCCGGGCGCCCCTTCACCGTCAGCGTGGCGAAGTAGGTGTCGTTGCCGCCGGCGTTGCTGGCGATGCAGATGTAGGTGCCGCTGTCCTGCACCTGCGCGAAGCGGATCTCCAGGGTGCCCCCGGGCAGCACCGTGGCCCTGCCCGTGCTGCGCGTGGTGATCATGCGGTGCTGGGGGGACACCCAGGCGATGGAGGGGTCGGGCTCCCCGTCCGCCCGGCACAGGAAGGACACGGATTGTCCCTCCCGCGCCGTCACGTGCTGCAGCTTCCGATCCCGGATCTTGGGCTTCTGGCAGGTGAAGTACTCGAAGAGCACCGAGTCCGGGAAGTCGCGCAGGGCGTCGCCCTGGATCTCGGGCGGTGAGGAGCACACGGGCTGCTGCCCGTCGAAGTTGAGCGTCTTGCGGCGCTGCAGGATCCAGAGCAGGCGGCAGTCGCAGGCCAGGGGGTTCCTGTCCACCCGCAGCGTCTCCAGCGTGTTGACCGAGTGGAAGGTGCTCTCCTCCAGCGTGGACAGGAAGTTGCTGGAGAGGTTGAGCAGCCGGATCTGCCTCAGGCCGGAGAAAGCCTGCGGCTCCACGGACACCAGGAGGGCACCCACGATGTGGAGCTCCTGGAGCCGGATGAGGTCCTTAAAGGAGCCCTTCAGCACAGTGCTAATGGGGTTGTAGGACAGGTTGAGGTACCGCAGGTACACCAGGTTCCTCAAGGCAGCGGCGGGCACGGCCGTGATGTTGGTGTAGGTGATGGAGAGCGAGGTGAGGTTCAGGCCCTGGAAGCTGGTGGGGGAGACCTCTTCTAGCAGCGGCCAGTTGTCGATCTCCAGCTGCAGGAGGTTGTAGAGCTTCTTGAAGTTCTGGTCCTCCAGCGCAGAGATGCTGAGGTGGCGGAGCCTCAGCACCTCCAGGTTCTGGAGGTAGGAGAGCGACTCGGCCGAGATGGAGGTCAGGTTGCACTTCTCAATAGTCAGCTGCTCCAGCCCCAGCAGCCCCGAGAAGGCGCGCTGGGAGATGTACACCAGGTCGTTGTCACCCACCTCCAGGCTCTTCAGGTTCCGCAGGTCCTGGAACATGTAGTCCAGCAGGATGACCAGCTTGTTCTCGCTGATGTCCAGGAGCGTGAGGTTGGTCAGCTTGGTGAAGACCCCGGGGGGGATGAGCTTGAGCTGGTTCCCCCGCAGCCGCAGGGTCTGCAGGTTGAACAGGTTGCTGAAGGCTCCGGGCTCCACATTGGAGATGATGTTCTCGCTGAAATCCAGCTCCTCCAGCAGCGGGTACGGGGAGAGGTCCCCGGGGTTGAGGCAGCGGATGCGGTTCTTGTTGAGCTCCAGGATCCTGGTCTCGGTGGGGATGCCCTCGGGGATGGAGGTGAGGCGCTTGCGGTGGCACACCACGGATTTGAGGTGTGGGGCACACTCGCAGCGGGCAGGGCAGGCGCCCACCCACGGGGGGCTCAGCAGGACCACGTGCAGGGCCAGCACCGGGAGCCAACATGTCATTGTGTGGAGCATCTCTAGGGGCTCACTACCATCCGCCCGTGAGCCTGCAGGGGAGAGATGTGGAGTCAGTGCAGACTAACAAAGTCCTACTCGTGCCAGATCCCCCATGTGGTCCTCAAACCACGGCCCATGGGCTGAGAAGATCCCAATTCCCCCAGGAAACCCTCCAGATCCTTTTCTCAGCACCCAGTGTGTGACCTGGTGACCATGCCCTGTGCAAACCCGGGGTGAAGGAGCCTCGCTGTGCACACACCGTCAGGAGAACAGGGAACAGGTTTGTGAGAGGAGCCACAGCTGCAGAGCCACAGCTCAGCCTCTCCCCCCAGCTCACCCCGCTCTGTTCCCCTGATGGGGCACACACGGGCACCGCGGGATAACGGGGGGCACAGAGCCCCGGGGCAGTGCAGGAGCAGAGAGATGCCGGCAGAGACCTCGCAAACTCGTGACACGGGTGGGATGCTCCATCCCCTGCGCTCCCTGCGGGGCTGGGCCCTCCTGTCACCCCGCGGCACAAATCCAAGCACCTCTGTCCCTCCCTCACCCGCCAAACCAAGCACCAGCCACAAATCCAGGACGGGGGACGTTTGGTGTCGCACGTAGTTCCTGCTCCTTGTCCCCACACCCATTTCCCCCTCGGAGCGGGGATTACAGCGGCCCCGGGCACAATCTTTGCCTCCGAGGGATTAACGCCGCGGTGCCCCCGCTGCCCCCCTTCCCCGGGATTAGCTCTTCACCGCCGCTTTCCCTTTTCTTTGCTTCCCCTCTCCCGCCCCCNAATCCGCCGGGCTGCCTGGAAACACCTCAGCCGCCTCTCCTTAATGAAACACGGTCATTAACCTAATTAAGTGGCAGAGCTGCTCGGTCGGGGCGCCGTGGGGTGTTCTTGGGTCTGGCAAGGGAACATGGGGGTACCTCCAGCCACCCCTGCAGAGGTGCAGTGAGTGGGGCATTGATCCCCCCCAGCACGGGGGGCTTTGTCCCATCACTCCCACAGCACTGGGACAAACTGGGGTGCAGCCCCCGGGGCAGCCAGGCTGGATCCAGCCCTTCAGGGAAGCCCAAGCTGCGGCTCTGGGGAGCACCAGACCAAGCCCAAGGCTCCCTCACATGCTCCCTTCTGTCCCTCTGGGCACATCAGGGACCCCAAATGTGTCCATCACTCCACAGGATGAGGGGAGAGGGGATGGAGGGTGGGATATCTGTGGCTGCTCGAGGCCATCATGGTGTGGCTGCATGTTCAGATCCATCTTGGAGCCACTGCACGTCCTCATTGCCCAAAAGCTTCCAAAAAGGCTCATCCTATGGCAGCTGTTGCTTGGGTCAGGGGGTGACAGAGGGGGAAAGGCTCAGAAAAGCTCTTCCCCAGGGTTGTGACCACCAGGATGAGTGATGGGGACCCCTGAGGGGTGACACTGGTGGAGCAGGGGCAGCAGGAGCGTCACCCCCAGCACCTCTGCCCAACATCTCCTGCTCTGCACATCCCCTGTGCTGCCAAACCACACCAAAGGCTGGTGTCACCCTCCCTCCTGTCCCCAGGGGGCTGGTGGTGCTTGGGAACAGCCTTGGGGGGCTGAGGAGGATTATTGATCCTCTCTGTGCTCGCAGAGGAAGGATGCAATCTCCATGGATAATTTCCTGCCCTGATCCCATTACCCAAGCAGAGCAATTCCTGGCAATAAACTCATCACCTGGTGCAATTTTGGAACCAGGGAGATTGTCTGTTACGGACACGGGGTGCTGAGGGACAAGTGGTGGCCCTGGCAGTGCTGGGGTAACAGCTGGACTCGATGATCTCAGAGGGACCTGCCAACCTCAACAACTCTATGATTCTATGACTCTTTTTTTGGGTTCTTGCCTTCATTGTGCCACACTTCCCTTTTTCTTCCAACGAACTCAAACCAGCAGGGAAGTGTCACCGTTTCACACAACCACAGGGAGGGGATTTCACAGCATGGGCTTCCCTTGCTGGGGACAGTGGGGTGGGACTGGAGACCCTCCTGCTGCCCCTGCCCCTCCTTCCCCTCTCCCCAGCACTGCTCAGACTCCCTCCTTGCACCCAACCCCCCCCATCCAACTGGGGGTTCCCAAATCCCACCCCAAATGCGTGGGGCTGTGGCTGCAGCTGCTTGGCAACCTCTGCCTTCCAGTGCCAGGAGCCACTTGGTGATGGCTGGTGGCCCCAGGAACCCGAGCTGGCTCCAGGGGGAGGTGGGAGCAGCTCCTCTTGGTCCTCCTGCTCCTCAAGGCTCCGCTCCTGCTCTGTCATGGACGGGAAGGATGTGACCAGGCACGACCAGCAAACCCACAGGGAAAAACCTTCCCAATTTATTGTGACACTTCTTTGTTCTATTTAAACAAATAAACAGGCCCAGGTGCCTCTGCCAGGCTGAGGGTCTCCCACACTGTGCCCACCATCCCTCCCTGCCTGGGGTGGGGGTTCCTGGCCCTTCCCTCTGTGCCCCAGGCAGCCAAGCACAGCCCAGCTGTGCCCTGTGTTCATTATGAATGAGCCCTGGGAAACCCTACTCCACTTTTGGTTACTCCTGCAGCCACCTGAGCCTCCAAGCAAAGCCATGGACCTGCTGGAGTTGCTTTCCCTGGCAGATGGGCAGCGGGAGCCGCAGCCCTGGGCTCACCCTCCTGCTCTGCTGCCACCCTGGCAACCCCTGGCACATGTGCTGATCCAGCTCTGTCCCCACTGCACGGGCAGGAATCTTGGCTGCTGGAGTCACCTGCCCTCTGCTTTGGTGGCTTTTCCTGTTCCTGCTGGGCTGGAGGGACAGTCACTGCCTGGTTGTCCATAAACACAGTGGAAACTCCAACATTTGCCAACAGCTGTAGAGGTGGGCGATGGCTCTCGGAGTTTTACCTGGGAGGAGGACGACTCCAGCCCAGGAGGAGGAACAGGAACCACCTGCAGTTGTTGCTGCTGTTGGTGGCTGCCCTGGCACCCGTGGGTGCTCTGCTGGAGCTGGGCACAGCCCCAACACCCTCAGCAAACCCCATGGAGGGGATTGACAGGCACTGGGTGAGCCCCTTCCTGGCAAATCCAGGGGCATAAGAGCTCAGCAGCAAGCAGCCAGGGTTGGCTCTGTCTCTGCAGGTCTCTGCCAGCCCAGGACACCTGCAGAAGCTGCCCCAGGTGCAGAGACCCCGAGTCCCCTGCAGTGGCACCTGGGCCCCTGGTCCAAGCCGTGTTGTTTATTAATAGCTCATTACTGTGATAGTCCTGGGGGAGCCAGGCCAATTAAACCTCCAGTGCAAGGCCTAGATAGAGGCTCTTCTCCTCATTTAATTTGGTTTTAAAAATAACACAGGCCTGCTGCTCGCAGGGCTGGGGCACAGAGCCAGCAAAGCCTGGGGCTGAGGGCCATGGGAGGAAGCAGAGCAGAGACACTTGGGCCACTTGTGAGCCCCTGGAAGAGCCTCTCCCTCCTTCCCCACTCCTTCCCCACCAGGATGTGTGGCCACCAAGCCCCTCCTGTCCCAGCAGCGTGGAGGAACTGGTTCTTGGATGATCAGAGAACCATGGAATGGTTTGGGTTGGTCAGTGCCATTCTCTGGGAAGGATTCCCACCCCACCCCTGGAAGTGTCCCAGGCCAGGCTGGACGGGGCTTGGAGCACCCTGGGCTAGTGCAAGGTGTCTCTGCCCATGGCATGAGATGGTCTTTAAGGTCCCTTCCTTATTCTGATTATTCTGGGATTCCATCATTCCTGCAGGTGGGATTTCACTCCTCTCCCCACCTCATCCCAGAGCAGAGGAGGCAGCACAGTCCCTCCCACCTCCTCCAAACAGCTCCTGCTTTGCTGCCACGTGCTCAGCACCATCAGCCCCTCCAGGACCAGTTGCTCCTCCACTGCCATTTCTCCCTTTTCCTGAACAAAGGCCAGAAAATCAGCCCAGGTTGACATTTCCAGGTTCCCCTGCTCGGACACCTCCTGAATACAAACACCTCATCAAAGCAATGTCATGTTTTATCCTTCCAGCAGGATGCAAATGGTGCTGCTGAGACCTCCTCCTTCCAGACTCCCAGAGTACCTGTGGTACCCCCTGCATGGGGAGGGGGGGCAGAGGCACCCAGGGAGGTTCTGTGCTCAGTTTATGGGATGTTGCTGCATCTTCCCAGGCACAGGGACACCGGGGAGGATGGAGATCCCCAAGCAGGGAGGGAGAAAATGGGGCAGCAATTCCCCGGGATGGGACTCAAAAGGCTGACAGGGGGGATAATACCAGTCCTAACACACAGGTGCCAGTGCCAACGACTCATGGCAGTGCCAGCATGTCCCAAATTTGGCACGAGACAGGAAAGGACTCCTACAAACACCAGCAGCAGCCAAGTGCTGCTGGAAACACCACGGGCAGTGCGGGCAGGCAGCCCTGTCTCTGCTACACCCTCACTCCCTGGCTGCTGTCCCCAGCTGGCTCGAAGCCAGGGAGGCCAGTGCCAACGCTGGCATGGCCGTGCCAGCCCCCTCACAGACACTGTCACCCCCGGGAGGGGCTCTGGGCTGGGCTTGGGGGGGATGGAGTGTCCAGAAATCCCCGCGGGAGCAGCGCAGCTCCTCCCCAGCTCATTTACAACCTGCCAGGACTGGGGGAAGAGTTCTGGGCTCACCCTCAGCACAAGCTCCCTCTGCTCCCCAGTCCCAGGGTGTGACCCAGACGAGATCTGGATTGGCAGATTACTGGGAAGATGAACAGGAGTTGGAATAGGAGTAGGAATAGGGTTGCTCCGAGTGGGCTCGATGGCTCGGCTGGGACTCCAACCTCCTGGAGCTGCTGGCAGGGGCTGGGGGCAGAGGATGGGCCCCTGATGCCAGGCACTGCCAGAGGTGGGTGCCAGGGGCTCTGCACCCTCAGCCCAGGGCTCAGGACAGCCAGAGCTGCCCCAGGACAGAACAGTTCCCGGTGCTGGGCCAAAGCCTGTCCAGGCATCTGCTGGCTCTGGGCTTTGCAGAGGTTCCCATCCAAGCCCAAGCTGCCCGTCCATACCAACCTGGAGCCCAAGCTTTGCTGCACTCAGGTCTCCTCCCAGCCCAGGAGCAGGGAGGGGGAAGCTGAGCCCCTGGGAGTGTCCCCACAGGAGCTGGGAAGTGTCCCCAGGCCAAAGCCTGTCCAGGCTCCTCCCTCCCTCCCTGCCAGGAGACCCCAGCCCTCGATTACACCTTGCAACAGGCAGCAAAAACAAAGCCCCCCATGTGGTTTGGGGGCTGAAAAGGCAGAAAAACAGGGTCCCCAGGGAGTCTGCTCCGTGCTCAGCTCTTGCTGGTGACGCCACTGAGGTTGACCTGTGGCACCAGGGGCTGCTGGGGATCCCTGGGGGACTTTTTGGTCTTTTTTAGACCTGACAGAGCAGTTTTATGCCCAAATCTGAAGCCAGGGATCCAAACCATGCTTTTCCAGCCACTGCTGCATCTCATGGCAGAGACACTGAAATGAGGACCAAAGGTGACCTGTGCCACCCCCAAAACCAAACCTGGGGCTCCTGCAGCTTTATCTTATTTTATTTATCTCGAGTCTGCAAAACTGGTGGGTTTGGGGCCACACTGAGCTTGAAAAAACCCAGAAAAGCCGTGGGGGGATGGAGAGGATGGAGGTGACAGGGAGGAGCTCCAGGTGTATCCCTGGGACCTTCCCTGGCTCCTGAGGTGACAGCAGCAGGTTCCTCCCTCCGTGTCAGGGAGCAGAAACATCCCAGCTTATTCTGGGGCGTGGAGGAGATTAAATCAGAGCTGAGACACAAACAAAAAGGAACTCTGAGGGTCAGAGCAGGCCAGGGATGTGCCCGTGCCAGGCTCTGGTGATCAGGCAATTAGCAAACCAAGCATGAGAATAATGCAGCTGAAACGGGCAGGGGAGGAGAGAGCTGGGGGTAAGAAGGAAGAAAATCAATCACCAGACCTAATGGAGAATTATCCAGTAGAGAGTTATTCCTAATCCCATCAGGGGCTGGCTGGCAAACAAATTCTCCAGGCTCTGCTGCTCTCAGTGTGGTTTTTTCTGGGTCAGTCCCTTTGCCAGCAGAGCTGGGGGAACAGAGGGACAGCTGAGGGGCTGCCTGGGCACTGGGGCAACCTCAGGGCTTGGGGGGCACCCAGCAGGGTCCCCATGGTCCCCCAGCCAGGAGGATCCCTGTGGTGGGTCCCCTCACCCCACAGGACCTACAAGTGATTGTCCAAGTGACTGTCCCCAAGGTCAGAGCCCAGCAGTGGGGCTGGGACCACGGCCACCCTCGTGTCCCTCTCGAGGCTGCTCAAACAGCAACAGATTTTCCTGACAATGTGCAAAAATGTGAAAGGAGATGTGTGTGCCAGAGACAGGCTGTGCTGGGTCACTGCAGAGCGTCCCCAGGCGTGACTTAAGGGCTTGGGAACATGAAAAGCTTCTCCAGAAGGGAGTTATTTTGGTGACTGGCAGCTGCTGCAGCTCCTGCTCGGCAGCCCCAGGTCTCAGGGCTGGAGCAGTGGCTGTGCCACCTCCCAGCTCAGCAGGATTTACCTCCCCAGCCCGCAGACTCCATGGCTGGTGCCTTCATGGAGCCACCTTCCCACCCCAGCATCCCACCCCGAGTCCACAGGACACTCCACTCTCCACTTCCCTCCCACGTGGAAACTCCCAGCCCTCACAAAACACCACGAAAACCCGGGAACGAGGATTCCCTAATGAGCTGAGACACCAAGGAGACGACTCCAAAGAAGCCACTGCTTATTTTTAGAGACAACCTTATGATTCCTGAGCACGTGGCCCAGGCAATACTGTGCAGGCAGCCACAGATTGGCCACAGTCTGCTTTTCTTCTTGATAGACATCATGTCTGAATCTCTATCTCCACGAGATGCTCCCAGGAGAGAAGACATTTAGACACGACCACAACGTACAACATTTCTGAAAGGTCACTGCATGTACCAGGCACGAGGTGCAGAAGCCACTCATCAGCACCAGGGGCTTTGGGGAGGTGTTTAATATTCCAGGAGCATCTTTATTTCTCTACCAAGGTGAATAACTCCTCTAAAAGGAGGGAAGGGGGAGCAGGACAAGTGAGTGCATCTAAGCCTAAAGGTGCCCATCCAAGCCTAGAGGTCCTCATCTGAGCCAACAGGTCCCCATCTGAGCCAAAAGATGCCCCTTCAAACTTACCTGGAGCCCAAGGTTTGCCCATATTGAGGTTTCTTCCCAGCCCATGAGTAGGGATGGGGAACCTGAGCCCCTGGGAACTGTCCTCCTGCCATCTCAGTTTTAGAGCCCACAGCACAACGCTGCTGAGAGATTTACAGGACATGAGCCCAGCCCTGGCAGCACAGGTGGCACAGCTGGGCACAGACACATCCCAGCCACACCCAGAGCATCTTGGAAAACAGGGCCACGCTCCTGCCACGGGCTGCTGCCCCCACAGAGACACAAATAAAGACCATTAAAGGAGAGAGGGGAATTTGCTCCTTCCCCTGCAGCTGCCTCCCCCCTCCTGCTTCCTGCTTTCCCAGCTCCTCACTCACCAAAACACACCCCGGGAGCAAAACCTGGGTGCAGGGGAGCACTGGATCCAGCTGGATGGAGGGATGTGGAAAGAGATGGAGGGAACATGTCGGAGCCTGGTCAGCCAGGACACCCCCAGGCAGAGCACAGGCTGTGCTGGGGACACCCCCAGTGTCCCCTCACCCCTTGGGGGGACACGTCACCCAAAGGGGCTCCTGAGCTGCCACCTCATCTCATGGAGGGACCCTGAGCCTTTGGTGCTCCCAGCCAGGCAGCTCCAGAACTGATGAAGTGCTGGAGCAGGATGATGAACAGCGGGAAGAGCAGAGCACAGGCTGGAATTAGCCACCTTTCAGGAGGCTGATGGATGACGCTGCTCGGGGGCGAGCGGAGCGCTCGGAACGCTGCACGTGCAGCCACCCCCAGCCCAGCCCTGCCCAGTCTGCACGATGATTCCCTGGCACTGTGAGTGCCAGCTGCCTCCCATGGGCTTTGCCCCAGCGAGTGACCTGGTTCATGTGCCCAGCCGGCCGTGCCAGCCCTCGTTAGCTCAGCCCCTCGTGGGGCTGGCACATAAATCATGCCCTGATCGCTGCCACTTGCTGCCAGGGCTGGACCTTCGGTGGTAAAATCTGCTCCTAATCCTTTACCTGAACTGCAGTGGCACCCACCGTGTGCCAGGTGCTGCTCTGGGACTCTCTGAGGCTCGTGGGCAAAACAAGAGCCTTTTCCAGGTTTGGCCCTCAGGAGGGACCCTGCCCTGGAGGGCTCAGCCCCACGGGGTGCCACCACCATGGCAGGGGGGCAGGAGTGCCTGGCACACCAGAGAGGGAGCCTGGAGCCCCTGGGTGGCTGTTCCTCCACACCTCACCAGGGTGATCCCTCATCCCAGAGGCCTTAATTCAACTGGACCTGTGGGCAGGTGGACAGACTGACAGCCAGACTGACAGGCTGCTCCGAGGGCAGCAGGGAGAGGCAGCTGTGGGTGGAAAACAACCCAGTCCTGGCAGGACTGCTCAGCTCTCCACGGGAAAACCAGCTCAGAGCTCTGCAGGCAAAGCTCTGGGGGGCTCAGGGGGCAGAGGAGGAGCTCCAAACTCTGCTTGGAGCGGGAATTCCAGGCAACAGGAGGGTGGAGTGACAGCCCTTCCTCCACCTCCCGGCTCTGCTCGGCACCAGTGCTGGGCTGGCTGCATTTCTGAAGCCCTGTCTCCAGCTGCTGCATTGGAAATTTTATTGCCATCCCAATTATGATCATGGAAGCAGCGACAGCAAAATGCCATTAGAGGGTGAGATAAAGCCTGACATCCCAATCCATCCCTGTCCTGCCTGTGCAAAGCCCCCTGGAACAACCCCTGAGACAGGAGGGGGACAGGGGAGTGGTGCCAGCCTCCCCTGAGCCCTGCAGAGCACAGATCCCTCCTGGCCTCACTGCTCAGGTTTTGGGGGGGCCAATGGAGCCCGGGGGGGTCCAGCTGTGCCTCCCCCATGACTCCCCCGGGCTGCAGACAGCAGCCAGTGGTGACATTTGGAGCCAGACACGCTGGCGTCAGCCCCCAGCTCCACGGCTCCGGGGGATCAGCTGGGGCTGTGGGACAGCAGAGCAGCTCCTTTGCCACGTGCAGCCCCAGGAGGTTCCCAAAAAGTCAGAATTCTCCATGGTGGGAGGGAGGGGGATGGCAGGTCTGTGTGGTTGAATTCCCTGTCCAGCAACTTGACAGCAGAGCCCAGGATGGAGCTGGTGGACTCCCAAATCCCACGAAACCCACCCAAATCCCAAATCACTGCTCCTCACACTGATGCTGCACGTGCAGCCTGACACGGCCAAGGCTGGGATCCTCCCTTGGCCAAGGCTGGGATCCTCCCTTGGCCAAGACTGGGGTCCCTGCTCTGTCCCAATCTGGGATCCCAACTTGTGGCCAAGGCTGGGGACCCCACTGCTGCCTGCCACCAGCCTCAGGGCAAGAACTGGAGCTCAACCCCCCTGAGCTTCTCATCACAGCCCCACTTGAGCTGTTTCTTGCTCATTTTGGGGTTGTGGCAACAGGCTGGGGTTTTCCTGCGTGGGACAAACCTCGGGCTTGGCAGCACCGAGTGTTTCCACTGCAAAGGAGAGAGGGGACAACGAGGGGGTAATGCCACCAGGTAGGATGGCCAGGAGCTAGAAATGAGCTGGATTTCAGGTGTCCCAGCCCCGTGGGTGTAAGGGCAGGCTGATGCTGATCCCCCAGCCCCGGGCAGCGCTCACCGTTCTGCAGGTCCGGGGCCGCGCCGACATCGGGGTCTGCTGAGACATCGGAGACCAGGGGGGTTAAACAGCAAAGGGTCCAGGCTCGGCTCCTCTGCACAGAACAGCACAAGGACATCACTGTCAATCACCTTCCCACAGCATCCAGCACAGAAATCCCAAATTAATCCCCTCAAAGCCCAAGGATGTGGCACACGGACTCCTCCCAGAGAGGGGAAGAATCCTTAGTGCTGCTCCATCCTGATGGGTGACTGACCCTTGCAGCTTGCCTACTTTTATATATATAAATATAAATCTCAAATTACATCTCACTTTGTACCCTGAAGGATCCTCCTGGATCCAGGAGAGAGTCTGAGCCCAGCACTGCCACGGACAGCTCTGGGTGGAGCGAGGGAAGACACAGCAAATGCTCTTTGGGAGTCACGTGTGGGGATTTCAGGAGGAGATGGCACCCACCAGCTCCTCAGGAGTCCTCTCCTTTGGGGGGATTCTACCCAAATTTGGAAGCAGAAGTGCCACTGGCCAGACCCCCCCTCCCGTGCCCACCCCCTGGGCACTTGGTGGGGTGGAGAGATGCTCCCAGACCTTTGCAGCAGATGCTGAACACCAAGCTACAGGCAAATGGTTTGCTACACTCTTACTAAAGCATTTTGAGCTCTGTGGATCGAGCTTAACTTGCCTGTAAAAAGAAAGGGGGAATTTAAGGAGCTGCTTCTGGAGGGAAATGCAGCTCCTCCTGGCTAATGACCCACAGATACCCCAGACTCAGCTGCACCCACACCGAGATGCTGCTGTTCCAGCTCAGCAGCTGCTCTGTCCCCTCAAGACCCCACTCCAGGCCCCCACCTGTCTCTGCCCCTGCTCTGTCTCTGCCCCAGGGGCAGCAGCAGCAGCCAGGGAAGATAATTCCTGCTGAGAGAGGCTTGGGAGCCTGAGCCAAAGGAGCTTTCCACGGCAGGGAAAGCTGGAAATGGTGGAGGAATGAGGAGCTGGCTCTGCAGGGCAGCCAGACCTGGGGGCACAGGGCTCACACTCCCCTAGGGACATCCCTGGAGCCAAGAGCTGCTCCCCATCCCCAGGTGCTCCTGAGAGCTCCAGCACCATCCATGTGTTGCTTATGGATGGGGGAGACCTCACTTCTGGGGTTCCTGGAGAACTGACCGTGCACAGCACCCTGGAAAAGCTACAATTCCTCCTGGAAAGCATCACTACCCCAAAGCCAAAGTCAGAGGGATCCCTCCAAAACCCACCAGCTCAGTCTCAGCTGAGCAGGCACCACGTGGAGGGTTCCACTTTCCCAGCCACCCCCAAGCTGGGGGTCCTGCACAGCCCCTGGGGTGTGAGGCAGCAACAATCCCAGCCCATTCCCTGCTCCAGAAAACCTTCCTCCTGCCCACACTGCCTGAGTGACCCAGACTCCTCCCTGGGAGGGCAAACACCCATTTCCAGCTCCCAGAAGGTCCCAGTGTCACTGTGACACACTGAGCCCTGTCTGGCAGTCAGGGACAGGGATGCAAACACACACTCCACGTGGGATGCACAGAACTCCAGCAGGGATCCACCCCCCAAAGGAGCAGCACTAAACCCCCCCAACAACAACCCAAATCTGCTGCCAAGGATGGGCTGGAGTCTGCAGGTGGAACCAGGGGATGCAGCAGCCTCTCCAGGCTGGAGGCCATGGCACGAGGCAGGACTGGGCCAACAGGGACAGGGAGTTCTCCAGGGCTGGCAGAAGGATGGGAAAAGCCCAAGATCAGAGGCAGGATCACCTCTCCTCAGCACAGGGGGCTGATGCACACACAGGTGGGAGTAACTCACACCCAACACCCCAAACATCCAGAGTCACCCAAACCAAGCCCTGCTGTGGGGAAGAGGCCCAGAAACACCCTGACCTGCCCTCAGCACCTGTGGAGGGAGGTTTGTGGCACCACCAGCAACTACAGTGGGGTGCTAAGATCCTGTGTGCACTAAACCCTGTATGTACTGACACCCTTCCCCAAGGATTTTGCCTGGAGGGGATCCAGAGGGATCCCAGCTCCACAGGGACAATGCACAGAGATCTGCTGGGGTTACCTGGCACTGGCAGCTGCTGTGGGGCTGCTCCAGGGCCTGAGCAGTGTCATAACTGGGAATCCCACTGCAGTACCATGTGTGGGACCTCACCTGCTCTGGTGTTCCAGGAGGGATGGAGGAGGCACCACAGGTGATGTCTGGAGCCATCACCACCCAGGGGTTAAATGTGGTCCCAACAGAGCAGCTCAGCTGCTGCTCCTGATGGCCAGGCTCCAGCTCTGGGGATGGATAAAGCAAAATTGAAACCAAGTTCCAGCAAGCTGGACCTCCCCATGTCCTTACTGCAAACCTGCTGAGGGCAAATTGCTGTAAAGCCAAATGTGCCCAGCTCCCAGTGCTGCCCAGCCCCTCCTGCTCTCCCTGCAGGCAGCCAGGCATGGAGAGGCTTTGCTTCCAGACCCGTCTGAGCACTGGGAATGCTGGAATTTAAGCTCACTTTAGAGACCACCTGGGCTTGGCTTGTTATGTGAGCCCATCATTCCCAGCCCTGGGAACAATCAGGGGCTCAGCTGATGGTCTTGGCATTTGTTTTTGGCAGCTCCCGTGTCACTTAGCAACCTCTGTTTCAGGTTACCTCCGGGGTTTTTGTCTGCAAATACACTTTAATCCCTGTGAAAGGGGAGCCACCAGCACGTGGGTGAAGTGGCTCAAACCCAGTCCCACCCCCGACACCAGCACAGCTCCTGGCTCTGCCCAT
Source organism: Pachyramphus minor (assembly GCA_013397135.1). Lineage (NCBI taxonomy): Eukaryota > Metazoa > Chordata > Aves > Passeriformes > Tyrannidae > Pachyramphus > Pachyramphus minor. The sequence continues at coordinate 211,699 of VYXB01000654.1, forward strand.
GTTTGTCCCACCACAGCAGCTGCCACTGTCTGGCCCCTGGGCCTTGTGTTTTAAGGAATATATTCCTAAAACCTGTGTTCTGACTCTTCCCTGGGCTGCTCAGTGGAGGAGCCAGGGGATGAGTGTCCTCCCCCCAGTTCCACATGGGATCACCATGGAAAAGAGAGCAAGTTCCCAGGGAAAGTTCTGTGCATGGGAGACTCCTGAAGCAGAAATTCAGCAGCAAAGCCAAAGGCCAAACAGAGCCAGGTGTGCTGGAAATCAGCAGAGACACTTGTAACTACACAGGACCAGACCAGGATGCCCAAGGAAAGCTGTCCTAAGGCAGGAGCATCCCTTGGGATGAGCAAACCAACTCCTCTGTGCCAGGCAGCACATCTGTCTCATCCCAGAGAGCTGCAGGAAGGGACCTGGGGGTCCTGGCTGGTGGCAAGTCAGACATGAGCCACCAGTGTGTCCTGGGAGCAGGGACAGGAGCCAGGGAACGGCTGGAGCTGTGCCAGGGGGGCTGGGATGGATCTCAGGGAAAGGTTCTTCCCCCAGAGGGTGCTGGGGCACTGCCCAGGCTCCCCAGGGCAGTGGGCACGGCCCCAAGGCTGCCAGAGCTCCAGGAGGGTTTGGACAATGCTCTGAGGGACAGGGGGGGATTGTTGGGGTGTCCTGGGCAGGGCCAGGAGTGGGACTGGATGGTCCTTGTAGGTCTCTTCCAACTCAGGACGTTCCAGGAGTCCCTACACCCCTGATGGTGGCCAGGATCCAGCCAGCATTGCACTGCCCTGGCATCCAGGAGCAGGGAGCAGTAAAGCCAGAGACTTTTGCTCATTAGTGTAATTAATGTCAGACTTCCCAGCCAGCCAAGCTTCCATTTGACCTTTAGTTACTGGAATATGAGCAATAAAAATGGCACGTTATCACCGAGGAGGTGTCAGGGGCTGCTCATCTGAAATCCTTGGTGAAATCCTCCCCCAGTGACAGGCCCCCAAAAGAGCAAAACATGGAAAACCAACAGGGAAGGAGGAAAAATTCAGCTCCACCTGCTCACAGAAGCACAGCAGGGACAGGACATCTCCCAGCTTCAGGGGGGGCACAGTCAGAAACAACCCCAGGGACAGAAATGGAGAGAGAAATAAGGCAGAGCTGATAAAAGATGAAACAAAGGGGAAAGACCCATTTCTGAAGAGCCTTGGGAAGGTGGGAAGTCACTGGGATGGAGGAGCTCCAGTGGCACATGATGGAGCCAGCATGGACAGGATCCCAGTCCAACATGGAGTGATCCCTGACAGGGAGGGCTCTGCCTGGGATGATCCAAAACTCAGGGCATGGAAAACCCCCCTGGCAGCCTTGGTGGGGGCTGTGTGGTGATGGATGAGACTGACCCATCAGATCACAACCCCATTTGTCACTGCAGCAGCAAACACCCCGGGCCTGGATTTCCAGAGGTGTTGCCAGATGTTGGTGCAGGGCTGGGCAAGGCAGGGGAAGAGGCAGCAGTGCCAAATCCCAGCAGGATTCATTGGGAATTGCTTCACCATGAGGCTGGTGCTTGATGCAAAAAACTCACTCTGAAGGGAGGAAGAGAAAATTCTCCCTGAAGGAGAAGGTCCATCCTCCACAATAACTCCTGGAATGACACACTGGGCACTTCTGGCAGGGATGTCCAGCATCACCTGCTGGGATTCCCTGGGAGCAGGACAAAAGTTCCAGCTCCACATCAGCCCCAGGCACGAGGACTGAGGAAGGATTATTCCCCCCCCCATTAGTCACACTTAGTTAATATTCCTGCTTATTGAAAAAGGTCACAATTTTGATCTCATTTATGTCACTTTGCTTCCCTTTGCAGTTGCAGGGTCCTGCTCGTTTTCCATCCCTAATTAGTGTTTAATTATGTGCTCCCTGCTCCATCCCAGCACCAGCCAGAGGTCGTGGCCACACAGCCTCCCCCAGGTCTCCAGTGAGGAGGTGCCCCATGGAAAGCTGCCCCCAGAACAGCCTTTCTGCCCTGGCAGCACAAAGGGAACCAGATGGACTTTCCTTCCAATTTAAATGGAAAAGCACAAAAATAGCTCATTCTGTCAGTGTGGAAGGGCTGGTGTGCAGCTGTCCCAAGCACTGGGAAGGTCACAGTGGGTGACCCTCTGGAAAAGGAGGCCAGAAGCACCAACCACCCTCGTGGTTTGCTCCTCTGGCTGCAATCAGCAGCCAGGGCACAGCTCTGGGCACTGAGCTCAACACCTCCCAGTGCCCCTGAGGGGAATCAAACCCCCCCCTGATGGGAGGTGTTATCCCATGGAGATGTGTTTGATGGAGTTTGATGCTCAACCAGAGCCACGTGAGTTCCCCTCTCTGCTCTGCAAACCTCTGCTGCCACCAACCCGGGAGGAGCACCCTGGGGATCGTGGCCTTCTGGAGATGGAAAGGGCCTTCCCAAACCTGCCTGAACCCTGCTCAATCCATCCCAGGTCCATCCCCAGGGGCAGCACAGCCTCACCACTCTGTGTCCCAGCCCAGGCTCCTGCCCCACAGGACCAGAGGAGCTGGTCCCACCACGTGCAGACCATCAAGTTATTTCAGTCTACAAATGAACTTTCTCATCCACCTGGACTGAAATACCGGCCAAAACTGAGCAGGAGAAGCAAGCAGGGCCTTGGGGGGATTCTTCTGGAGCTGCCAAGGCTGGGACATGAGCTGGAGCTCAGGTGCATCCCCTGCCCTGCTCCAGGTCCACGTTATTGTTGCTTCTTCCCTCCTGTGTGTGCTGTGTGAAACAGCCACCATGTCCCCACGCTCCCAGCTCTGAAGCCAGTGGGTTCCTCAGCCCCAGGCAGGAACAGGACCATTCCCACCTCCCAGGCTCATCCCAGGCCCCCCACGACCCTCCCTGAGCCTTCTGGGAACATTGGGGTCCTGATAACCTGGAAGGTGCTCAAATGCACCCAGGGCAGCAAAAAGGGGGAGAGGGACAATATTTGGTTTAAATTTTTCCTCTATTCCCTTCCCATTAAATATTTTCTCTCCTCCTTTCCAAGAACCTCCTTTATTTCTCCCCATCTCCCTCTAGCAACAGTATCTTGGAGAAACAATGAATTTTTAATCGGAGGGGGCGGTGGGAAGAGGCAGACCCTGAGGCAAAGAGAGAAAGCATTGATCTGTTAAATAACCCACAGCATCACCAAAGCACATTTTAGGGAGGGAGAACCACGTGAGGGACCACACAGCCTCGGGCAGGGTCATGGACCCCCCTCTCTCCTAACCTGGCCACCGATTCCAGGCAGTGGGAATCCTGCTCAGAGGAGCTTTCCCAGCTCCCACACACTTGGATCTGGGTGTGCAAGAGGCCATTGCACAGGGAGGGGAACCCTCCAGTGTGGGTTATCCCTCTGCAGCACCTTCCCTGGGAGGGTGGGGAGGCCCTGGCACAGGTTGCCCAGAGCAGCTGTGGCTGCCCCTGGATCCCTGGAAGTGTCCAAGGCCAGGATGGATCAAAGGAGCCACCTGGGCCAGTGGATGGTGTTCTGCCCATGGCAGGGGGTGGGATGAGATGAGCTTTAAGATCCCTTCCAACCCAACCATTGTGGGATTCTGTGACCCCAAAGCTGACCTGTAGCACCTGCTGGTCCCTGTATCCCACTCAGCTCCTCCCCAGCTCTGCAGGGCCAGAGGATGCCCAGCTCCCCTCCAGCAGTGCCTGGTCCTGGCTCCCCATCACAGGCTGAGCCTAAATATAGTCCCTGGTTCTTTTTCCTTGTAGTGCTCTGAGTGAAAGTCCTTTCCCATGAACTCACTGTTGCTTAATAAAGCACAAACCCTCAGAGACCTTGATGCTGGGCTGTGTCACTTTAATTGTCAGTGACACTTGTTCCTCTCCACTCCAGTCTGTGGCTGCTGCTATTTTGGTTGGCACATCAGGAGCTGAACGAGGTCCGAGCCGGTGAGAGCTGGGACAGCTCTAAAAACCAGCCCCACATGATGGATAGGGCTGCAAACTGCAGCCAAGCTCGTGGTGGCAGCAGGAAAAATGCAGGGGGAAGAAGACAGGGAAGCCAGGGAAGAGCTGGGCTGAGCCAGAAGGTGCAGGAAGGAGGAGGGCACGGGCTGGGTGGCTTCACTGCTCAGTGAGATGGATGGATGCTGCCCCTGCTCCCAGCCTGGCACCCAGAATCCCGGCCTTGGGGTGCCAAGGCACTGTGACAGCCTGGGGACCACAGCCCAGACCCTTCATGGCTGGCTTTGCTTTCCAGCTCATCTCCAGGGAAGCTGTTCCTCACAATCTGCCCAAATTATCCACCCAGGTCCCAGCTATTCGACCACACTGGGCTTAATTTGCTCCTGTCCTGTTTTCTGTGGAGAAAGGGGAAGGGCAGCCCCTGCCTGGGGCCAGGGAGGGCTCTCCACTCTGACAAGTGCCATTTCCCTGCCTTGCCACCCACACCAGTGCTGGCCCCACGTCCTGCCCACCCTGCAGAGCTGGAGCACCCCTGGGTTCCAGCCACAATCCCAAAGCACCACGAGCTACAGCAGAGGGATCCAGGGCAGAAACCAGCACAGCCACTGCCAGGGGCTGAGCAAGGCTCCAGCCTCTCTCTCCCACATCCCTGCTCCCACATCCCCTGAGCCAAACCTCGTGGAAGGATCTGTTTCAAGGTAAACTCTACAAAAACATCCCAAACAGCCTCCCACGGAAGGCCATGGATAATGCCCGAAGCCCAAACCCTTTCCCTCCCACGGCCGGAGCCAGCGCATTTCCAAGCACTCTCATGGGTTTTATTCCTCCATCTCCTCTCAAATCTCTGCTCTGAACATTCCTGCCCTCCCCTGTTCCTTTTGGTGCTTTTCCAGGACTCTCAGAGTGGCCCTTTGGGACCTTCTGCCCCTCTGTGCTGCAGCTTCTGCCCACAGACCAGAGAGAGGATCCGTGACGCTCCTTCCACCCTGCTGAGACAATTCCATCCTGGCTTTACAGCCACAGACACCCACAGGCAGCAGGAGCTGGGCTGTCTGAGAGAGTGTGTCACCTACCAAGCCGGGCCTCCAGATTAAACCAGGCCTCCAGACTAAGCCAGGCCTCCAGACCAAGCCAGGCCTCCAGACCAAGCCAGGCCTCCAGACCAAGCCAGGCCTCCAGACAGGGAAGCCGAGGCACTGGGTGCACACTGAGGGGTTTCGCAGCCTCATGGTGAGTCTGTGTGTCTGGGGACAAGCTCAGGCATGGCCTCACTTGGCTCCTGCTTCCTTTCACTCCGAAATGTGGGATTTGGGACTTGGGGAGATGTTGCTGGTGACAGGCATCCCACCTGGGCTGCCCACGGCACAGCGAGCCGGCGGCGCGGGAATTACCGCTGCCCACGCGAAACGCTCCCGGCCACGTGCTCCACATTCCCAACGGTATTTCCAGGGCTACGGCAACAGCTCAATCCCATCCCGGGGATGGGAATGCAGCAGCCACACTGCTCGTATCTCATGGAGCAGCCCAACTCCTCCTGCCTTATGGCAGCTCTGCTTCCCCGCGCTGCCGAGCGAACAGGGACCACCTGCTCTGGGTGGGAATCGAGAACGAGCTGACAACCAGAAGTTGGGGGGAAAAAAAAGGAAAAAAACATAAAATCAATGAATTTAAAGACTTGAAACGTTTCTAAAGAATTTGAAGACTTTAAATCCATTTAAACATGGATTTAAGGACTTGAAGGGCCGAGGAAATTCGCAGGCAGCGCCTTGTCCGTCTGTGCCACCGGGCTTTGAGTGCAGGGTTTAATTTGGGGGCTGTGCTGCTGCTGGAGGGAAGTGCAGTGATTAGGTTTGGGCCTTGGAGGGAGGGATGAGTTATCTGGTGCTGCAGGATTAGCACAGCTAATAAAAGCAGACATTCCTGAGCTCTAAACACTATAAAATAGGAAAAAAGCCCCTGGCCCTGCTATCTTCAGCAAGGAATCATCCCCTGGGAAAGGCTGAGCCTGGCAGCAGTGGGAGATGGGGCAGGATCTGCCCAGGCTCTGCCACCACAGCGAGGCCCTGGCACAGCCACGTCCCATCCCAGACACCAACACCAAGGGGGGTGAAACATTAAACAACCACCCTGTTTCTCTGGTCTTCCTGCACCCTCCTCCCAACAGGGCAGGGTAAAAGCAAAATGTACTGGTTTTTAAGCCAACTCTGTCCTGAAGCTGCTTTTGCTCCTGCTTCCCTGCAGTGGAGGGAACAGGTTTGCTCCCTGCTCTTGGGATGCTCCTCTGGCTGCTTTATAGGCTGGGCATGGCCATGTTTGAGAGCACCTTCCCCCAAAGCTCAGCTCCCAAACCAAGGGAAGGGGAGGGCCCTAAACATCCAGGTGGGACTTTTGCAACCTCTGAAAACCACGAGAAATCTTGGGGGGACCAGAAATCCCCTCTCAAAGCTGCTCTGGCCACAAGTCACCCAGCACTGCCAGTCCTCCAGCAGCAAGAGGCAGCAGCTCCGCTCCCTCCCCTCCACCTCAGCCACAGAACTGCCAATGATAAATACATCAGCTCAAATTAAAGCAGATCAATCCCAGGCTGCCAAACTGGCTGCTCCCCAACTCATCTGGAGTTATTTGCCCATTTAAAGGACATTCCCCACGTTTCCTGCCATGACCCCGAGGTGCTGGGACCTTCTGCCATCTCCACCCTGCAGCACAAGGGGTGAGGAAGCAGCAGGAGCAAAGGGCAGAGGTTTGGGATGCAAAGCCCAAGGTCCCCCCCCTTAACCTAAGGGTTGTCACAGGGTTCACCACCTGCATTTTTAAGGTCAGCTACAGAATCTGTCCCCAGCTTGAAAGACACACACGATTGTGCCACACTGAGCTGCTGTTCTGGGCAGCTCTGCTCTTGTAGAGCTTTTTGGCTTGAACTCCTGGTGTTTTGATCGAGAGGTTTATAGGAACTTTCTCTCTCTGCATGAGGCTTTTCCATGGTGTCACCCCATGGTGCTGGGCCTGGGTTTTGGGGTGCTCTGCTCCAGGCAGGACGGTCTCTGTTCCCTGGGGTGAGAGCAGCACCACGTTTGCAGTCGAGACCAGCCACGAAACTAAGCAGCAAGTGGGAGCTCTGAGAGGCCCAGGCTGCTCTTCCTCAGGCCACCAAACATCTCCAATCCCAGCCACCTCCCCGGGTCCACCCGCTTCAGCTCCAATGCTCTTCCCTCTCAAGGGGTTTGTGCTCTGGGTGCTGCCAGGCTGCAGATCCCAGCACTGATCAGCTCTCCAGCTATTTGACATCCACTCTGCCTGCTCCTCTCATCGCTCTCCCCTCCTGGTTGCTCTTTTCTCCTTCCCAAAACCCTCATCTCAGGGTAAGGCTGGGCATGAACCTGAGGAGCAGCTGCTCCCCTGCAGTCACTGTCTGTGCAAACGCCACGGGAATTAGAGCACCTTTTGTCAGGTTTTAGCTCAAATCCGCTTTGCAAGTGGATTAAGGAACTGGCACAAAAGTGCTCTGGATGTGGAGTGGGAAGCAGCAAGGCTGCTATTCCAGCACGGCAATAGGAGCCAGGGATGCTGCGCTTGCTGCCTGCTCCATTTCCCCGAGAAACACAGCCCGGTAACACCCGCGGTTAAACCAGCCCTGGCATTTCTGGCAGGAGAATCCGCCTAGCCCTAAAATCCGGGATGCTGAGGGAAGGGGCAGGCAGGGGCCTGGGGCGGCGAGGAGGACCTGCAGCACCCGGGGGGCGAAACAGGAGCCAGAGGAGACGGGGAAAACCCTTCCCGACGCCTGGCGATGCTCAGACCCGCTCGGCTTTGGCAGGAAAGGGGCTGCGAGCGGCGGCCCCAGCGCTGCCGGGCGCGGGGGGGGATGCGGGTCCCGGACCCCCGGGAGCGCGGGGCAGGTGCGGGCTGGACCCCCCCGCGCCGCAGCGAGACCCCCGAGCCCCCCGGTCCGACCCTGCGCGGGGGCACAGGCGGGGGCTGCGGAGGGGCCTGGCGGGT
>VYXB01000654.1:220117-278807 GCA_013397135.1 Pachyramphus minor
TCCCCCAGCCCCAGGGCAGCCCGTTTGCATCCCCCCCCTGCCCTGTGCCCCCCGGGACAGGGTCCAGGTGCCACCTCACCCCTCACTCCCCTTGTTCCTCTCCCTGTGGAGGTGCTTATGGACCAACACAGCCATTCCCCCCCTCCAACTGGGAAACTGGGGTATTTGGGGCACAAACAGCCCCAGGAACAACCACAGCCCCCAGCCCAACCACAGCTCCTGCATTTGTGCCCCTGCAGTGGGCTCCAGTGCCAGGGAGATGCCAGGCTCAGGGGACAATAACCTGCAGCCCCCCAGCAGCACCCACAGCCCTCCTGGAGACAGCACTCACCACAGCCCATTCCTCCCTGGAGCTCCCTTCCTGCTTTGGTGAATTAGGCTTTGAGGATGAGAGGATCTCAGGATCCCTCCTTAGAGCTGATTCCTTTCCGGGGTAGAATTGTTGCTCCTCTCCACTTGGTCCTTAGTCTTGCTGGTCCCTGGGCTGCTGGAGTGGAGTGTCCTTGATGTGCTGTGTGCCAGAACCACCTGAGCCACTCGGTGACATTTGCTGCATCTGACAGCGGTTTTCAAGCGGGTTTTGGCAGCATCTCCTCCAGTTCATGGAAAACTGAGGGGAGGCTCAGGGGGAAGGAGCAGGGCACAGCCTTGACCCCACACTGGTGGGCTCTCCTTTGAGATATTCTCCTCTGAATCAGCTCCATTCATGCAGGATGTTGTCAGGAGAAATGTGAAGCTCTTCCAGCCTATGGGTTCCACTCCCAACTCCCATCCTTTGCTGCAGCCCAGCTCTTCTGCTCCTGGAGGTTCCTGGTGCCTCCTGCTGCTTGTTTTTAACCGGGATGTGGATTTATAACTTCATTGCAGGCACCAGCACCTCGGGCTTTCCCCTTTGAGGTTCATCCCCGTCCTCAGCCCTGGATCTGCAGTTAAAACCAGGAGATTTACAGGGCTGTGAAGGAATTTCATTGCTGTTTTAAACAATATCAACTTATCTGCTTAACAAAAGACGGAAAATCCAAGCGTGAAAAACGCGATTGGTTTATTTGGAGATGTATTTTTAAGAGGTCACTGTGGGGGGAGGGCGTGCTGGAGAAATCCACCTCTCATTCCAATTCCCCAGGATGAAAAGGTGATTCTGGCTAATTTGAACACAGTCATTAAGCTGCTGTATCAAAAGCACAGAGTCAATTAAGCAGGTCCCCCCCACCTGGCTCCACAGGCCTGCCTTGTTATTAATCAAGGGATGGGGGGAATTGTTGGATCAGCCAAGTGCTGATCTGATTTGGCCTGATGGAAGATGCTGCCCTGCCTGCTGGCCAGGGTTAGGGGGGATGTGGGGGGAGCAGAGCACTGACAGTGCACAGGGGGAGCTGGGGCAGCCCAGGCTGGAAGGAACCACCTTGTCCTTGTCCCCTCCCCAAATATCTCACCAGAAACCCAAGTTATTTCTGTCTCACTGTGCCCCCTTTGTACCATTACTTTGCTTTGTGGGGAGATCAAGGCACAGATGAGTGATTTGATCAGGATAAAGGAAAAGGCAGGTTGTGATTAAAGGCTGTGATGTGGGTTTTGGTTCAGCCCTGCTCCAGGTGCTGCCCCTTTGCTGTCCCCTCTCATCAGCTCTGATGCCCCTTTGCATCACTTTGGGCTTTAACAAGAGAGCAGGACAAAGATGGGGAGGAAAGGCCTCAGGGCTGAGGCTACAACCCCACACTGCACACTGGAGAAGCCCAGAGGGCTGTGGCCCTTGGTCACACTCTCCAATTCATTCAAATTCGTTTCAATATGAGCAGGAATCCAAAGGGACCTCACGCCAGGACACAGGGGGCAGGTGGGGCAGGGGGTCCCTGTTCTCTGTGTGCTCTGGGCTGTGGCATTTGGGGTGCTGAGACAGGATCTGCTCCCCTCCTTAGGTGCCCTGAGCTGTCCCTCACCTGTCCCCCTGCCCCAAGAGCCTGACCCTGTGCAAAATCGTTCCTTCCCTCCAAAGGGAGGACGAGGATCCACAAAACCACATCGCTCCAAACTCCACCTCTTGCTGAGGGCCTGGGGTGGAGCGGGGCCACCTGGTGACAGCTGGGAACAGAGGAGAACAGAAATGCCGTGGAATCATGGAATCGTGGGACCATCAAGGCTGGAAGAGACCTTCGAGATCACGCAGTCCAACCATCCCTGAAGCCTGGGGGACACAGGGGTGGCAGGACCCTGAGGTTCTTGGGGCCAGTGTTTCAGGAGGAGCCCCTGCCTTTGGAGATGCTGTTCCATGGGAGCCAGAGCTGCGAATGTCTTGACAAGTTTTACTGCTTTCTGGGGCATTTTCACACAGACTCAGCAAAATGATTGGGGAAAAAAAAAAAGAAAAAGAAGTGCGAGAGAAATAAAAAAGTCGCAGCTGCTCTGGCACAGGCTCAAAATCCCAAAGGGATTTTGGCTGAAACGTGCCAAGGGGAAAAAATTAATTCCAATAAAACAGAGAGGTGAACTCCTTTTTGCCCCCAGTTTGTCCTCTGTGGTGAAGTGTGGGATCTTTCCCCACTGGTCCCAGGATCCAGGGCCTCCCCCTGCCTGTGGGGTCCTGTGCCAGCCCCCCCTGTCACTGGCCACGCTGGTCCCCTGCCAGCCCAAATGCAGCATTCCAGCTCTGCCAGCTCCTGTGACAGCCAGTGATTTTTTTTTCCCCCATAAGGATGCAGCAGTGGGAGCCATGTGATGACTCCAGACTCTTGGTGGCCATTAATTTTCCCTAATGGAAACCTCGATTAACTCCTAGAAGGAACCAGCTCTGGATCCATGTGGACGAGACCCATCAGAAATGGGGCCCTGGGGAGCCCACCAGGAGCCCCTTTGGAGCTGGAGTGATGCTGGAAGGGCTCAGGGATGTTGGGGAGTCAGTCCTTGCTTGGTGGGATGCCCTTGGCATGGCTGGAGGGCAGCTCAGCCCCCCAGCCCCAAATGACCCAGCCAAGCCACAGGGACAGGGGACAGCACTGTCCCCAGGCCCCAAGGCTGGGGTGGGGCTGAGCTGGGGGTTGTGACCCCAAAGCTGTGCTGGCCAGAGGTTTGCAGAGCCCCAGACACGAGGGCAGGAGGCAGCACCTGGCTGGAGGCAGCACAGTGGACACCAGCCCGGGCTGTCCCTGCCAGGGGCAGGTTCCTGGCCTGGGGACCCTCTCCCAGGTGGCACCAGGGAGGTCCCATGGGCTCCCTTTGCTCAGGGCCCCCATCACACCCCACAGTGCATCTTCCCCCTGTCTGTGCCACTCTGGCAGGACTCCAATGTGCAGATGGGGGGCACAGCCCCCCCTTTGGGGTTTTTGGGGGGCACAGGGCAGAGCTGCTGCTACTCTGTGAGGTGTGTCTGTGACCTGCTCCACTTAGAGCTGGAATTCTTCCCCCTACAAAGCCCATTTCCTCCTCCCCACTCTGCCCTGCCCCCGATGTCTCTGTGTCTGCACTTTGGAGGTGATGGCAGAACCCCTGAGGGGACACATCTCACCTTGTATGTACTGACAGAGCCCTCTCTGCAAACACAGCCTGAGCCCGTGACTAAGCCCAGTTACTTTTAATAAATATTTGGTAATAACAATGGAAGTTTCTTTGGCCAAGTACCTGCTGGTTTGAGCTGTGCCCAGCAGAAACACCATCAGGTGAAGGGTTTTGTTCCAAGCAGGAAGGAGAGGGACCTTTCCCCCCTCCAACTGCCTGGGCTTTGAGTGACAGCACAGACCTCACCTGCCCTTGCTCCTGCTGCCTTTAGAAACCCCTGACTGAGCTCTTTTCCCATGCCTGGCTCAAGGTGTCCCTTCTGGCAGTGAAGTCACCCCAAAGGTGACAAACTCCCATGGAAGGAGGACTTCCCCCAATTCCTTTTTTAAGGTCCACGGCTCAGTTTTGCAGAGCCACCCAACACCAGCACCCCTTGGTTTGCTCAGGAGCTTTGCAGGCTCAGCAGCCCTCAAACCCAGCCCAATACTTCCCTGCCCAGAGAAGGAGAAAGCAAATTTATCCCTGGTTTCCCAGCTCAGGGTTTTCCTCTCCTGCTTTCACCTGGCACAGTGCTTGTGGTGGGGCTCAGCCCACCCTGGATCCCCTTGGCAAGGCCATCACTTCCTTGCTGGGGGACAGGGGGGCTTGCACAGCACCCAGGTTCCACGTGGAGCTGATCCCTGCCTTGGATGGGAACACAGCTGCTCCAGGTGCTGCTGCTCCTTTTCCAGGGCTGCTCATCCCCAGGGCTCAGCTCTCAGCCCCACAGCCCCCCCAGCTGCTGATTTATTCCCTTGGTCAGTGATTTATTCCCCACAGCTGATCATTTATTCCCCTCAGCAGGTGGGGTCAGCACTGCCCAGCTCGTTTGCTCATCCTGGCAGCCCAGTGGTTTCTGTTTGCCCTCCCTAATCCAGGAAGGTGCTGCAGGTACCAGGAGACACGAACAGAGGAACCTCTGCCAGCAGCTGTGCCCCAGTTCCTCCTTCCCACTGTGAGCTCTGGCTCCACTCTGGGCTTTTCTGCCTCTGCCCAGCCCTGGCAGAGCCACCTGTGTCCCCAAAGGGCCTGGGGACAGTGCAGTGACACTCTGGGGTTGGGGGTGTCCCTGGGACAGGGAAACCTCATTCTGTGATCCCTGCTTGTCCCAGAAGCACTTGGGAAAGGCAATTTCAGGCTCTAAATCCAGCTCTGAGTGCAGATTCCCACATTCCCAGGCTGCCTGAGCCCGGGGGTTTTGGGAGAGGGTGGCTGGGCTGTGGGGTGTGCAGTAGTGATAATCACCTCAGATTTTACCCCTAAACCTTTCCCTACCTCTCCACTTCTGATCACCTCATTTTTATCTCAACCTGATCATTCTCTGCCCTTTCAGACCACCTCAAGTTTACTCTCAGAACCTTCCCTACCTGTGCACCACCCATTACATCATTTTTACCTTAAAATATTTATTTTCTGCTCTATAGATGGCCTCCAGTTTACTCCCATTATTTTCCCTTTCTGATTGCCTCAGTTTACCTACAAATCTTCATTCTGTGCACTGCAGATTCCCCCAGGTAGGCAGTGAGCTGGGCAGGGCTGCTGCAAATGCCCTCCCCCAAACCCCCAAACCCCACATTTTTGTAGTTCCAGGGGTTGGGCACACATGGAATTCAGCACTGGGGCCACTCAGCACCAACAGTGTCCCTTCCCAAAGCACTGCCCGTGGCTCTGTGATGCCACCCCAGGCTGTCCCCCTGGAGGTGCCAGCTGCCATCCTGGCTCAGGGATTTTCTTGCCATTTCTTGCCCTGGCTCATGACCCACCTGGCACTGCCCAGAGGAGCAGGACAGGCTGCAGGGAACCTGGGCACACCAGTGTGACCACTGCCAGCAGAACTGGGCTGTGCTGGGCACCCTCACGGGCAGCGAGGCCATCCTGGCGAGGATGGGCAGGAGAAGGGGCGCTGAGAATGCTGGCACAGTGTTTCTCTGCCTGTCCCACCTCCTCTCAGGTGTCTCAGTGTGACACCCCCACCCAGCAGAGACAGCGAGGGTTCCTGGACGGGTCCAAGGTCTCTCCTGCACCCCTGAGCACAGGAGCTGTGCCCGGTGGGACCCCAGAGCTCCCACCATGGGAGAGCCGGGGGCGGCAGCTCCGCGGGCTCCTCGCTGCCTCCCCGGGAGGAAATTGCTCCTGATGAAATTCAGCCCACGTTCCCTTCCCGTTCCCTCCCTCGGCCTCAGCGTGCGAAACGCGCTCCCCGCCCCCGTCCCCCTCGCCCTCCTCCCGCCTGCCTTTAGCTGAGAGAGGCATCGAATCCCTCCCAGCAGCTCGTTTTCAAACAGCGTTAGAGCTGCTTTGCAGGCGATTTGGATTCCAGGCACTGCAAACACACCATTTGTACTCGCTAGACGGAACCTGTCCCCGGTGCCCAGTGTCCCTGTGTCCCTGTGTCTGTCCCCACACCTGATGCAGACAGAGCAGGTTCTGCTCCTCTTCATTCAGCACCTCCAGCCTTGGCTGTGTCTGATCACGGCCCTGGGAGCTGCTGGTTCCTGGTGAGAGATGAGGACATTGCAGATTAATCGTGTCCCCTTGTCCCCTGTCAGTCTGAACTGACCCAGAGTCACAGACTGTGCTCAACTGGAAGGGACCCACAAGGATCATCCAGTCCAGCTCTTAGCCCTGCCCAGGACACCCCAACAATCCCCCCTGTCCCTCAGAGCGTTGTCCAAACTCTCCTGGAGCTCTGGCAGCCTTGGGGCCGTGCCCACTGCCCTGGGGAGCCTGGGCAGTGCCAACCACCCTCTGGGGGAAGAACCTTTCCCTGAGATCCAACCTGACCCTGCCCTGGCACAGCTCCAGGCTGTTCCCTGGGTCACCACAGAGAAGAGATCAGCGCCTGCCCCTCTCTTCCCATGGCAGCAAAATCCCTGGATTCATGCCTGTCCCTGCTGTGGGATGGCCCTCACCAGGTTCCCACACAGGGATGTCACAGGTAGGGGCAGGAGGGAGCTCATGGCCCGGGCTGGGGACGTTGGACATGTCATCCCCACCCTCTTCTCTTGTCTCACTCCCATCTCTGACCCCCTGGTCCCTCCAGACTTGGGGGAAAAGCTGCCAGTTGGTGGGAACTGTGTGATCCACCCCCAGTCACCACCAGCCTTGGCCCATGTTTGCAAGGAACCAACTCAAAGCACCAACAGGGGAAGGAGACCTCCCACATCCATCTGGGGCTCAGTGACCTCCTCCCTCCCAGCAGGAGCTGCCTCCTGCTCTCCTGTGTCCAGGTGTAGCTGGGAGGTGACAGTGGTGACACCACACTTCCCTGTCCCTTTGCTCTCAAGGTGTTCTGGAGGTTTACTCCTGATTTTCCCAAGGTTCTCTCCCCTCTGCTGTGCCCTGTCTCTGCTCACTGGGGCTGCCCAGAGGGATGTGCCCTTCCCAACCTCTTTCCTGGTGCAGGTCATGCTGAGGTGAGGTACCAATCCCCAAACTTCTCCACTTGCCATGTACCACATCACAATCTGAACTCAAACACTGAGGGAAGAAACTCCCCCAGTCCCCAGCTCTTCCTGCTCTGCCAAGTCCAGCACAGGGAGTCCTGGTTTTTTGGGGCTGCCTACTCTCCCTCCACATCCTCAGGGTGGGATGGGAGCTGTTGTGTTAAAGACAAGATAAATTATGCTGGTTTGCAATGATGTCAGAGCTGATTCATAAGCCAGGTGGGTCTACAAGGCCTAATTTGAGAGGGTTGATGGCTGATGAATCCTTTAGTAACCTTGGGAAAGTAACTTTTCCTACCAGCCTAATGCCATTTCCCTGCCATCCCAGTGCTCAGGCCCTGCAGGGCAGAGAGGCTCTCATGGCTGGGAAACAGGTTTTAAAAAGGAAATGTTTTCATAGAAAACACCTTAAAACTTGCCAGGAGGGTCATCAGGGATGATCTTAGAGGTCTTTTCGACCTTAATGATTCTGTGGTCTCCAGGGGCTTGGCCAACTGCAGTTTGAAGATTGTTTCCCCCCCAGGAAATCCAGCTGTTTGCAGCTGTTCAGAGCCTCTTCTGACCCTCACATGAAGCTCCACAGTGCTCTACGTGGTTTGCCTGCCAGAACAACCCTCATCCCCTCTGCCTGACGTGGGGACCACACGTGGGCATCAGACTGCTCTGCCTGCCCTGGCACTGATCGTGGCTCCAGGGCATGAAGGAACTTCTCCAGCTTCATCCCGTGGGAATTGGCACCGTGACTCAGGCTGCCTGGAGCCTACAGCCCCTCTGGCAGCCTCGGGAGGCTGGAGGAGACTGGAGGAGACTGGAGGAGACTGGAGGAGACACGTTGTCCTCGGGCTGTGGATAACTGGGCTCTGGGCAGTGCCAGCTGCTCTCACGCTCCCCCCGCGGCTCCCGGGGGTGTGGGGTGGGCACGGAACGGGGCCGCGGGAGCGTTTTGGGGAGCGCTGGAGGTGCCAACAGGCCCTGCACTGGCACCCAGCCAGCGTTATTAGTGTCTCACTGTCACAGGCAACAAACCCGCCCACGTCCTCCATGGAAGGAGAAGCTGTTTGGAAACAAGAGCTGTACCTGGCACAGGGCTCCAGAGACACCTCCCTGCCCGAGGCCGCCTCAGCTCCCTGCGCTGGCAGCAGAGGGGCAGCTGTGCCCGGGGGTCCGCTGTGCCCGTCCCCAGTCCCCACCTCCCGGTCCCCTTCCCTCTGGTCACACCAGCTCCTCCCAGCACTGAATATGCGACAGGGGCCGAAGATCGCTGCTCCCTGCCTGGCACCGTGAATTATTCATCCAGCAGGAGGCACGTTGGACCGGTAAATGCACCCCCCAGCTCGCAGGAACGCTGGGAATGGGTTTTCCAGGCCCTGCTGGGGCACCTGGGCCAGGCATGGTCCAGCTTGCCTGGTGTCCCTTCCCCTGCTCCACCACTGAGTGACGTGGAATTCCAGGTTTCTCTTGCCCTGGGACAGTTTTTCTGCTCTGCTCCAGGTTAAATCCTGGAGCAAACCTTGGGGTCCTCCTGCCACAGGCTGATGCTCCTGGGAATGACTAGGGAAGGGGTGGGGGTGTTCCCAAGGATGGGGTGCTCCCAGGGGTGTTCCCAGGGATGGGGTGCTCCCAGCCCAGCTCCCAGCCCAGCTCAGGGTGCAGGTGCCGGTGCCAGGGCTGCCAGGGCCGATTCAGCCCCAGGGGACGGAGTGACTGACTCGGCTCCCTCGTGTCCCCTCCCTGCAGCACCAAACCCCGGGGCAGCCCCTGCCAGTCCCAGCCTCACCTGTGCCTTCCAGCCGAGCATTCCAGAGGAAGGCAGGAGGAGCTGAGCATTCCAGAGGGAGGGAGGAGGAAGGAGAGCCGGAGGCAGCAGCCCGGCACAGCTCTCCCCACCTCAGCTCTCCGCCGCCAGCTCCGGCCACCCGGCTGACCCCAGCGTGTCTCCCGTCCTCCTGTCGCTCCGTGTTTGTGTCTCTGCTGCCGCGGGGCTGTTCCCTGCCCAGACACCCTCCTCGGTAGGGAACAACCAGGACTGCAGGCAAAGGGAAGCTGCTGCCGACTTTGGCATTTTCCCGAGCCGCCGGCTCCGTCGGAGCCTTCCCAGCAGGTTAAACTTGGATGCCAGGCAGGGCAGCCCCATGACCAGCTCACCAGGCAGGAAAGGAGGCTGGGGGGGTTTCTCCAAGTCTGGGAAGCAGGAGGGAATTTTTTATGCTGAGGGTGCTGAGGCCCTGGCAGAGGTTGCCCTGGGAAGCTGTGGCTGCCCCATCCCTGGGAGTGCCCAAGGCCAGGTTGGATGGGGCTTGGAGCAACTTGGGGTAGCAGGAGGTGTCCCTGCCCCTGGCAGGGGGTGGAACAGATGATCTTTAAAGGTCATTTCAAACCTAAACCATTCCCTGATTAGTGGGGACCTGATCCTTCTCTCAGACAGACCCTGGTGCAGAGATGCTGGAGCTGTTTTTTGGGGGCCACCCCCCTCACCTGGGCATTGAAGGGATGTGCTTTTGGGGGAGCAGCATCTCAGACCACACCAGCCTGGGGGACACATCCATGCTGGGTGACTCTGAGCCAAGATGTCCCTGCTGCACCTCATGGGCCTGGCCCACTTTCAGGCTCCATGTTCAACATCCCCTCACCTCAACATCACCCTGTCCCTTCCCATAAAAAACCTCACCAAGACTTCATCCACTGAAGCCTCTGCACCTCCTGGAACCTCCAAACATATCTCAGTGAGAAGAAGAGAGTGGGATGAAGCAGGAGCTGAGGTGCATTACAGCCAAAGGAATCATCTCACTGCTCTCCACATCTCAGAGAAACTACAAAAGCTTTATTAAACTATAGGAGTAACAGGACTCAGTCACAGCACTGCTGCCATTAATCCTTGGTAATTGTTTCTATAATTAAAAGCCCCACTGTGTCTTGTCTCTGCAATCTGATTTATCAGGTGAGGAGCACTCTTGCATGAACGATGCCCGGCTGGTGGGAGGACATCTGCTCTGGGCTGCTGGCACTGGACAGGAGTGCCTGGGGGCTGCCTCCAGCCCTTGCTGATCCCTCATCATCCCCATCACCTCAGGCTCTCCAACACCAGGATGAAATTCCCATCCTCCAAACACCCCTTTGCCGCTGGATTTGGGGAGAAGGTTCTTCCCCCAGAGGGTGCTGGGGCACTGCCCAGGCTCCCCAGGGCAGTGGGCACGGCCCCAAGGCTCTGAGAGACAGGGGGGGATTGTTGGGGTGTCCTGGGCAGGGCCAGGAGTGGGACTGGATGGTCCTTGGGGGTTTCTTCAAACTCAGGACATTTTAAGAGTCTATGACTGATCAACATCAGGGACTGGACCTACAAGTGAGCTTCAGCCAAGGACAAAACTCACTCATGGGTGAAAACAGCAAAAGAGAAGCCACCCACTTCCCTGGAAGCACAGGAGGGCTGGGAGTCACCTCAGCAGATCCTGCTCTGCCTCTGATGTGAACTGCATTAAACACCCAAAACGAGGTGGGAGGACTCTGTGTGTGCTGGTGAGGAACTGGGTGGTTTTGAGATTCTCTCTCTATCAGAGACCCTGGAACTGAGGAGGGGACTGGCTGGAACAGGCAGCAGAAGCTGCAAACCAGGATAAATCCATGGCTGCACAGAGCTACTCTGGGCATGAAGCTTCCTTGGCTGTTGGCTCCTCCTGACAAAGCATTTGTGGTGATAAAGCAGGATCTGGAAGAGTCAGAGGTTGGAAAAGCTCTGTAAGATCATCCAAGTCCAACCATTAGCTCAGCACTGCCGGGCCCACCACTAAAACATGTCCCCAGGTGCCACATCTGTGGTCATTGGTCATCACTCTGAGGTCCCAGCAGAATTCCCACCTCCCTCAGGCTCTGCAGGAAGAGCAGATTCCTGGAGCCCCTGGAAGCACCAATGGCAGAGAGGGGGGACACTGAGGCAGCCAGGGTGAGATGAGCACAGCAGGAAGGCCCAAAGCAGGGAGCTGCAGCCTCCCCTGCCTGGTCACACCTCAGGCACCTGCCCAGGGGTGGGTTTGGGGACAGCAGGAGGACGAGTCACCTGCTGAGGGCAGAGGAGCATCCACAGCTATGGACCAGGTGTCTGGGGAGAAGGGGGTGGCAGAGCAAGGAGGGGACAGGTGACAATCTATGCTCCAGCCCTGAACTGAAGCCACAGGTGTCCCTTCTCCTGCAGAGAGAGCCAGGGTGCTCTGGGCCAGAAACTCAGCACACCCCCAGAGTGGTTTGGGTTGGGAGGGACCTTAAAGATCATCTTGTTCCAACCATGGGCAGGGACACCTTCCACCAGCCCAGGCTGCTCCAAGCCCCATCCAACCTGGCCTTGGACACTTCCAGGGATCCAGGGGCAGCCACAGCTTCTCTGGGCACCCTGTGCCAGGGCCTCCCCACCCTCACAAACTTTCTTCCCAATATCTAATCTAAATCTTCTCTCTTCCAGTTCAAACCCATCCCCCTTCACTGCTCTTTGAAGTCTCTCTCTGGAGAGACTGGCCAACCCTTGGGGCTCCTCTGCCCCCCTCAGCTGGAGCCACCAGGAGGTCACACATCAGCCCCAGCAAGGCCCTTGTCCCTCCTTCCCTCTGTGGGGCTGGAATTGGAGTCACCCGTGGCCCTCAGCCATCCCTGGTGCATCCCATTTCTCTGAGCTAATATCTTGCAGCATCTTAAATGAACAAATTCAGATGAACAAACAGAGGGAGTTTTGGAGGGTGCAGGGATGAAGCTAATCAGACCTGAAAATGACTCTCCCTTCTCGTGTGAGTCACACCTAATGTATGTGCATATTAATGCTCCTCTTCCCAGCTTTGTTTCCAGGAGCTTTCACTGGGGTTTGGCTGGAAAGACTCCACAGCTGCTGGGGGAGAGGCACAGCTCAACATGACTACTTCCACTGGGGGGTCTGACCTGCTGGATATCACTTTTCCATCACTCTGCTCACACTCTGACATGCAATAAATCTCCAGGTCTCAGCTGGAGCTCAGCCCAGCTGTGGCATCTGCTGTAGCACCAGCTTCTCCACCCCACCCAACTGTGACCAGCAGCTTGGCTCCAGCTGAGGCTCCAACGAGGGCAGCAGCACAAATATGGGCTCAGAGCCTTTGGAAGACTCCAGTGTTCTCAGTACATGAGCCAAAGATATGTGGGCTGGGGACTGTGCAGCTCTGAGGTGATGGCTGCACTTCCAGGGATGTCAGTGATGGCCAGGAGGGCTCTGGTGGGACCATCTGCTCCCAGTTACACACCTGGATGGAGCCCTCCTTGCAGGGAGGGGCTAAAACACTGCTCACAGGTGTCCAAGGCATCTTTGGACTCTCAGAGCCAGGTTATCCCCAGGGAGCAGAGCCAGCCCTGGTGAAAAGCCCTCAGAGGCAACTGCAGAACCCCAAAGGGCAACTCAAGGCATGAGGCTGGGTCCTCCCTGCACAGCCCTGAGTGAAGCAGAGCCCAGCACCAGCCCTGTCTCTGAACCAGCACGTGCTGTGTGCTCAGAGAGGCACAAATTAACTCCCCAGGAACCTGTCAGGTGCCTGGAACCCCCTCCTGACTCGACCCTGCTTTGTGAGGGGAGGTCTGGGACAGCTGCTTGTCCCAGATGGAACATGAGCTGAGAAACTTGCTGGGTTTAGGGTGGTTGTGGTGCTCTGACACTGCATCAGATCTGCTGGAACCTCAAAGCTGGAGCTTGTACCAAGCTCCCCAGGGACATATCAGTGTCTCCCTCACTCCTGTCGCTGTCACAGCAGCAAGATAAAGCTGGGATTTATCTGTGGGAGCTGCCAGCAGGTACAGGCAGGAGCCTCACGTGGGTGACAGCACCAAGGAGGCACCTGGAGGGTTTGGATCCCCTGGGGAGGCAGAGCAGGACTGGGAGCAAAGAGGGAGCCAGGCCCTGGGAGCTCCCAGAGCTTCTCAGGAATGGCAGTACCACCTGCCTGCTCCTCTGCTGGTGGCTCTACTGGTTTCACTGGGACCACACCAAGCCCAGCACCACAGCCCAGCACCCCCAGGGTCACACACTTGGGCTTTGATTTTCATGCAGTGGGTGCCCTGAGTTGGTGGTGGGCTGGAAGAAGCAGGGATAGGTTTGGGGGCTCCCCAGTGCCCCTCACTGCTGGAGTGGTGGGAATAACTCGTGGTGGGAAGGGGAGCAGGAGACTGAACAGGAAAGAGAAGCCCGAGGTTGTGGTTTCATGTTTTTCCCAAAACAGAGGAAAAAAAATAACAAAAGTTATGACCCATAAAGATGATTTTACTGGAAATTAACGTTCTGAATCCATGGCAGTTGCACCCATTTGATAGGAAAGAGATGCCTGCTGCAGCATAGAACATTACAGTTAATATTTAACCTCGTTATTTCCAGTGAGCCGGGGCTGCAGCCGAGCACGTCCCCCCTCCCACAGCCCCCCAGGCCTGCAAGGAGCCCAGCTGTCACCCCTGAAGGACAAACAGGAGCAGTTTTAACTCTGCTTCCTGCAGGAAAGAGCAAAATGCTCCTTGCAGCCCTGGAGCAAGGCTGGAATGGGATTCCTGCCCCTCTCCATTACCAGCCTTGCAGAGCCCACAGCGACAGCATTTGCTCAGGAGCTGCTCTGAGGAGGAGATTGCTGAGCACAGCCTGGCAAATCCATTTCTCCAGCCTAATTAGGCTCAGTCCAGGGCCCAGAGCCAGCAGCCCAGGGAGAGGAGGATGTTAACAAGCAGCAGCCCCCGGGGACCCCCACACCCCTTCCCCTGCCTGTCCCAGCCCTGGGGCTGCTCTGCCCCCCTGTGCTCCCAATGACAGGCCCAAGGTAACCTGCCCCTGGCTCCTAATTGCATTTGCTCATGCTAATTATGATCATTTTTGCCTCAATTAAGCCATTTGTTTCCAGTGCAGCTCCCTCATCACAGGTCTAGCACAGGCTGCTTGGGCCATGTGTCCTTTTTGGACCCCAAGTGTCAGGGTCACCTTCCCTGGCTCCCCCCAGCACCATTCTTGTCTCATCATCCTCCAATCACTGCATCACCCCTTCATTTTCCTCCCTGTCCTCATTCCCCCTCCTTCCCATCCTCCTCTCACAGCACCTACCTCGTTCTTTGGTGGCCCTGTCCTGGTGTCACCCACAAACCACCGAGGCCAAACGAGCCCCAGGGCTCACAAAGGTGCAAACCTCAGCTCTGGGAGCCACATCCCACGTGGTTCCCACCATCCCAACCCCTCTGGCCTGCAGGAGGGGCAGGAGAACACGGCCTGAAGGTTTCCCAGGGTGTCCTTGAGGGGGGAGAGAGGGAACCTGCTCCTCAGCCTGGCACTGAGGGGAGGGAGAACACACAAGAGCTGGGCTTGGGTGGTGCACAGGGCAGTGCCCAAGGGCAGCACAGGCTCAGGGGGGCACATCCCACAGCCCCTCTGGGCCTTTGCCCAGAACAGAGGATGCCAAGGAGGACTCTGTGCATCTCCATCCAACTGGAGTTCAATCCCCTGCTCCTCACATCATCCAGCCCCAAACTGAGCTGGGCTGCAGCCACCCCGTGTCCTGGCACAGGGCCCTGGGCTTCAGCTCCTCACACCAGAGGGAAAACCAGGCAAAAACCCCACAGAGCAGGACAGGGAGAAACAGGGACACTGAAGAGATGCTCAAAGGTGCAAATTCCCACATTCAGCAGGACAGACTCTCCCTCTTCCTCTGCCCAGACACAAAGAGGGGCCAAGTCCCCCAAAAGCACCATGTCCTTTGTGTCACACAGATCCCACCCCAGCAAACAGACTGGCTGCACTGCCCCAAACAGCCTTTTGGCCCCAAACCTGCCCTTCTGGGGTGCACAAGCCCCCTCCTGCTGTGAACTGCAGCCCATGGACACACCCCATGGATTTTGGGCAGCTCCCCTCACCCCCAGCTCTGGTGACACCCACGGGGCCACGTCCACCACAGGCACCTCCCAGGACATCAGCCACCTCTCCAGGCTGAGCCTTCACCTGCTGCCAGCTGCAAAACCACCAGCACCCTCCTCTTCACTGCCACCACAAACACACAGCACCTGCTTACCTGGGCAGGGTCCACAGTGGTGACCTCGGGATCTTCAGCTACTTTGGACTCCACCAAACCATTTACTTCCTCCATGCTCATCTGGGGGAGGTCTCTTCCTCCTAAATCAGGGCTTAAGATCTGGGGAGCTTTGGGCAAAAGCTGCCTCGTGGCAGGCAGGTGTGCACAGAATTAATTTGCAGGTGAGCTCAGAGAGGCAGATTTAATGCTGGTTTCTTCCTCACTATATTTAAGCAGAATCACTCTGCAGCCTGACACCCAGGCAAGAACAAAGCCTGCTCTTCATCTCCACATCCATTGATCCTAAGGCTCAGGAGCAGGAGGAAAAGCCAGCACAGATTTCAAGGATGCCACTAAAGGGTGTTTTATTAATTTCTGCTTTGAAAGCACTGGCTGCAGAGAAGGGGAGAGTTATTGAACACAAACAGGGAACAACTGAATTAATGCAGAGCCCAAGTTAATATCCAGGAGTTGCAACATCAGCTCCTTTATCAATCTCAAAAATAAAAAACTTGCTATTATTGAGCAGTAATGAAACCAGAGCTGTTGTGGCTGCAGATGATACCAGGTAAGAGACACACCTGCATTTAAAGAGACACTGCCATGGCAAGCAGGGACAGCAGCTTTGTGGCTGCTTCAGCTTCATGGCTCAGGACTGCTAATGGTGCACAAGTAACTGGTCAAACCCGGGAGAAAACCAGCTCTGCCTGGTCCCAGACAAACCCCAGTGAAGCAGAGGTGTGAGGAGCCAGTGCCAGCTCTGTGGCCAGACCTGGGGGGGCAAAGCCAACTTTGGAGTGCCAGGGAGGAGTCCAAGGGCTGCAGCTCCAGGAGATGTGTCCTGACCCAGCTACTCTTTTAAAGCACCACAATTCCTTCCTTTAAGTGATTCACTGCTGGCCAGAGAAGCCCTTTGATCCATCACTGTAATCCAGCAGGAAAAGCTCCCACAGCACAACCTGCCCCAGAGCTGCTTTAGATGAGAGAAATAAATCTTTAGTTAAAGAGCCACCAGCACCCCTGATCCCAGCAGGGCCTGGGAGCCAGGACACCTCCATCCTCCTCACCTGCCTGCCTTCAAACTCCCTGGGGTTTTGGGTTTGGAACTCCCACTCTTTCCTTCAGCCTGTATGAATCAGGGCACAAGACCAAAACCTTGGGACACTTCAATACCTCCTTCCTGCAGCATTTGAGAGGGTTTGTTCTTCCCTGGAGGCTTTTCCTGTGGCATGGGGGGGCACAGACACTGCTGAGCTGGCAGCTCCTCTCTGCCAGGCTCAGAGCAGAGCTGGCCTGGCCCACCCAGGTTAAGCCCAGCCCAGAGCTCAGCCTGCCCAGCTGCAAGATGCCACAGGTGATTTTAGCATCTGGAGTGTTTTTAGTCCAAGTGGATCCACACACAAAAGCAGCTCCAGGCACACCCAGGGCAAGGCAGCCAAACCCCCCTGAGCTGTTCCTGGTTCCACACTCCATTCAGAGGAGTTACTGCTCTCTGCAGCCTCAGGGGCTGTGAGCTGGTCCAGGCAGTGGCCAAACAAGTCTCTCCAAAGCTCTAGGGTTGCATTCAGGCACTTTCTGATCCTAATTTGCCTTTCCAGACCCCAAATCTCTGTTTCTTCAACTCCTGTGCTGAACCAGAGTCTTCTGTAGGGCCCATGTGGAACGAGAAGGCTCCATGCAGAACTCCCAGGTTTAAGGCAGACCTGCTGCCACGGTATTTCTGGGAATGCTCTGCGTGTGGAGGGAGGTTCCTCTGAGGCACCAGCCAGTCCAGGGCTACCAGGGACCAGTCAGTGTGTCCAGTCTCAGGTACTGCCATGGAAACCCAGCTCCACTCCCTCCATCCCTGCCCTTCCCATCACAGATTCCAGCATTCCCGGAGTCATCACCCTCCCTGGAGCCATGAAGAGCCACAGGATGGTTCAGGACCCCACACCCTGAGATCCCAGCAGCAGCATGTCCACATCACCTAGTGCAGCTCCAGGTCCTGGCAGCCAACCACATCCCAGTTCAGATGGAAAACCAGGATAATTTTATTATAAGCTTCAAAAAACCACACAGCATTTAACTGGACATCTTACAAAGGGACACAGAGGCCCCAGGGAGTCAGGAACTCTGCAGCCCCAGAAGGTCCAGGTCCATGGTTCCAGGCTTCCTGGTTTTCCTAGGAAACACCAGAGATTTTACCCTAAACCTGGCTGCCACTGGGGCTGCTGAGTCCAGATCAACCCACCCTGCACCTCTCCTCACCCTCCACTTCCCTGGGAGCCGGGCAGAGCAGCGGTTTCCTGGGAATTAGGGGGGATCCATCAGTTCTTTGGGAACATTTGGGACTAGAGTAGTGAGTGACCCCAAAGGAAGTTGGTAGTTGTGAAGACTCTCCCATGAATCCCATTTTAGAGTGCAGGATACCTGGGACAGAGTCAGGGTTCGTGGTGACCTGCAGGATCAGAGGTGCCACCACAAGATGCTCGAGTGGCACTTGGCACATTTGTCACCCAGGGGTGACAGTGTCCCCCACACTGTGCACCCCCACCATCAAACCAACACCACGTGGGGACTGAGGCTGTCTGTTTGCACAGGGAGGAAGCCTGGAGTCCCCACCACCCCTCCCAACTCCCCTGGCAGCAGAGGGGTTGTGTCACAAGGGCTCAGAGCCCGGGGACATCCCCCAGGCTGGAACATCTCCCCACTTGTGACACCTCCACGCTGAGAGGGTGGGTGGGATTATGTCTCAGGAGTCCTTACCTGGGACAAACTGCTCCTGTCATCACTCTGTGTCAGCCTCCTGCCCACTGCTCACGTCAGCCTGAGGATTCTGGGTGTCACCACCACCACTGTCCCCATCTGGAGCCCCTTCCCCACTGCTGGACCCAGCTGGACCCTCCAGGCCTGGCTCTGTCCTTGGAACTGGCAGCTCTGGGGGCACCATCAGCTCCTGAGGGTTGAGTGTCCTCTGCTTGCAGAGGAGGGTCATGGTCAGACCACGAGGGGTTCATGATGTTCAGAGAAGTCTGAGTAACCCCAGACACTTTTACAGCCAAGGGAACCAGGAGGGAACTCAACCCTCCAGCCCAGTATTTACCAGTGTCCCCAGGAACGGATCTGCAGGGAGCAGGAACACTCACCTGGGGATCCAAGGACTCCTTCAGCATCACAGTGATCCCATCCTGCTCTTCCAGCTCTGCCTCAGTGTCGTTGTGGGACCTGTACTCCTCACTGTCCGACTCCTCATCCGAGGGCTGGGGGGAGGCCGAGAGACAGGGAAGGGGTGAGGGAGGACACCCCAATCCTGGTCCCCAGGGAGCCACAGCCAAGGGGGGACAGAGACACTGCTCTGCAGGGCCATCAACCTGAGGGGAACTTCAGTGTTGTGGGACAAGGGGGACACCACCACCTTCCAGACACTGATGGAGAGATGTCCAAGTGCTCACAGGATGTGCTCAGCTGGGAGGGACCCATCAGGATCAGAGTCCAGCTCCTCACTGGACACCCCCAGAGCTCTGCAGCTCCCTGCACAGACACTCCCAGTCTACAGGAGCTCTCAGAGCCCAAACCATCACCTCCCAGCTGCTCAGCCCCAGGGAACAATCCTGCCCAGCAGCCAGGACATCCCACCTCATACGTGACGTCTTCAGAGTCTTCTTCTGGCAAATCCCTCTCCAGCACCACAAACCAGGACTCCTGTTCCTCCAGAGCCACATCATCCCTCTTCCTCTTGCTGGCTTTGTTGGATGGGTTGATCAGAGCCTCCAGGACCTCTGCAGGGATTCAGAGTAGGCACCATCACCACCCCTGGCCCTCTGCAGGAATCCCAAACCCTGCCATGCCACATTTCTCAGCTGCAAAGCCCTCAGGTGTTTCAGGAGCTCTCACCCCTGGGCTGGTTGCCCCGGCCCCAGTCTGCTGGCAGGTGGCCCAGGACGTTCTGGACCCTGGTGGGCACCACAGAGAGGAGAAGGTGCACGAGTCTCCCCCGGCGCTTCCTGGCGACGCGACCGGGCCTGGGGGGAGACGGGGTGGGGGAGAGCTGGCTGATCATGGTCTCCACAGGGATCACAAATCCAACCCAGATCCATGCTTTCTGAACCATCTGCAGCTGCAAAGAGAGGTACACTAAATATCTGGAAGTTCTCACGTGTGCTAAAGTCCTCAGTGAAAGCCTTAAACCCTGCCCTGCTCCCAGTGTGGAGCTGAGATGGGACCAACTTCAGTCAGGTCAGACAGGAGCTGTTGGATTGGACTTTGTGTCCCAAACCCTCCCATCTCTCCTGCCCCAGACAGGGAGAGAAATGTGAATGTTGCAGCCACTGTGAGCAACAGGGAACGAGGCAAGGCCAAACCAGGCAGAGGGAAACTCCAGGATGGGGAGGAAAGCAGAAGAGAAGCTCACACTGAGTAGAGGGCAGAGGGGAAAATCATAGAATTGTTCGGGTTGGAAGGGAACTTCAAGCTCATCCCACCTCCTGCCATGGGCAGGGACACCTCCCACCAGCCCAGGCTGCTCCAAGCCCCGTCCAACCTGGCCTTGGACACTTCCAGGGATCCAGGGGCAGCCATAGCTGCTCTGGGCAACCTGTGCCAGGGCCTCCCCACCCTCACAGGGAAGAACTTGCTCCTAACACCTAATGATGTGGAAAGACTGAAAGAAGAGAATACCTGGCAGAAAACCCCAAGAGGTTTTTGGTGGAGGTTTTCCCACCCCAGCCCCTGGCCTCGGGCTCCTCCAGCAGCAGGAACATCACTTACCAGGTACTTGACAAAGCTCAGCTGAAGAACCTGGTCCAGGAACCTGCTGAAGAAGGAGCAGGGACCACTGCTGGTGAGTGGCCTCACCTAGAGAGAGAGAGACAGGTCAGATCCTGCACAGCAGCTCCGAGAGAGCCCCCAGCAGAACAGCCCCTGTGGCACCCAGAGAACCTTCACCTGCTCTGGGCCTGAGCCCAGCTTTAGCTGCTGCTGCTCCATGAAGCCCAGACTGGACAGAAACCTGGCTTAGCCCAGGCTGAGGCCCTCAAGCTACTTATAGCCCCTGGCCCATCTGCTCCTCATTACACTGATGAGCTGCTAATTGGGGGGGCAGCCCAGTGCCCTCACGGGGGTCTCCTGCTGTCAGCACTGGGCCTGGGCCTGGGCCTGGGCAGCCTTAAGGGATTAATTTGCCCTCAGTTTGGGGTCCCTGTCTGCTCCTGGGGGTCTGAGCTCACCAAGACTGATCTGGGACATGTCCCTGTGCTGATGCAAAGAGCTGAAGGTGATGAGATGCCAGAACCTGCCCTGCTGAGCCCCCAGGGGTGGGAGAAGCTGGACCCCAGGTGAAATGGGGGCCCCTCTGCATCTCTCCTGGTCTGTGTCCACACAGGGATGGAGCTGCTTTTCCTCTCTGCATCATTTGCAGGGCAGGATCCAACCTAAAGCAGCTCTTATCCCCCTGCCTGTGGAGGGGTTCCTCAGCCAAGGGGAGGGTGACAGGGAGCCCATTCTGCAACTCTGCCCCTGCTGCACACAGAGAAAAGACAAAGCTGAGGCTCCTCTGGAAGAGCAGCTTCATCCTCCCACCTGGAGGATGCACAACCCCTGTTCTGGCCTCACTCCTGGGGGCTGCCTGGGACTGTCCCCCCCCACATTCCCACCCCCCGTGGGACGGGAGCTGCGAGAAACAATCCAGCACAGCCCTGGCACCAGCAGCGGTGGGCGGAGGGACTCGGGGGGAAGGAAGGGGGGGAATGGTCGCAACTGCTGCTTTCTCTGGGTAATTGCGTGGGAGATTTTCCCGACGGGAGCTTTGCTAGATAGAGCTGGAGTGTTTGTCTCTCTCCCCGAGCTGCCCCTTCCGCTCGGCTCCACCTGATGCCACGGGCAGTGACTCATCCTGCGCCGGGCACCGCTCGTGTGCCCCCTCCCTCCCTGCCTGGCTCACACCATCACCAGCTGCCCCTCTCTCCTGCCCTCGGGTCACACTCAGCCCTGTGTGAGAGCAGGGGGGCAGCGATGATGGTGGGGACGAGCGTGTCCTCGCCTGTCCCCCTCCATCTGTGTCCCGGGGGGTGACAAAGTGCTGCTGGCCCGGGGGGAGCAGGTGCGGGGCCCTGGCAGCGTGGTCACCACGTCACTGCCCGCGGAGCAATCAGGGCTGGCAGCAGGGCATAAATAGCCAGCGCTGCCCGGGGAGCCCCGCGGTGCCACCATGTCCCTCTGGGAGGGGCCGCTGCAGGGCAGGAGCTCCAGCGGCATCTTCTTCCACGTGGTGACCCCCGAGCGCATCCCGCAGTTCACCATCCCGTCCCTGGGCATCCACGGGAAGCACAGGGGCTCAGGGAAGGGGATGGGGCAGCCCCAGGGGACGGCGGCGAGGAGCAGCTCGGACGCAGCGGGGCGGGATGAGGTGCCCGGCTCTAATCCCCCTGCCCAGCCGACCCCAGACCCCACTGCCTGGGCAGCTCTGTCCCTGCCCCACCTCCCCAGGGTCACCACCCCCTACGGCTTTGTCACCCTGGGGCAGAGCCCGCAGGTCACCAGCGAGGAGGCGTTTTTTCACTCGGGCTCGGGACACCCTCGAGGTTCTGCTGCTCGGACACGTCCCGGCTGGCAGGAGGAGCCAGGATCCTGCAGACATCCCGGAATGGCTGTAGCTGGGGGAGATTCCCAGAGGGATCGAGGCCTGAGGGACCACAAGCAGCTGAGTCCTCCCAAGGATGGCAGAGCCAGCCCAGCCTCCGGGACCCAGGCAGGGCTTCCCCTGCCCAGGAGATGCACCAGCCCCGTAAGACACATCCAAGGAACAGACGTTCTGGAGAGCAAAGAGGCAGAGAAGAGGGAGAAGAGGCTCCTGGGGGTGGGATACCAGAGGAATGGCTCCAGCCTGGAGCTCCCCGCTGTGACAGGCAGGAAAAACTTGTTCCAGAGGATCCTCAGGAGGCACCTTGTCCAGCCTCGGCAGCTCAAGCCTGTGGATTTCACTCTCCACTGATCTTGCAAAGAGAAACAGAGGTTCCCTAAAGACCTGGGGAAGAGAGACTTTTGTAAGTGGCTCAGCCTGCAGGGCAGCCAGGCTTGGGTGTGAGGGCCAGGGTGTCCCCTGAGCTGAGGGGAAGCCTGGAGGTGACATTGAGCTGGGAGTCGGAGGGACATCTGAGGGGCGGGAGGGGCAGCAGTGCTGGGGAGCAGAGGGGCTGTGGGTTTGTGACTGTTCACAGTCTGAATAAAAGTGAGAACGTTTCATCCAATCTGTGCTCCTCTCCTTTTTCTTGCCTGTGCCACCACCTGGGTGTTTTGGTGCACCTCCTGTTGTACGCCCAGCATATCCTCAGCAGCTCCTCCTGCTCTTTACCTCCAGGTGAGAGCATGTCCTTGGTGGGCTGGAACTGCTGAAATGCAGAGCAGGACACAGTCTGAGCCCCACCAACTGCAGCAGGCTGGGGGAGAGGAGAGATCACATCCCCTTTATGGCTGGTTTCCAGCTCTGTGGCCATGGGGTGGGATGTTTGCACAGGTCAGGATCCCTCTCCCAGCCTGTCCATGGCAGGAGACAGGGCAGCTGTCCTGAAACAGTTATTCCTCCTCCCCATTCCTCAGGGTGCAGTTGCAAACTGCTCCCAACCAGCTGCGATAAAGCAGCACATTATTGACTGTTCCCTCATAAATTGCTTTTTGCCTTTATGGAGAAGCAGAACCTGCAGTGCCAGAATGGAAGTGTTCACGGTCAGCAGTGTTTTGGGGCTAATGAAGCAGAGCCTCCTGGGTCAGCAGAGCTGGGCTGCTGCCACCTTCTCTTCCAGGGTTCTTGTTCTCCCTGAGGATCTCTCAGAGGTGGCACTGGAGGGCTGGTCCCAGTCCTGGAGTGCAGCCAGCTGGGGGGAGCTGGGAGTCAGCTGAGGTCCTGCACGGGGCCTGCAATCAGGATTTACATCTGGGCCATTAACCAGGGAGTTTATTAACTTGGTTTGATTCCACCCCTGCTGGGCTGCGTGACCTGAGCCACGTCCTGCTCTAACACAGTGACTTGGTTTCTCCATCTTTTCACAGAATCCCAGAATATGCTGAGCTGGAAGAGACCCACAGGGATCATCCAGTCCAACCCTCAGTCCTGCACAGGCCCAGCCCCAAGAGTCACCCCCTGTGCCCCTCAGGATCATCCAAACCCTCCTGGAGCTCTGGCAGCCTTGGGGCCGTGCCCACTGCCCTGGGGAGCCTGGGCAGTGCCAACCACCCTCTGGGGGAAGAACCTTTCCCTGAGATCCACCCTGACCCTGCCCTGACACAGCTCCAGCCGTTCCCTGGGTCCTGTCCCTGTCACCCAGAGCAGAGCTCAGTCCTGCCCCTCCTCTGCCCCTGCCCAGGGAGTTGGAACTGCACTGAGCTCTCCCCTCAGTCTCCTGTTCTCCAGCTGAACACCCCAAGTGCCCCCAGTGTCCTCACACAGCTTCCCCAGCCAATTCCCCTCTGAGCTTTGCCGGGTGTGTCTGAGCACCAGCAGCAACAGGGACGAGCACGAAGGGCCCTGAAGTCTCTGCTCTGCCCCACAGGAGCTGCATGGAAGCACCAGCACCCAGAAGACCCCAGTGCTGGTGGGAAGGGGGGTGGCAGCTTGTCATGGCAGAGTTCTCCAGACATACACGTGCCCTCCTGCCCGGCTGGGAATGACTCCAGCACAGGAGGAGGGGGCAGCCAGGGCCCAGTGATGTGACAGGAGATCCACTCCATGGTTATTCTAAGGAGCTCTGGCACTCTGGAGTGAGTCAGGCACCGAGGCTCTGAAAATTTAAATTGATCTGCAGCTCCTGAGGGCATCATCTCTGCTCTGCACTCAGGCTGAGAGGGCAGATTGAGTTACCAGGGATTAATAAACGAGGGGTTATCAGTTACTCGTGCTGCGATATCTGAACATGTGCGTGCTTGGAGCTGACAGGCAAATGGGAATTAAGCCACGCTCCTGTAAACCTCTCTCCTTTCTCCTTTGATGCTTAAGCTGCTACACAGCAGTGGCTCTGTCTGACTGGCTCAGCAGCTCCCAAGGAAAGCACTGGGACAGCCCATGGCAGCTGAACCTGCTGCATTCACCAGTTAAACCTGGAGACTGGGAGCTTGGACTCCTGGGGTTCATTCCCTGCTTGGTGAAGTCCTGAGCTCCCAGGAACATTCCTGTGCCCCTTAAGCCCAGGAATAAACCCTCTGTGCTTCCCAAGTGGATTGCAGGGCTTCATTCATCCTCATTCCCGGGACACCTCCCGTGCCCTTGGCAGGTTTTCCCAAGGGAAGAAAGATTATATGTTATTACAACCTGCCAGGGTGCAGAACTCATTTCCTCTGCATGTACCAGAGTGGGGATAATGAGCCTTGGGAGAATCCCAAATGAAAGATTTGTTTAGAATGGTGGCAGTGGGGATTGTTCCGTGGCAGACGTGGAGCTGAGCTGAGTGAGGAGGGAAACATCAACTCCCTGCAACACAGCAGAGGGTTTTGCTGTGGAACTGCCTCTGCCATATTTCTGCTGCTGCCAGGTTCCAGCTCAAGGCATCTCTCCAGGCTGTGAAGTGAGAAGGACAATATCTCCCAGTGGAGTAACGTGCCTGTGAGATTTACAGGATGCCCTTTCCCTGGGAACCGGCGGTGAGGACGTTACAATGGGAGGCATCAGGGAGGTGACAAGATAAATAGTCATTACCAGCCACTGATTATTCTGCCTGGGCCTGCTACGTTTTCTAAATGTTGTTTTGGTCTGACTCAGAGTTTCATTCCAGCCTCCTGCAGGTACAGGAGAGCTCAGGGCTAATTATCCCCCTAATCCCACGTATGGTTTGAGCAGCACTAACCACGCTCGGCTGCAAGTGGGTGGAATCAGGAGAGGAACCAATTCCAATTCCAGTCTCCTGAGCACAGGGGGACAGATCTGGGGCAGGTCTCTAAATGCTCTGCACCTCCTCAGCTCGCTGCAGCAGGTCCTGCAGCTGGAGAACCAGGCATTGCTGCCACACCTCAGCCTTGTCCCCAGCGTGGACCCCTGTGAGACTGAGACCCCCTTTCCCCCACACTGACCCTTCTGGAATGTTCTGACACCGGTTTATTTGAAACAAAACCAGTCAGACTGGGGAGATACCAAGAGCATTTCCCAATGCCTCATCCCTGCAAATGATATCAAGAAAAATAAACAGCTCTTTTTGATCCCAATGCTTCCACTGTATCTCTGACAGTGTTATGTTCCCTGTTTTCCAGCATTTCCACTGAAAGGTATGGAAATCAGGATATATCCCTTCTCTTTCAGACAAGCTGAGCTTCTCCCTGACCAGGTCACTGTGATCACCACTCACATCCCCCTCACAGGGACAACTTCTTGCTGTCAACAGGTAACAGAACCATCCCCTGCTGCAGGTGGCTCTGGGGCACGGGGAGGTTTCACTCTCCCAGACCCATCAACCCCAAGCAGCAGCAAGGAACTCACACAGAGAAATCCCATTTCCATGTGATTTTCATGCAGAGGAGCACCTGGACTTCCCAGATCAATACGGAGCCGCTGCCAAGGGTTTTACAGTCACTGTCCACACTGGAGGGTGAGATAAAGCCCTTCATGTGCTCATCAGCTGCACATCAGCTCCTGTCCCAGCTAATTGCTGCTGGAGAGCTCAGGCTCTGGCTGTGAGACACTGCTGCAGCCAGGACTCCCAGCTCGGGAAGCTCCGCTGGAACTGGGGGTGCAGTTTCCCACCTGGTTTCCCAAGTGAGGGGAACAATGTGCATCTCCCTGCCCAGATGGAGCCTGTTCCTCCTGCCCTCCACCCTGCTGACCCCTCCTGCCCCCCTCCTCTGCCCTGCAGCAGGGTGGGTGCTCTCCCCACCCAGCTCTGTGTTGCTGGTGTCTGGTAGCTCCTCAGCTCCAAGGATAGCAGCTCATCCAGTGGGATAGATCCCACCTCCTCAGCTGGCAGGTGGTTGTGGCCAGGTAGCAACTGCTCTCTGATTTAGCTGTTGCTCTCATTTGCTCCATGAATGGGTTTGTTTGCTCGTTTCTGTCTCCTGTGCTCGCTCTCTGCACGTGGCTCCAGGAAGAGCTCAGCATTCCTGCTGGGCACAGCCCTGTGGAAGGCTCAGGGCAGCAGCTGCTCCCTCTCAGCTGTGCTCACACACAGAAAGCACCTTGCAGCCAGCCTGGCTCGGCAGCAGGACCTCTGTCCCCAGCCACACTCTGCAGTCACAGCTGGGAGTGCAGCCAGCTCCAGCTTTTCCCTCAGATGCTCCCAGGGAGCTGCTGTGGGGAGACTGAGTCTCTTCTGAGGAGGAAAAACACCACCTGTGCTCCCCTCCTGGGGGTTTATTTAAACCTCAGTGGGATCATCTGTTGGTCTTCACAGAGTCCCAGAATGGTTTGAGTTGTAGGGACCTTAAAGTTCATCCCATCCCACCCCCTGCCATGGGCAGGGACACCTTCCACCAGCCCAGGCTGCTCCAAGCCCCGTCCAACCTGACCTGGGACACTCCCAGGGCTGGGGCAGCCACAGCTGCTCTGGGCAACCTGTGCCAGTTTCCTCTTTCTATCTCTACTAACCCTACTCCCTGTCAGTGGGAAGCCATTCTCCCTCCTCCTGTCACTCCAGGCCCTTGCAAACAGTCTCTCTCCATCTTTCTTGTAGTAACTTGAGGCACTGGAAGGCCACACTTAGGTCACCCTGAAGCTTCTCTTCTCCAGGCTGAACAACCCCAGTTCTCTCAGCTTTTCCTCCCAGCAGAGCTGCTCCAGCCCTCTGATCATCTTGGTGCCTCCTCAGGACCTGCTACCAAAGGTCCACGTCCTTCCTGGGGACATGGGGTTGCTGCTGGGGACCCCAGAGCTGGAGGCAGCACTGCAGGTGGGGTCTCACCATCATCCAGTCCCACTCCTGGCCCTGCCCAGGACACCCCAACAATCCCCCCTGTCCCTCAGAGCGTTGTCCAAACGCTCCTGGAGCTCTGGCAGCCTTGGGGCCGTGCCCACTGCCCTGGGGAGCCTGGGCAGTGCCAACCACCCTCTGGGGGAAGAACCTTTCCCTGAGATCCCTCCCAGCCATGGGACAGCTCCAGCCATTCCACAAATCAGGCTGAACCAAATCCCTTTCCCTTTCCTTTGGTATCTCCAGCTCCTTTGCTGAGCAGGAACACAGGAGGAAAGCACTGATTTTATTTTCAGCTGCAGTTTATTGATTTGTTGGACACAGGAAAAAGAGCAGTTGACACTGAGTAATGCACATCCACCTCCTTCCCACCATCCTTGAGCAGCCACCTGTGGTGTTTGGAAGCTGGTCCTGGAAACACCTCCCACCCTGGGATGCTGAGCTGGCCCTGGCAGCACCACACAGCTCCCCAGGGCCTGGTGCTCCTGCAAGAGCTGCTGGTGCAACACCAGGAGAGGCTTTTCCAGCATGGAAAGGGTTCCCAAGCTGTGAAAAAACAACCCTGAGCTGGGAAAATGATTCCTTGCACATGCTGGTTCTCCCAAGGGTGGGCACAGTACCTTTGGCCTGTGACTCTTCCATGGGAAGAGGCACCAGGAGGAAGGAGAATCCCCCCCAAAGAACCTCCCTGCTCCTCCTAGGGGCAAATCCTGTGGGATGTGAAGGCAGCAACATTATTTTGCTTTCCAGCTTTAACAGCTTGTTTCACTTCCATGGATAATTAGCAGAAACACAAGGAAAACAAACTCCTGACTCTGCCCTGTGCTGAAAACAGGAGCTCTCCCTGCAGATGCCTTCCAAGTGTTCCCTCCAGTTTTGCTGGCAGCCTCCCCTGGGCTGGCTCCAACCCCAGCAGCAGCTTTGGTAGAGCTGGGATCAGTCCTGCAGGACTCTGCTGCATCTCCAGGCAGGGAGGGAAAGGAGCCCTGCTGAGGGACCTGGAGGGGAGAGGGACTCCAAAGTTCTTCAAGTTCTTCTGAGGAGATCCCTCGGGGTGCATTGGAGTGAAAAGCACTGAAAAGCTTGGAAATATATCTGTGTAGGGTTTCTTTTGGAACAATTTGGTTGCAGTGGAAAGCAGGGATGGAGAAATGTTGGTTGTTATTATCTACAGTAATATGAAAGGATTAAGAAAAAGTACAAGGGGAAAAGAAAGGCAGGAAGAGAAAGAAAGGGTAAGAGTTGAAATGTTCCAAATCACCACCCATAGGTCTGTGATGAGACTTGATTGTTGCCCTGGTGGTCAAAGTGATGAACTTGATCCTTGGGTGTGGGGAAAGAAGCCCCAAAACAGCAACTGGTGGGTTACTGAACGTTCAGGTGCTGTGGGAATGCCTGGTGCCTCCCCTGGGTGTGGGGAGCTTTCAGCAATGATCTGGGGGTGATCTGGGGGTCTTTGATGGCTATGGGTTTATGACCCCTCCTAACCCCTGAAGTTAAACCCTTATGTCCCATCAGAACTTCCTCGAGGGGAGGGGGAAGTTTTACAGCTGAACAGAGTTGGGAAAGGGACAATTACCCTGAGAAAAGGCACCATCCAGCCTTGCAGGATTTGCCTCAAAGCTCAGTTTCTGTGCTCCTTGGTGGCTCCACAACTGTTTTAAGTCATCAGTGATCAACAGTTCAGTCTCTGTCAGAGCCCCAGAGGCAAAGAGCCAAAAACCCATTGTGAGACAAGTCCTGCTTTGAGTGTCCTGGCTGAACTCTCCTCCTGCAGAGCCAGAGGCACCTTCCCAATGCCCCTGGATCCCTGGAAGTGTCCAAGGCCAGGTTGGACAGGGCTTGGAGCACCCTGGGCTGGTGGAAGGTGTCCCTGCCCATGGCAGGGGGTGGGATGGGATGAAGTTTAAGGTCCCTCCCAACTGTTGTGTGATCCATGAGGTGACACCTGCACACTGTGGGAGGCAGAACCCAGGGACTGGTCCTGTAGAAATGGGATTAAAGATCCCTCTCAGCAGAGTGTGTAACCAACTCCCTGGGGAGGGCAGAGCAGGGGCAGGACTGAGCTCTGCTCTGGGNTGTGAGGCTGTGATTGTTATTTCTGGGCCCATCAGTCCATCCCCAGATCTTTTGGCTTTTCCTAGAATTATTGCCAACCTCCAAACACTCCTGGATCCCCATCCCTTGGCTGACAGCCGTGACTTGTTCCCTGTCTGCAGGACCTGTGTCCCAAACCTCTCCCCAGCACCGTGAGCCCTTGGCACAGCTTCGTGTGACAGCAGCCAGTGGGAAATTGGGATGATCAGCAGACATGACAACTGTACATCTTCATCAGCAAGGCTGAATAATGGCCCCCCAGAGGCCACCTTCTCATCTTGTGCTTCATCCCCCTCTTCACATGGGCAACTGCATGTGAAAGTGCTACAAGAGGCTCATAAACCAATATTGTGCTGCCCATCAAAAGCCGTGAGTCATGTAATTTTTAAAAGCTACAAGGTTCACCTCTGTATCTGCTTCAAGCTAATTGCCTTAAAAAAAAAAAGGCAGCAGATTCATTATGTTTCTTTAATTGCTCTCAGGGCTGGGTGTACTGTGAGGGAGAATTTAATTTAGCAGGAGATGGTTTTCATTAGGGGGTAAAGGAGGAGAGAGAAAGAGCGTTGTGGGCTGTTCTGTCCCTGAGTGGAACAATATTTTGTGAAAGCTCTGGAGAGTGTGGGGACATGAGGAGACCTAAAATGCTCATCACACCCCCTGCATGACTGCCCCAGCTCCCCTCTGCATCCCAGGGCAAGTGCAGAGAAATCCCATCACTCCAGGGGCTGGAAATCCTTTGGATATCTGGGGCACAGGAGTGGATGGTGCAGAGTGGGAGCCTTTGTGCTGAGGGGCTCTGTGTGACCTCCAAACAGGGCTGACAAGGGAAGATCTTCTTCTTCTGCCCCAGAAGGATTTCCCAGCTCCTGAGGCAGGGAGGGCTCGATGCCACTGCAGAGACACCCAAGAGTTCAGGGAAACTGAGGCACAGAAGGTTTAACTTGCTCACCCAAAGCTGCCCAATAGGAAAAATGTTCTGCATCTTCATGAATCTCCCATCTCTCCCTTCCCTCTGGCACTGGGAAGCCTTTCCCTGTGTCCTGTCCCTCCATCCCTCGTCCCCAGTCCCTCTCCAGCTCTCCTGGAGCCCCTTCAGGCCCTGCAAGGGGCTCTCAGCTCTCCCTGGAGCTTCTCTTCTCCAGGTGAACCCCCCCAGCTCTCCCAGCCTGATCCAGAGCAGAGGGGCTCCAGCCCTGGAGCATCTCTGTGGCCTCCTCTGGACTCTCTCCAGCAGCCCCACATCCTTCAGATGCAGGTGGAGGCAGCTCTGCAGGTGGGGAGAGCAGAGAGGAGGGAGAAACAAGAGGCTGTTTTGTGTCTCTGCCTACAGGAGCAGGGAATGCTTTTAAGGACAGAGCTGTCAGGGAGTTCTCTTTCTTCTCCTCCTCCTTCTTCCTCCCTTCTCCCCTTCCTTTGCTGTCACCCCACAGCTCTGTGGCACTGCAGGTGACCTTTCAGAGAGGCACTTTGCTGCCATCCCAGTGGAGCCTCCAAACCTGCCAGCACAGGGAGAAACCGCTGGAGGCAACTCAGCTCCCAATCTTCTTTGAGGATTACACTCTGTAGGAGAGCTGCTCCTGCTCTCCTCTTCTGAGGGAATTTGCAGGCAGCCTCCAGCCTCCTGCCAATAACTGGGATTTGTAGAAATAGGATGACTTTAGCCAAGTTTGCTTCTACTTTTGGTGTAGATTTATTATTTAAAAGTGGTTCAATTGAGATTTTATCACAGAAGGACAGAGATGAGCATGCAGAGGTGGTACTGTATCTATCCAATTAATGAGATTAGTCCTATTGATTTTAATGGGGCAAATTCACTGGCTGGGGATGAAACAGCAGCTTATTTATCTACTGGATCACATCCAGACAATGCAGCATCTTGCAGGATCTGGCCCTTAAATCTCACAGCTAACTACAGTCAGTGCAGGAATCCTTTAGTGCTGCTAGTCTGGAGATGATGTTGGGGGTTTTATTGCTATTATTTTAGGCAGAGTGCCCAAGAGGGAACAGCGTGATTAATATTCAGGGAACAAATCCAGGGGTAATGGTCCCCACGAGCCCCAGGCCAGGGAAGCTGATGGCTTGGTGTTCTGGGTATCCAGGTGGAACTGCTGATTCCTGAGCTGCACTTTGGATGTGCTGCCAGGAGCAGCCAGGGATGGACTGGTGGGCCTGGAAATAACAACTGCTTACACACAGAGCTCATCACTCTGCTGAGAGGGACCATTAACCCTGTTTGTACAGGAGCAGGGCTGGCCCCGGGGTCCTGCCTTCCCAGGGTGTGCAGAGGGACCTCATGGATCACAGAATGGCTGGAAGGGACCTTAAAGCTCACCCAGTGCCACCCCCTGCCATGGGCAGGGACACCTTCCACCAGCCCAGGTTGCTCCCAGCCCCATCCAACCTGGCCTTGGACACTTCCAGGGATCCAGGGGCAGCCACAGCTTCTCTGGGCAACCTGTGCCAGGGCCTCACTGCCCTCACAGCCAACAATTCCTTCCCAAGGGGCTCTCAGGTCTCCCTGGAGCTTCTCTCCTCCAGGTGAACCCCCCCAGCTCTCCCAGCCTGGCTCCAGAGCAGAGGGGCTCCAGCCCTGGGAGCAGCTCCGTGGCCTCCTCTGGATCTGCTCTGACAGCTCCACATCTTTCTTGTGTTGGGGGCCCCAGAGCTGCAGGTGGGGTCTCACCTGAGAGGGGCAGGGGGCAGAATCCTGTTCCTTGACTTGCTCTCTGTTGATCCAACCCAGGATGTGGTTGGTTTTCTCCCTTCTTGCATCCCCCTGGTACCTCCTGCCCGGGCAGGGGCCCGTTTGCATTCCCAAAACTGTGCTTTGAGCCCAAAGCTGAGCTCAGGTTGCCCCTGTCCCAGCAGACACCCACCCTCCAGCTACACCCGAGATGTGCCAGGCGGGTCCCTCTTCCCTGCCCGGGACAGCAGGACAGGGAGCCAGGGAGCCCCCGAGGGCAGTGCCGGGGCTGTGCCCGCTCCAGGTGCCCCCAGCACGCCCACCCCGCTGCCCTGGGCTGTCGGGGAGGTGGCAGCACTTGGCAGCGTCTGGTGCCCTCCCCTGGCCCCGTGTCGCAATGCCCGATGTCCTCCTGCCGCCCCGGGCTCGGGGCTTTCCAGCACAGCCAAGAGGGGAAAGTTGCTCCTTGCCCTAAAATTTAAGTATCTGCGGGCTCTTCATCTTTGTGACCAGTTCAGGACCCTTGAGAGCCTTCTCCTCGTTACATTTCTGTCCTCCACCTTTTTATATTTCGTTTCTTCTTTCACCTCCGTGTCTTGCTTTAAACCCACCCTCTTCTGGCTGAGGCAAAGATCCGGGTTTTTTTTAGGAAACAACCTCCTAACACCCCTCCCACGGGTGCTGCCTGGAGCAGCAGAGAGGCCCCATCTCCATGTCAGACACTCCCTATCAGACATCATCACATTGTAGGGCACACAGAGCTATTCCTGAGGGAAAGGATCCATCCTGCCCCTTGCTCCTGGCCCTGGAGCTGTTCTCAGATCCATCAGTGCCTCCAGAACAAGTTTGAATTCAGCTCAATCAGCATTTCTGTGCCAGGGAGACAATCAGGAGAAACTTCTCTGGGGTGGGATGTTCCATCTTCTGAACAGGATTGGTTTCTAACTGATATGGTTGGGAAAAACTTCCCAAAGAGGAGGATTTCCTGGGGTGACTCGTGATGGCTCTTCTGTTCCATCTCCTGCAGCCATTTGGAGGTGAACAGGAGGCAGGACACTGGTGTTTAGGGGGACATTGACAGTTTGCAAGTCTTTAACTAAAATGGCTCTGAATTTGTTTGTAGTTTTCAACACTTCTTAGTTGGTTCCCTGTGGGAAAGCAGGAGTCAGCACAGTCCTTTTCATATACAGAGAACCCCAGAATATCCTGAGCTGGAAGGGACCCACAGGGATCATCCAGTCCCACTCCTGGCCCTGCCCAGGACACCCCAACAATCCCCCCCTGTCCCTCAGAGCGTTGTCCAAACCCTCCTGGAGCTCTGGCAGCCTTGGGGCCGTGCCCACTGCCCTGGGGAGCCTGGGCAGTGCCCCAGCACCCTCTGGGGGAAGAACCTTTCCCTGAGATCCATCCCAGCCCCCCTGGCACAGCTCCAGCCGTTCCCTGGCTCCCGTCCCTGGTCCCAGAGCAGAGAGGAAGCTGAGGAACAATTCATGTTCCCCCAGGGAGGCCAGAAACGAGCCCTGAAACAGCAGCATGACCTTGCTGGTCCCTGGTAATTTGTAAATAAATGTTGAGTTGCTGCCTCAAGAGAACAGGGACAAGTTTTTGGGTCTGAGCAGGAGCTGCTTTGGGGCTGTTGGAGGTGCAGACCCTGCATGACAAGGTGCACATCACGCTGTCAGCACACACAGCTCTGCCCTATTTTGGCCTACCCTGCTCTTCTGGGGTGTGTGAAATCTTTCCAGAGCGACGGAAAAAGGACAATTCCCTCTCTCAGCTGTGCAGCTCCCGGCAGAGTCAGCTCCCGTGGGAATACAAGCAATCCTTCTTGAGCAGGAGTTCAGAAAGGGAGAGTGAAATTTTGGTATTTTCTTTGAGTGCAATAAGCCAACATGGTCTTACATTATTCATTGGACCCTCCTGGCAGTGCACACCACGCAGGAGATCAGTCCACACTCTGCTCCAAGTTCTGACTCTGCCTATGCAAGGGGAATAGTGATGAGACTCTTGTAAATGTTAAAAAAGCGACATCTTACCACTAATTAAAGCTATTTATCTTTCGCAGTTAGAGCAGTTAACAGCCCAGTAAAAGGTATCACCGTGAAACAGTGTGTTTATTCATCAAAAGATTTCCTCCATGCAACGGCCTCTCCTTTCCAAATCCTGTGATGAAAGAGCAGATGGCACATGAAGATAAAAAAAGCCTGACTGTTGCCCTGGATGTGGTCTCAGAAGTGAGGCAGCTCAGCTGAACATCACCATTAATATTTAAGGGAGAGCAGGGCTTCGTGAGGACACCGGGCTGCCTCCTGTGGTACTGTGGGAATCATGGAATGGCTGCCATTGGAAGGGATCTTTAAAGCTCATCTCATCCCAGTCAGGGCAGGGACACCTTCCACCGGCCCAGGTGGCTCCAAGCCCTGTCCAGCCCGGCCTTGGACACTTCCAGGGATCCAGGGGCAGCCACAGCTGCTCTGGGAAGTTCATCCCAGTCCCTCCCCACCCTCACAGGGGGGAATTTCTTCCCAATATCCTGTGTGACCCTGCTCTCCTTAGGGCAGGGCTGTTCCCCTGTGGTGTCTCAGCAGGACAGGCAGCCCCACACCAGCTGGGCAGTCAAGTGACCACCAACAAGTGAAGGGCCTCAAGAGTCACCTTCATGTGTCACAACACACATCTGGGTCCTCCCCACAACAGCTGGGAAGTCGTGGAAGGGTGAAACAAGGTTGCCCCACATGTAGAGATGCCCAAAACTGTGGGACTTGGCTTGGGAACGATGGGAGCAACTGCTGCAACACATCCAGGCATAGAGAGGTCCATGTCCATGTCCTGGCACACAGGGCTCAGTGCCCTGTCACCACAGCCCCTCCTGACTCCCAAAATCCAAGTATCCAAGGCCAAGAGCCTTATTGCAGGTCTTTCCAAGGAGTGCAAACAACAACATGTGACTCCAAGAGCCCGGAGCAGAGGTGACCTCCTGTGACAAAAGTGCTGACTGAGGCAGGAGCGTGGCTGCATTGTCACCTTTGTCATTCTGCATCCCCACCCCAGAGCTCCAGGGGAAGGCCAGGCAGGACTCAAGTCAGCAGATGAAAGGGGCTGCTCTGTTCCCTCTGTGCCAACACTCTCCACTCAGCTGTTTTTTAACAAGGACACAAGTTTTTGAGAGATGAAAGTGGAGACTTCCCAATCATCCATGTGGCCTGGAGGGGACTGGCTGTTTGCTGCAATGTTGCTGCTGACGTGGGCAGGAAAGGGGGTCCAGAGGGAAAAGGAGATGAAAGGCAGTGCTGGGGAGCAGGAAAGAGCTGCAGAGTCCCTGGGGAAGCCGAGGAGTTGAAAGGAATGAGAGAGGAGGGAGCCATGTAGGGAGAGCTGGATGTTACAGACCTTGGTGTCAGGAGCAGTGGGGTGTTCAGGGTGGACAGGGCAGAGGCTTTGGGAAGTTTAGTGTCTGAAACGATGAGTAAAAGCCAGTCTGGAGGGATCCTGAGGGATCAGAAAGGGTGGGAATGCAGGCAGTGACTGCTGATTTTTAGGTAAAAGGCGGCAGGAGAATGTTTGCTCGTGAGGGGACTGGGACCAGCTGGCCAAGCTGCCACCCCACTTCTGCCCAAGGACTGTCAGAAGAGAAAACTGAAAGACTAAACCTGCTGCAGGCACAGCCAGGCCCTGCTGGAGGTGGGAATAAAGACGTGTGGCGTGTTCCCCTGGCTGGGAGGTCTCAGCAGGACCATCCTTTGGGTACACAGAGATGACCTTCAGTCCCTGAGCCCCTGGCCCAGCCAGTCTGAAAAACCTGCTGCAGTTTGTGAAGATGGAGTGGCCTCTGCCCACACCAAAGCAAGTGGCTGTAAAACCAGGAACACACTGTTTTCAGAGAACATAAAGTTGCCTGGTTTTATTTATCCAGGGTGTTGATCCTCAAACCTCAAGGATCACACTGGCTCCTTACCATGAAGCTGTTAATCCTCATGGAGTGCCTGGGAAGGACATGTCTTTACGAGTGTGATACCACGGGATAATCTGAGCAAATGTTGGGGTTTCTTCTGATAAGGTTCACCTTCCCTGTCCAGGCTTTTTTTTTTGTTTTCCTTTTTCCAAGAAAAGACTACATTTACCTCAGGGTGTCATTTGCTGGAGATGGGTTTTGTCATTTGTTATGTTGTTAAACTCCACACTGACCTGGTGTCAAATTCTTGTCTCTCTTGAGATCACAACCATGACAAACTTGACACAGCTCCCAAGGCTCTTGTCAAAATCTGTCTGGACTTTTTGTGCTTAAACTGAGTGTTCCAAATACTGACTTTGTTCCTAGAAAGAGGGAAAGAAAGAAAAAGAGAAGAAAGAAAGGAAGAACGAACTTCTTGGTTCTGCATTGAAGGAACACATCAGGAAATGGATGCTGCCTTGATTGTAGATTCTACAAATGAGAGGTTTTAAATAATCCAGCTGAATCTCAGGCTCCAAAGGCAGCCCAGCTCGCTGGAGGTGCAGGAGGGGGTTATTCCCCTCATACACCACTGTATATCCAAGGGATGTGTCAGATGTTTTCATGAACTTTGCAGGTCTGATCCTTGTGCTGGTTGCAGATGACTGTGGGATGACACAACAACCAGAACAATGGACTGGCAGCAGTGAAATTGCAGCTCTGGGGAGAAGGACTTGGGGTGTTGGGGGACTTGTCTTGGCCATGTGTGTTGGCAGCTCAGAAACCAACCTTGGCCTGGGCTGAATTGTGACCAGCAGGTCAAGGGAGGGGGTTCTGCCCCTCTGCTCTGCCCTCATGAGACCCCCCAGTGCTGCTCCAGCTCTGGGGTCTCCAACATCTGAAGGATGTGGGGCTGCTGGAGAGAGTCTAGAGGAGGTCATGGAGCTGCTCCCAGGGCTGGAGCCCCTCTGCTCTGGAGCCAGGCTGGGAGAGCTGGGGGGGTTCACCTGGA
The DNA here is from genome assembly GCA_013397135.1 of Pachyramphus minor. Classification (NCBI taxonomy): domain Eukaryota; kingdom Metazoa; phylum Chordata; class Aves; order Passeriformes; family Tyrannidae; genus Pachyramphus; species Pachyramphus minor. The sequence continues at coordinate 256,715 of VYXB01000654.1, forward strand.
GAAGAGAAGGGTCCAGGGAGACCTGAGAGCCCCTTGCAGGGCCTGAAGGGGCTCCAGGAGAGCTGGAGAGGGACTGGGGACAAGGGATGGAAGGAAAGGACAAAGGGGAACAGTTTTAAACTAGAAGAGGAGAGATTTAGATGTGATATTGGGAGGGAATTCTTCCCTGGGAGGGTGGGGAGGCCCTGGCACAGGTTGCCCAGAGCAGCTGTGGCTGCCCCTGGATCCCTGGGAGTGTCCAAGGCCAGGTTGGAGCAACCTGGGCTGGTGGAAGGTGGGCTGGAATGAGATGAGCTTTAAGTTCCCTTCCAACCCAAACCACTTCGTGCTCCTATGAAATTCCCTGAACATTGGCTGTGGTTCCAGCAGTATTTCCATCCTGGCCAGGCAGCAGCTTGGCTCAGTTTGCAGCAGACAAATGTGCAGTGACAATGAGAGCAGAGTTGTGCTGGGTACCCATCCATGGTAACAACAGAGGAAACAGCAGCTGCTCCAGCCCCACCACTGAAGGTACCTTTGGCCTGCAGAGCCCCCCAGCAGAGATTTGGGGGGCCAGGAGGGATGATGTCTGTCAGGATGGGAGGTGTATGAGGTAGGGGAGAAAGCTTTGAGCCTCCTCTCACATTCATGAGCTTCCCATGGCTGTAAATCTGCTTCCAGAAGCAGCTGATGACACAAAGCTCATCCAAGAGCAAACACAGGTTGCTGCAGGATTTCCTGAGCTTTTCTCTCCGTGCTGACACTCCAGGCTGAGCAAACTTCTGTCCACCACAACCATTTCAACACCTTCAGTTCCTCCTGGGGGTGAAGTGGATGTGCTGAAACTGGCCCTTTGCCCTTCGTGCAGAACGAGACACTTTTGCTGATTGAACAAACTCATTCTTTACACCTGGGTTTGCTTTTGCCTCTGTGTCAAGATCAGGAAAGTGAGGGAAAGGAATCTGTCCTTGGAGGGGTGATGCTCAGCTCACAATGGACATGGAATCCCAGAATGATTCAGGTTGGAAGGGACCTTAAAGCCCCCCCACTCCCCCCCCTGCCATGGGCAGGGACACCTTCCCCTATCCCAGGTTGCTCCAACCTGGCCTTGGACACTCCCAGGGATGGGGCAGCCACAGCTGCTCTGGGCAACCTTTGCCAGGGCTTCCCCTCCCTCCTTGTAAAAAACCTTCTTCCTTATATCCTTATATCTAATATATATATCTTCCTTATATCTAATGTAAACATATCTAATATCAACCTTCTTTTAGTTACAGGAGCTTAGGAACTCATCCCTCAGGATAATGGAAACCACTTTGGATCCCACAAAGGCAAAGTCATCTTCCCTCTTTGCCTGCCCAGGAAACAACCTGATAAATAATATCCCATATCCCAGCCAAGTTCCACAGAAACCTACTGGGACAAGACTCTGAGCAGGTTCCAGGTGGGGAGAAAGCGAGATGAACTTGTGCTAATTGGTGTAAAAGTGCCTTGCTGAGCCCTTGTTCTGATTAGATTCATTACACCAAGGGTGTGACACTGTGTCTGCACCCTCATCTGCCCAGCTCACTACCACAGAAAATTCAGCAGCTCGACTGAGAAAAGCTTTTAGAAATTCTCCTGATTCAATTAGACCATCAAAAAGATGATCTAATCATGTCAGTTCAATTATTCAGACTGGGGCAAGCCGAGATCTTTCATGTTACCTAAACTGTGCCAGACCTCCAGGAGCAATCTGCTCATCCAAGGAGGAGATTCATCCAGACTTAATTCCTGCTTTTCAATTTAATTAGTGGGGCTTTTTTGATAAGAAAATTCTCTAAGTCTGATCTCATAGAGTCATAGAATCACTAAGGCTGGAAAAGACCTCCGAGATCATTGAGTCCAACCTTGGACTGAATCCCCCCAACCCATAATCCATGTCATGAAGTGCCACTTCCACTTGTTTTTTGAACACTTCCAGGGATGGTGATTCCAACACTGCCCTGGGCAGCCTGTGCCAATGCCTCACCACTCTTTCAGGGAGGAAATTTTTAGAAAATTAGAGAATATTAATCAGAAGGTACAAAGGTGTCCTGGACACCACCAGGTAGGAGCAGATGTGGTGTGGGCTGGAGTTCCTGCAGGTGGGGATTCACCCAGCAGTGTTTAACATCAGACCTGGGCACAGGATTCAAGTGCTCCCCCATGGAGCTGCCTCTTGGCAGAGGCCCCTTTGTCCACTTCATCTTGGCACTCTGAGATTTCCTCGTGGTGGTGCCTCTGTGCTCCCTTTTCCTGCTGTTCCTGCTCATTTTTGGCTTCTCCATCCTCATGGCATTCTGCTGTCCTTCCACACAACCAAAAAAACCCAAATGCAAGGCAGAATTATCCTTTTCTTCCCAGGGTTTCCATTTGCTTGTCTGGCAATTCAAATGTTTATAACACAGGGCTAAAAAAAGAGGGTATTTTATGCACTGGTAAAGCTGTTTCTGCTCACTCTCCTACAGCCTTTGATCATAAATAAAACAGTGGTGTGAGTCATCCTGGACAGAGAAAGTGTTGAGATTTTGGCTGTAAGGCCAGTTAGGAAGTTAAAATTGTGGTGGAAGACCCTCAGCTTGGTGATGGACACAGAATAAAGTGATTTTGCTCATTTATTGACAAGGAAAAGAAAACCTGCTGTAGTTTTATAGCATCTCCTGGCCAAAATGTGCTGCTGAAACCATCCGTGGTTTGAAGAATTGTCTTGTGTTTCTCGTCCCAGGATGATTATTTGGGCAGAATAAAGGGAAAGAAAAGAGCCAGGAAGACATTGAAAGGTGTCGTGATGAGCTTCAATTGTCAGCAACCTCTGGGCCAAAATCCTGGTTCCACCTCTGCAGAAGGAAAGGCAACAGATGAACGTGGTGGGTGATTGAAACAATCTGGGACAATTGTAGAATCATGGAATATCCTGAGCTGGAAGGGACCCACAAGGATCATCCAGTCCCACCCCTGGCCCTGCCCAGGACACCCCAACAATCCCCCCCTGTCCCTCAGAGTGTTGTCCAAACCCTCCTGGAGCTCTGGCAGCCTTGGGGCCGTGCCCACTGCCCTGGGGAGCCTGGGCAGTGCCCCAGCACCCTCTGGGGGAAGAACCTTTCCCTGAGATCCAACCTGACCCTGCCCTGACTCAGTGACAGGGGGGTCAGTGGAGTCACTGGGAGAGAGGATGTGCAGATCCTCTTCTAACTCTTCCCCTGTTCTGTGGGAGGACCCAAGATCTGGCTTTTAGCAAATCATTTTCCCCCAGCTCTGGTGTCCCATTGCTGACTCTCACCTTCAGCCTGGTCTCCCACCAATCCCACACTTTGTGGTGAAGTTGTGGTAGCACCCAGCTCTCATCAGGGGCTTGGTTTCTCCACAAAGCTCTCACCCAGAGCAAGGTGTCACTGCTCTTCCCTTGGAACTGCCCTGCAGTGGGTAAATACAGCCAGAAAACAAACCCAGGGCAACCAGGGGGTGAAGAGCCTTTCAACCTGAAACCTCACCCTGAAGCCACCCCAAAGACACAGAGAGCTGAGCCCTGACCAAACAGAGCTCTGAGCACACTCCTTGCCCTGCTCCTGGCCATTGTTCTTGTGACAGGAGGAGGGACATCCCAGAGCCAGCTGGAGGAGGCTCTGCTTATCCTCCTGTTTGCTCACTTAGTCTCTGAGAGTTCCAAAGCCTCTCACTCCAGCAGAACAAATAAATTACACTGAAGGAATCCTGAAGAACACAGAACGTGGCAACCACCAGCTGGGTCCTCCCACAGGATGTAAATCCACTCGCTCTGGGTTTCCACGACACCACCTGGGCATTTTTGCTGCCCCTGCTTCACTCCAAGGACTGTTGATGAGGAGATGGAGGCTCAAAGCTGCTCAGATAAGGGTGATGTGATGGTTAAAGTTGGGTGGTTAAAGAGCTTCCCAGTGAAAAATCCTCTCAGTGGTTAGAAATGAGGCACAGAATCATTGTGGGGTCACAGGAGGGACCTGGAGGATCACCTCAGTCCAACCCCCTGGGCAGGGACACCTCCCACCAGCCCAGGTGGCTCCAAGCCCCATCCAAACTGGCCTTGGACACTTCCAGGGATCCAGGGGCAGCCCCAGCTGCTCTGGGCAACCTGTGCCAGGGCCTCCCCACCCTCCCAGGGAAGAATTCCTTCCCCATATCACATCTAAATCTCCACTTTTCCAGTTTGAAGCCATTCCCTGTGTCCTGTCCCTCCATCCCTTGTCCCCAGTCCCTCTCCAGCTCTCCTGGAGCCCCTTTAGGCCCTGCAAGGGGCTCTAAGGTCTCCTTGGAGCCTTCTCTTCTCTGGGCTGAACAGTCTGAACTCTCCCAGCCTGTTTTCAAGAGATAATCAAGAGATAAAACCCCGAAATACAGAAATAGGAGGCAAACTTTCAGCATGGAAAGAGATTAACAGCTCTTTAACCAACAATTCATGCAAGAGAGAGAATTACTGAATATATTTAGTGACGATCTATAAAAGTGAAAATACCAGAAAATTACGGCTTACAGAAAATTATTTAGATGTGAGAGAATTTTGAATAGTCCCAGATATGAAAGGATTTTGAGGAACTTTGAAAGGATGGGGAAAAAAAAGATCAGCTGAGCAATAGGATGGCAGATTAAAGTCAGAGCAATGTGATCCATATGGGAAGGAAGAGTTTGAAGTATTCCTGGTCTTCATGCATTGGAAATCAACTCAAAGGCTTTGGTGTCACTGCAAAATGCTCATTAAGAAGCATCTGCTCAGCAAAGTGCTCTGTCCATAAAAGCAAGATATTTAAATATCAGGTTTATGTAATGATGAAAATATTATAAAGCCATATATTACATCAGTGAGGACAGCTCCTCATCTTAACCAGTGTGTTCAATCAGCTCTGGTCCCCTCATTTGGAGAATGTAAATCAGGTTCAGAGAGTGCAAGAAGAAATGCTAAAGACTTGGAAGATTTCCATATGAAAAGAGCCTGCTTGGACTGTTCCAGCTTTAGAGAAGCCTTTTCTAATGGCAAAAACTGAATTTCATTCACTAATGAATGGGATGGGATATTTCAAAAATGATCTTCCAAAATACTCTGCTACAAGAATAAGAAGGAGACACTGAGATAAATTCAAATAAACCTTTTATGTCAAGCACCATTAAAACTCAGATGAAGCACTTTTGAGCTGGAAACTCATTAGTGCAGTAATTTGTGCCCAAGAACTCGCTGAGGTTCCAGGAAGAGTTTCCTCCTCCTCCCGTGGACACTTGGCACAAAGATAATGCCAGTTCTCACGAGTTCTTGTTGAGTTCTCACTCCTCTGGGAGAGTCTAAGGTTATTTTTTCAGCCAGAGCTCACCCTTGTAATGTACCAGTGAAACTGGGGTTTTAGACAACTCAATTCCTCCAGGAAACATCCAGACAATCTGTAATATCACACTTAGTAAGTCGGGGTGGCTCTTCCCCACCTCTCAGTTCAGGCCCCGATGTAACAATTAAAGCCTGTAAAATTCAATTCACGTGCACGTCCTTATTTCAAGCAGCTCCAGGTCATTCCCTCACCTCCAACTGCTCCTTTTAAAACCTAAAACAAAATCCCATGGCATTCCAACTCCAGGCACAACCCTGTGCCTGAGGGCAGAGCCAAACAGGAACCCTTAAAACCCCTGGAGGGAAGGCCAGTGCTCACTGCAGGGACACCTTTTTACACTGCACAAGGCCTCAAGTTTAAATGTTGAGTCTTAGGAGTGAGCTTAAGGCCGGGTTTAGGGCAAATTAGTACATTTGGGATCTATCCCAAATATCCCCTGTGTTTAAAGCGTGTTCCAGCAAATACAAGGAGCCAGCTCAGCCAGGGTGAACGTGGTGAAGGTGTGGACACTCCCAGGGACACCAGCAATGTCAGAGGACCCCAAATGCTGCCTGGAAATCCTCAGAATTTCCATTTTAAGGTGGTTGAAGTTCAGCTTCTCTTCCAGAGCCACGTGAATCCCAGAAAAGCTCTGAAACTCGGGTGTTCCCAAAACCAACCGGCTCAGTAACAGCATAAACAGCAACGAGAATTCCTTGTGCTGGGATCGCTCTGGGGCTCCAAAGCGACGGCTAAAGGCTGTGATGGGGCCTGTGGGATGACACAGGAAAGTCTCAAGTGCTACAATTTGCACCAAAACTCATAAACCCTTAAAAGAATCTTCTGTTTTGCAGATTTTCCCATGTTGTTCCCACACAACCCTCAGGAATTTGTACCAGAGCTTTTAATCCTCACAGAGAAATCCACCACTGCCAGGATCACAGGGCTACCCTGACAACACATTTCAAACTCAGTTCTCCTCCCTGCCAATCTACTCTCTGCAAAAGCCACTCTCCTTCCTGGAAGGAATTCCCAAGCCCTTCTGATGAGGGGATTTTGCATTTGGGTTTGGTTTTGTTGTTGTTGTTTTGATTTGCTTGGTGTGGTTTGTTTGGGGTGCAGGACACCCGCTCACTGTCAGGTCCCTGAAAAGCCCCCTCAACGATGCAATTTCAGTATTTCTGCTGAAGTAAGGAACATCATCTTGGAAAAACTCACCAGGGGATGTCCTGAGGGCCTGCAGGAGCTTCCATCTGTAATGTGGCTGTGGAGATGGAACTTCTCATCCAGCTTTTATAGAATCATGGAATGGTTTGGGTTGGAAGGGACCTGAAAGATGATTTCATCCCACCCCCTGCCATGGGCAGGGACACCTCCCACCACCCCAGGTGGCTCCAAGCCCCGTCCAACCTGGCCTTGGACACTCCCAGGGATCCAGGGGCAGCCACAGCTGCTCTGGGCAACCTGTGCCAGGGCCTCCCCACCCTTCCAGGGAAGAATTCTTTCCCAATATCCCACATCTAAATCTCCACTTTTCCAGTTTGAAGCCATTCCCTGTGTCCTGTCCCTCCATGCCTTGTCCCCAGTCCCTCTCCAGCTCTCCTGGAGCCCCTTCAGGCCCTGGAAGGGTCTCTCAGGTCTCCCTGGAGCTTCTCTCCTCCAGGTGAACCCCCCCAGCTCTCCCAGCTTTCAGCTCCCAACAAACTGTTCCTGGAGCCCATAGAACAAACTGTGCAACATTTAGAAACCCTCACAGCCACTTTATGCTGCAATATTTAAGTTGCCACCATTTCCATGTATTTCAGCATTTTCACACGTGCAGGGAAGAACCATTTCCTGTTGTTAATATGAAGAGAAATTACCACGAAGCAGAAAAATGCACGTTAAAAGTTTCCATCTGGGTATGATGGGAAACCAGCCTGGCAGAGGAGCCACTCCCTTGTCCCAAATTGTGTTCTGATACCTTCAACAGATGAAGTCATGAACTGAAATACTACCTAAGCATTTAAATATTACCTAAATGTTAGAATTTAAATATTTTCTGAGCATAGAAAACCGAAAGTTCACTCTCAGTGAAACTGAGTTTCAAGCCAGGGAAGGGGAAGAACCAATCTCAGCTGAGGACCTTGCTGGGAACTCCTGCTGAGGACACTTGTGCCACCAAATTCTCTCTCTTTTCATGTGTCACGTTTTCAAAGTTTTCAAAGCAATGCTGGTAAATTCTCTCTATCTGATACTTTCTCCGTGACTTTTTAAAGCTTTCAGAAACTGTTTTTGAGCACTTGATGCCACCCAACAAAGCTGGGCTTTGAAATGTTTAGTGCATTAAGAAAACACCCACGTGGAAATTGAAATGTCTCTTTCCTTGGAAATTCTGTAATTTCCAACTCAATTTTCGCTCCAGCGTGGAGTGAAATGTTATATTTAGAAATTCAGCACAAAAATGAGATGTTGAAGAAGTTTTTAAAAGTTTCTTGAAACACCCTGTTGTCATTTTGACAGGCCTTTCTGGGATTCTTATTGTCATTTATTACATCAGGTAATAATTTTCATAGCAAAAATTGTTTTGGAAGCAGAAATGGAAATGTGAAGCTCCTGTCATTTGAAAATGGAGCATTTCAGCCTTATTTGCATGTTTGACTTCTCATTTGGAATATAATGGGCAGAAACCAACACAATTCTGCTGAAAGCTTGGATTTTGATAAAGCATCTTTTTTATTTTAGAGGAAAATGTATGAAAATGATGCCCAGCTACAGCAGGACTCAGGGCTGACTCATTCCTGGCCTGATCCCACTTGGAGACTCCTGCAATCCTTTATCTTTGCTGTCACCTCATAAAAGGGGCACAAACACCCCTTGGAGTCAGGGAGGGGATTTTCACCTCAGATCTTACATATATTTAGTGTTATATATTTAGCAATGACCAAAGAAGGTTCCAAGGTCTGAGCACCTCTGAGAAGCTCTGAGCTGGATGGGCCTGGGGAGTGAAACATTTCTTGGGCTCAANTCATTCCTGGCCTGATCCCACTTGGAGACTCCTGCAATCCTTTATCTTTGCTGTCACCTCATAAAAGGGACACAAACACCCCTTGGAGTCAGGGAGGGGATTTTCACCTCAGATCTTACATATATTTAGTGTTATATATTTAGCAATGACCAAAGAAGGTCCCAAGGTCTGAGCACGTCCGAGAAGCTCTGAGCTGGATGGGCCTGGGAGTGAAACATTTCTTGGGCTCAACTGGGTAATTTGAGGTGTCCTGGGGAGGGGGTGGAGGATTTAATCTCACATCAGGGCTGCTTGCACCTGGATGGATCACTGCTGGAAAAAAACCCTAAAAAGACCACTTTAATATTATACATTTCCACTTCCAGCTCTTGCTGTTTTATTCAGACATCTCGGGTGTGACAAAGTTTCTTCAAGCTCGTGGTAGTCACAGCTCTCTTTGTAAGAGCAACAACCCCTGCTGTCCTCATTAAACAGGTGGAAAATAGATGTGCAGGTTGAGAAGATCCTGAACTAGTCACATTTTCATCTTAGTTAATGAAAGGCTCTCCCTGTTGAGGTTTCCCAGCACTGAAACATCAGGACCAGGAGTGGGAGCAGGGCTCTTCTGAGGGCAGCTCATGGCAGGGGAAAGAGCTGCACACAGGAGAGCTCTGAGTGAGCAGGGACAGGAGCCAGGGAAGGGCTGGAGCTGTGCCAGGGGGGCTGGGATGGATCTCAGGGAAAGGTTCTTCCCCCAGAGGGTGCTGGGGCACTGCCCAGGCTCCCCAGGGCAGTGGGCACGGCCCCAAGGCTGCCAGAGCTCCAGGAGGGTTTGGACAACGCTCTGAGGGACAGGGGGGATTGTTGGGGTGTCCTGGGCAGGACTGGAGTGGGACTGGATGATNTCCTTCCCTGGGAGGGTGGGATTGTTGGGGTATCCTGGGCAGGGCCAGGAGTTGGACCAGATGATCGTTGTTTCTCTTCCAGCTCAGGATATTGTAGGATTCTAAGAAAGGTGTGGCCCTGGTGACAAGTTCCCTGAGGAGGAAGGTAATCAGCTCACCCATGACTTATTCAGACAGGTAAGTAAGAATTAAACAGCAGATGCTGAGTGAGGCTGGAGATGCCAAAGACACTCCTGCCACCAGTGTCCTCCTGCCATGACTAACCTGGAAAAAAGATCTTTTTCCCTTTATAGAATCCCAGAACAGTTTGGGTGGGAAGGGACCTTAAATCTCACCTCATTCCACCCCCTGCCATCGGCAGGGACACCTTCCATAACCCAGGTTGCTCCAAGCCCTGTCCCACCTGGCCTTGAACACTTCCAAGGGTGGGACATCCTTTCCATTCCTCTGCATTTGGAAAAATATAAACTTAACTTTCCCAGACCTTTATGGTGATTAATTCCTGTAAGGTGGCAAAGAGATTTTAGGAAAATGGAGTTTTAAGAAACTTTGGATCACTAACAATGATCTTGTTCCCCAAATCACACCAGGAGGTACCCACAGTGTCCCTCATGACTGACAGCTGGTGATCCCTGGTGTTACTCCTTCTCCAAGGAATTCTGCTCTATCTGTCACTCCTCACAGGGTTGGCCTCTCTTTCCTGCTTAGCCTTGAAGGGGATTTGGGTTGAAGACAGTTTTATTTTAACATCACATCAATGCAGCTTCCTTTCAGCAGGAATTTCTGGGCTGGAGAGAGAGAGAGAAATGGGCAGGAGCACATGCAGAGGTCAGACTGCTCCAGGGATGTCTGCAAGGAGATGCAGGAGCCTGAAAACCAGGCCATAAACCGACAGCCCATAACCCATGAGGGCAGTGACACTGCTCCAGTGACTGTAATGCTGCTCTCTCCCTGCTTCTTGGAGAAGATCTGTGAATTCTGGAGCTGTTTCTGCTGATGGGAGCAAAAGGGGTGACAGATTTCCCTTTCCCTGCAGGGTCACCGGTGCTGTCCCCAGGGATCAGTGCTGGGTCCAGTCCTGTTTAATATCTTTATTGATGATTTAGGTGAGGGGATTGAGTCCACCATTAGCAAATGTGCAGGTGACACCAAGCTGGGGGGAGTGTTTATCAGCTGGAAGGCAGGAGGGCTCTGCAGAGGGACCTGGACAGGCTGGAGAGATGGTCTGATTGCAAGGGGATGAGGTTGAACCAGGCCAAGTGACGGGTCCTGCACTTTGGCCACAACAACCCCCAGCAGCCCCCCGGGCTGGGNACAAGGCTGGGAAGGGAGTGGAGCACAAGTGCTGTGAGGAGAGGCTGAGGGAGCTGGGGGGGCTCAGCCTGAAGAAGAGGAGGCTCAGGGGAGACCTCATCCCTCTCTACAGCTCCCTGAGAGGAGGGTGTAGCCAGGTGGGAGTTGGTCTCTTCTCCCAGGAACCAGCAGTAGGACAAGAGGGCTCTGAAAGGCGAAGTGTAAGTTGGACATCAGGAAGGAACTTTTTACAGAGGTATTGGAATGGGCTGCCCAGGGAGGGGGTGGATTCTCCGTCCCTGGAGGTGTTTAAGGTGAGACTGGATGTGGCATCAGTGCCAGGGTCTGGGAAATACAGCAGGGTTGGATCAAGGGTTGGACTTGATGATCTCAAAGGTCTTTTCCAACCTGGTTGATTCTATGATTCTATATCCTGGGTGCAGGAAGGGGAATCTGCTCTGCCTTTAATTTAAGCTGAGCCACAACGGCTGCACTTCCACAGCCTCCCTGTGACAGGTGAAAAACAAAACACCTGCAAATCCTCTTGGAGGCAGCAGGGCCTGGTAACACACCTCCAGTTTACATCAAGATCTGCTAATGGGTCCCTGGGCTTCCTCAAAGGAGGTCCCAACAGGGGAATCCCTCAGGCTCCTGTAAGAGGAAAACACTCCCAACCCATCAGCAACAAAATGAACCAGGAGGCACTAATTACCAAAAGAGAAAAGCCCTTCTAAGGAATGAAATGCTAGAAATGCAGGTCTGCAGGATCCACACACAGCCCTGAACACTTGACCTTCACATTAATGCTTTCTACCACACCCCAAATGTATGAGCATCCAGTAGAACCTCATGCCTCAGGTGCTGTTGTACCCTTTCTGTCTGCTCTCCCTGTGTTGACATTTGTCTCCCCAAACCTTCCCCTCATTATTCCTCTCTTAACTATTTGATTGCTGAGCAGTTTAAAGCACCACTGTCAGATCAGGCCTTGATTTTCAGTATTTGTGTGAAACACAGGTGTCTTGGGCCGGGTTTCACAGAATCACTGAGGTTGGAAACGACCTCCAAGATCATCAAATCCAACCTTGGACCGAATCCCATCATCCCAACAGAAACATATTGCAAAGTGCCACATCCCCTTGGCTTTTTAATTCCTCCAGGGATGGTGGCTCCACCAGTGCCCTGGGCAGCCCCTCCCAATGCTTGACCACTCCTTCAGGGAAGAAATTGTTCCTAATATCCAACGCAAACCTCCCCCAGCACAACTTGAGGCCATTTCTGCTGTGATGCAGCACAAGAAGAGGGGACACTTGCAAAACAGAGAGCCCAGAATGAGCCTGAGTCTCAGATTTCACAGGTTTGGGCTCAAGGGTTTGGGTTCAAGACCTGAGTGTGCTCACACATCCACCAGCAAATCCATTGCACAGAGTTCTTGTGCCTTTCTGCAAAGAGGGTTTGAAATGCACCTGTAAAAGTGCATTTATATAATATAAAAATATTATAATTAAATTATATATTATATAAAATATATAATATACAAACATACAAATATATACCTCTAATTAAATTATATAATTATATTATAATAATATAAAAGTGTATATATTTAATATCTGTTAATAATCTCTGGGATTGTGATCTGAGAATCAGAATTCGAGGTGTTTGGACCATTTTCTTTCAGAAAAGCCCTTTGGACTCTTACTCAGTTCTCGCACTTAGTGGTATTATTTACAAGCTGAATGGAGGAACGGGAACCACCCAGGAGGTCCTGGGTGGGACAATGTGAGCCCCTCCTCACACTGGGAGGGTCAGTGCCAACCTGCAGCACCTCCTGTGGCACGGGAAGGACACCCAGGGTGGTGCTGAAGGTTCAGAAGCTGAGCTGAGCACATAATTACCATTGTGAGATGGTTCTTGGGGTTGCTGTAGAGTTTACAGGTGATTTCTTGCGAGGGAAAGGTGTCCACGAGGGGTGGCAGCACATTCTTGCTCCTCACCTTCAAATGAAGAGGCTCTTCCAAGCAGCCATGGAAATAGCTGGAGGTGTGATCAGTAACACTGGGGGCATCCCCACTGCCCTGGGACCCCCCTGGTGTTGTCCCCAGGCACATGGAGGTGCTTTGCCCAGTGAAGGCCCTGTGGGGACACGATGCAGCTCTGGGGTTGTGGTTCCTGCCCGAAATGTGCCGACTCACAGCTCTGCTGTTTGTTCCCAGCTGGTGCCTTCCCAGGTGTGCAACATCTCACACCACATCAGGCCTCCAGTGCAGCTCTGGCTCCACAGCAAACCCTGAGTGGAAGAGAAAACTCTTGGCAATATCAGAATTTTTCAAAGATCAGTTGAGAATTAAGCTTTGTATATATAGTCATGGCCCAGTTCATGGAATGTCTTGAGGAACCTTGTAAGTCATATGAGGAGCAGCTGAGGGAGCTGGGGGGGCTCAGCCTGGAGAAAAGGAGGCTCAGGGGGGACCTTCTGGCTCTGCAACTCCCTGACAGGAGGGGGGAGCTGGGGGGGGTCGGGCTCTGCTCCCGGGGAACAAGGGACAGGAGGAGAGGGAACGGCCTTAAGTTCCACCAGGGGAGGCTCAGGACATGAGGAGGAATTTCTCCATGGAAAGGGTGGTGAGGCCTTGGCAGGGGCTGCCCAGGGAGGTTTGGAGTCCCCACCCTGGAGGTGCCCAAGGAAGGCCTGGAGGTGGCACTGAGTGCTCTGGGCTGGGGACAAGGTGGGGATGGGGCACAGGGGGATCCATGGGCTGGGAGGGCTGTTCGAACTTTAATGCTTCCCCTCTCCCTCTCCTCACAGATCCCACCACAGTTCCACCCTCCCAAGCCGCAGTTCAGCGAACTCCCGGGATAATCTTTGCTTTACAAATGCAAATTCGATGCCCTTTTGTGTTGAAGTTGTAGGTGCTGCCGAACCAAACCCACCCGAGGCTTTTGTGACCTCCCCTGCTCAGCAGCAACATCGTTACCGCCCCTTGAATGTCCAGCAGAAAACAGGATCTCAGGAAACCCTTTCCGGCCTCGGGAGCTGCTCCTTCCAATCCAGGTTCACCCGGCAGGTAAGGAATGGATTTGGCTCAATAATTTCCTTAAATACGTCATTATTCGGGCTGCCAACGTACGATCAAATAATTTTTCTCTAACCAAAGCTTTCCTGTGTAATAATTTTCTCGAAGTTTTTGTCCCCCTGCACTTAAAAAAGAAATAAATCGTGAATTTATTTCCTAAATGTGTGTTGCCTGCAAAGAATCCCCATGGTGGTGGCAGCCAGTGAAGGCAACTTCGCATGGTTCCATTGCAGCTTCTTTTCACTGTAGGTTGTTTTTTAAATTTTAAATGAAAATTTTAAGTGATAAATGTAAAATCAAGATTATTTTAAATGATAAATTTAAATATAGGTTATGAATATTATAAATTTATAATCTGCATTTATAAAGAAATCTCAAATTAATGTATGAATGATTAATCAACAAAATCCCACTGGCAATCAGTCAGTAAATGGCCAGAAAATAGCAATTTGCATATGGAGCTGTGGGAGAGGCTTCAGGGTTTTATGATGGGCTGATCCATGGATGGATAAATGCTACCAAAAAAAAAGCTGGAAGGAGCATTTAAAGGTTTCAGCCTTGACCCTGTAATTCCTTGGAACTACTTTGGGGTAAACTTTGGAAGGTCTGGTGTTGAATGACATGTTTGAACAGTTACTGAGGGGTGAGGTTAAATAAGTACTTCTGTTTTGGGCAGACATGTTGGTTAAAAAGTCTCATGGAAATAACCAGCAGCAGATTTTTTCCATTCACTCTTTGAAGTCGGGGTGGTAAATGGCAATTTCAAGGTTGCCACCAGCATTTTGCAGAGTAGCAGATTATTAAAATCATTATTGTTGTAATTAATTTGAATTAAGGGCTGCAAAGACTCTGAAAGAAAATACATTTGTGTGTTGGAACCCTGGTGATGCATCAACACATGGCATGACCACTGTCTTTGTGCTGCAAGAGCATCTCAGTGTTTCACTGCTCTTTGTAAAAATCAGCTTCTCAAAGACAAAAATAGTGAGTGCACTTTCTGCCTTTAAACTCCAGTCCTTGCAGTGCCTCATCCCAGACATGGAAATGTGGTTTTGGGGAGATTCTCAGGGCTGTTTGGGGGAGATGAGAATCTCAGTGATGGATTTATTTCATTGCTCTCGGTGTCAAATCAACCCTCTGCGGGTGAACCCAAATACCTGCTGAGATTTTTCTGGCCAAAGGAACGTGGAAAGCTGAGCCCTTCAGGGCCCACAGGTATCACTGTTAAAGAGACTTCCCTGAAAGGACCTTTCCCCAGTCCCCTGAGCTACCACGTGGATAGGGACCCACAGAGGTCCCTGGGAATCCCTGATGGCATTTCTGGGACCTGGAGCAGAGCTGGAGGAGCCTTGAAGGCCCATTGGCTTCAGTCCCATTTCCAGGAGAGTCCCTCTGACACACTCTCCCCCCTCACATGCTTTAAGGAGTGTTTTCCAGGTGCCTTGTGCAGTTCTGGTGTTTGGGGTGTTCTCTCCCCAAAGATCCAGTGCTGGGGGAACTGAGATGTTCTAACTGGAGGTATTAGGTTAGAAAGGAAACCAAAGGGATTCCCAAGTCCTTTTTAAAATTAGTCCTTCCCTCCAGGCAAGAGAAATCAGCCCCTGACAAAGAGAAAGGACAATTCCCAGCTGGCCAAGCCCACCAACCCCTGCCTTGCTTTTCCCAGAGCTGTTCCACACTGCAATGAGTTCACCTAAGCCCAGAACCAGGAAGCCAGAGAACAAAAGATTCCTAATCCTTCTGTAGCCTCCCTTGTTATTAAATCTCTTCATAACTGGCCAGAGAATTGGTCAGGTAACTCCCCTGAGCTCGGGGTGGTCTGTGGAGCATCAGGGAGGAAACCTCCTCTCTCCTGGGGCTGTGCCAAATCCTCCCCAGCTGGGAGAGGCAGAGCCAGCCCCTCTCCTGGGCTGCATCCCCAGCACAGGCTCTGCAAGCTGCATTTGCACAGGGTTTAGACCCTGAAATCCTGTTCTGTGGCCAATCCCTGCTCTGCTGCATTTATTCCCCTTCCCTTCACTGACAGCCCCATGCTCAGAGCATTGGTCCCAAAACTGGGATGTGGGTTCATCTACTTGTCTGAGAAGAACCATAGAACAGTTTGGGCTGGGAGGGACCTTAAAGCCCATCTCATCCCACCCCCTGCCATGGGCAGGGACACCTTCCACCAGCCCAGGTGGCTCCAAGCCCCATCCAACCTGGCCTTGGACACTTCCAGGGATCCAGGGGCAGCCACAGCTTCTCTGGACAACCTGTGCCAGGGCCTCCCCACCCTCCCAGGGAAGAATTTCTTCCCATTCTCCCATCTCTCCCTGCCCTCTGGCACCGGGAAGCCATTCCCTGTGTCCTGTCCCTCCATGCCTTGTCCCCAGTCCCTCTCCAGTGCTCCTGGAGCCCCTCTAGGCCTGGAAGGAGCTCTCAGGTCTCCCTGGAGCCTTCTCTCCTCTGGGATGAACAATCCCAATTCTCTCAGCCTGATGCCTCCTCTGGACTTGCTCCAACAGCTCCAAGTCCCTCCTGTGCTGGGGACCCCAGAGCTGGATTCGGGACTCCAGGTGGGATCTCCCCAGGGTGGAGCAGAGGGATGGAGTCAAAGCTGTTTTGTTCCTCTCCAGACTATCCCAAACCTCATCAGAAAACTTTGACTTTCTCCCAGGAGAAAAGAGCAGCAGGTGCATGACTTGTACCTGCCTCAATGAACATTCACATGGGTTCCCTTTGCAATAATTCTATATTTGTGTAAGGATTTCACACACTGGAGAGGTTTTAAATACTCCTCACTGCAGAGCAGATTCCAGCACTGAATGTACTGGGAAAGGGAAATAAATCTGTCCAGACAGAAGCACTGGAAGTACATCCATGTGTGCAAAGCCATGGCCCAAAGGAGTTAAAGGAACACTCTTTGCCTCCAGCTAAGTTGGTCCTTCTTGGGTCTAAACGTGCTCTGTGGAAATATCATTTATCTGCATTGCTGATGACATCACCAAAGTCCTGGGTGATTTTGGATTCTTTCCCTGCTGACCTCAAGGCATGAATTGGTTGGAGGGGGCTGGGGGTCTTTGTTCTCCTGATTTCCCAGCACAGCTGGTGGGTCTCAGCTGAGCTGGCAAGAAAAGCCTCGGCCAGTTCGTTACAGCAGCGCTGGAGGGAGGATTCCTGCTCCTCCATGTCAAAATCTGCAGAAGCTGCTCCTTTCCTGGGGCCTCCCAGTCCTGAAATCTCTGCCAGGACAAAGATGTCACGACAAGATTCAGTGCAAGACAAATATTTGGATTTAGACCATCATAGTTTCCTGATGGTAACTTTTTATCCCTGAAGGGCAGGACTGGGCCAACACAAACTTTTCCTTGTAGAAATATCTTGTTTTGTTTGCATAACTGACCAATTGTTTCAGGTGGCATTTAGATTAAAAGCTGTGCAATCAATAGCTGCACGGATTTCCTTTAAACTATGGGGAAAAATGAGTAAATCTCGTTCTTCTATTCCAGATATAAAAAATCCCCTTCTAGATATTGAAATTGTATTTAAGTTGAAGCATCTAAACAGGGAATTGTCTTCCTTTCAGGTTTTGTTTTCTTCTTTTTTCAATACACAGCACCATGTTCTGGCCCCATCGTGGCTAATTTCACAGTAAATATATATACAAAACCAAAATAAAGGGTCACAGAGAAATGAAATGTTTTAGCCCCAACTTTTTTTCCAAGGTTTGTCACCTGAAACAGAAGAAATGGAGTTGGTGACTCTGGGAGAAGAGGTTTGCTTGGACTAATTTCTGTTTGTATGAGCAGAAATCTAAGTGTAATGTGATCTGAGGCAGATTGATGTTCAACCAGAGAGGAACAAACATCCCTTGATTCTGCTTTTATCCCCTAAGTAAATAACACTAAGAAACTGCAGAGAAGCCTTTAATACATTTCCTGCTTCTTTCTTGGATCAGTCCCACATTAGGAACATTCTTCATCTTTGAACTGAATTTTCTGTTTCATTTCATGACGTTCAAAAATTCTTTTAAATATGAAAACGTAAAATGGGAGATGAAACAATCCAAACCAGAACGGGGACTGGTTGTTTTTCTTATATTTTTAAAGGCTGTGATTGGTGAATTATTGCCTGTTGTAAGACCTGCAAGAGGCAAGAAATAAAGGTCCATGTATTAATTACAAGAAAGGCACAGCTGGGCAGAATTTTTTGGGGACTCTCTGAACATTTACATTTGGAGAAGGTTTTGCTTTCTGTATTTATTCATTCTCAGACTGGCACCAGCTGGGCTGTGTGGACAGCACATGTTGAGAGATAAACACAGAACAGATTCATGGAATCACAGGATCGTTAAGGTTGGAAAAGACCTTTGAAATCATCAGGTGCAACCGTCAACCCAGGTCACCACAAACCCGTGTCCCAAGTGCCACATCCAAGTGGTTTTTGAGCACTTCCAGGGTTGGTGACTCCACCACTGCCCTGGGCAGCCTGTGCCTGTGCCTGACAACCCTTTCCATGAAAAACTTTACCCTAAAATCCAACCTAAACCTGCCCTGGCACAAACTGAAACCATTTTCCCAGTACCTGAAGGGAGCCTACAAGAAAAATGGAGAGAGGGACTTTGGACAAGGGATGGAGGGACAGGACAAGGGGAATGGCTTCCCAGTGCCAGAGGGCAGGGACAGATGGGATATTGGGAAGGAATTGTTGGCTGTGAGGGTGGGGAGACCCTGGCACAGGTTGCCCAGAGCAGCTGTGGCTGCCCCTGGATCCCTGGAAGTGTCCAAGGCCAGGTTGGATCAAAGGAGCCACCTGGGACAGTGGAAGGTGTCCCTGCCCATGGCAGGGGGTGGCACTGGGTGAGCTTTAAGGTCCCTTCCCACCCAAACCCTCCTGTGATTCCAGGATTTCCACAAGAAGAAAAGGAAGCAAAACTATAAAAAACTTCAGCGATTGAGGAGTTGGATCTGGATGAGGACACAGGATCTGGATGAGGACACAGGATCTGGATGAGGACACAGGGCTGTGTGTGATGCTCTACACTCCCAAGATTTGCTGTTTTCATTGTGGATGATTGTCACTCCACCCCCCAAATCTCCAGGTGACATTGCAGACTGGGATGTGCAATCAGAAGGCTGAAAAGACCTCCAAGATCATCCAGTCCAACCTCTGTACAAACACTCTGTGAGTCTTTCGACAGATCATCGACTCTGGTGTCACCTGACAGCTCAAACCCCAACCTGCCTCTGCCTCCTGTGTCAGACCCACTTCGAGCTGAACCAGACCTGGAAACAGCCGCCTTTGAAGTTCTAGTTTTAGCCACTGAGTGTTAAAAATACGCCGAGGGACTGGGAGAGGAGGAGGAACCAAAGCCAAACCACAACACGAGGCTTCTGTGCCACCGAGCTGTGCCCATATGTCCCACCCTCAGTGTGGAATGGCCGTGCCAGTGTGGGCCCAGCACCACCAGCAGAAGGTTGGGTGTTGCACTTATGGATCCTCTGGAAAAACGAGATGAGGCTCCTGGGAAAAGCCATCAGGGAATTTCAAGCTGTTTGCATTCGGAGAGTAGTAAAATTCGGAGTGAAAAAAAATCTCCCCTCTTTTTTTTCCTTTTTTTTTTTTTTTTTTCCCCTCAGATGAAAGGCAGTAAAAGAGAAAACCTAAAATAATAGGTGATGTCCCAGCCAGCCTTAGGAAAGAACATCCCCCGTTTAAAATAACACTGGGTTTAAGATTCTCAAAGAAATGGTGTTTTTGTGGATCTACAAGTAGGTTAAAGATGTCAAATGGAACAAAAGCAAGATAGCAGGGAATCCAGACATGGAAAATACATGGATAGCTGAGCAAGTGCTCTCAGGGTGGGAAAGCAAGTACAAATTCAGCTGCAAATATAAAAGGATGAGGGGAAGAAGACTGACCTGGCTGAACAAAGAGTTTGGGCTGGAACTGTGGGATAGAAAGGTTTTATCACCTGTGGAAGAAGGGGCAGGGAACTCAGGAGGACTCCAAGGCATCATGGAATCACTTAGGTTGGAAAAGGCCTCTCAGGTCATTGAGTCCAGCTGTTACCCCAGCACTGCCATGTTCAACTCTAAACCCTGTCCTCAAGTGCCACATCGACGTGTCATTTAAACCCCTTCAGGGAGGGGGACTCCACCCCTGCCCTGGGCAGCTTTGTCAGTGTCTGACCACCCTTTCTGTGAAGGAGTTTTCCCCACTATCCAAACTAAACCTCCCCTGGTCCCTTGTTCCCTGGGAGCAGAGCCCGACCCCCCCCGGCTCCCCCCTCCTGTCAGGGAGTTGCAGAGCCAGAAGGTCCCCCCTGAGCCTCCTTTTCTCCAGGCTGAGCCCCCCCAGCTCCCTCAGCTGCTGCTGCTGCTCTAGCCCCTTCCCAGCTCTGTTCCCTTCCCTGGACACTCTCCAGCCCCTCCATGTCCTTGTCCAGAGGGGCCCAGAACCGACCCCAGGATTTGAGGTGGGGCCTCAGCAGTGCCAGCACAGGGGGACAGTCCCTGCCCTGCTCCTGCTATCACACCATGGCTGCTCCAGGCCAGGGGCCCTTGTCCTTCTTGGCCACCTGGCCACACCTGGGCTCACGTTGAGCCAGCATCAATCAGCACCTCCAGGTCCTTTCCCAGCTTTCCAGCCTCTCTCCCCACAGCCTGGAGCACTTCAGGGGGTTGTTGTGACCCAAGGGCAGGATCTGCTACGTTGTTGAACCTCATCCTTCTCAGCTGAAAGTGTCCCAGCCCTCCTTTGAACTGCACTGGAGATCAGAACTGAGCTTTCTATTGTGTCCTTGTCAGGTCCAGACTAATCCTGGAATTTCTGCCACATCAGCTCCTATAACCTGGCATTTTATATTTCATTGAAGCAGACTGGAAGGATCCAGCTCATACAATCATGCCCCAAATCAAAGACTCATTCTGAACTGTGCTGTTGTAACTCATTAGACAAAGCATCCTGACGTTAATTATGATGGCAAAAAATTAACTTAATGTTCTAGACAAAAGATGTCAAGGTTAATGATTCAATCAGGAGAAAAAGTGCCAGAGGGGAAAAACCTCCATATGACAGATGTTGGGATATGAAATGGATAAAAAGAATTACAGATTTAAGAACTGAAGATGGCACCTACAAGAACCCAACCTCCCCCACTTGCACAGTCCCAGGCTGTATTTTACATCGAGGTTCTTCAAGTAAGCAAACCTTTGCTCTTCCACATTATATTTTCTCCAAACAAATCCTCCAAGACCTATATTTATACCACGAAATGCTTGAAAAAAACCCTTCAAACACAAAGCTGGGGGTGGTGTGAAAATCAGCCTGTTCAACGCCAGCGTATGTCTCACCCAATCTGTACCTTGGCTCTGTGCCTCCAGCTCTGTGTGAGAGCCAGGCATGGGGTGGTATTTAAAGCTCTAATTCATCCCACCAGCTCGTACTACAGGACTTGTGTGTTGAGTGGAACGAAGACACTTTTTTCCCATCAAACCTGACCAAGTTTTGCCCAGAGTGAAGGAATCACAGTGTTAAACGCACTGAGGGAACCCTCTGTTCTGGTCACAGGGGCTGAGAGCAGTTTATCACTCTGTGGGTGTGACCAGACCTGTGTATTGTACCCCCTCTGTGTCCTTTCTGATGGACTGGTCATAAATGGTGCTTTGCAGCAGCTGCCTGGGCACACCTGACACCTCAGTTCCCAGCTGGGTGTCAAAGAACCCTGCGAGCCTGGGGAGTGTTTCTTTGCCTTCACACCAACAACCAGCTGTGATAACCCCCCCAGACCCATCCTGAGGGGCCATCTCTGCTCATGGGCCACAATGGACTGGCATAACAGGCAGCTGTGAGGAGCCAGCCCATCAAAGATTCCAAAACCATCCCACCAAAGATTCCAAAGCCATCCCATCAAAGATTCCGAAGCCAGCCCACCAAAGATTCCGAAGCCATCCCAGCAAAGATTCCGAAGCCAGCCCACGGCTCACAGAGTTAAATCGCCCATTGTGAAACTCCCCGCCCTGTGGGAGGTCCTGAGCATTCCTACCTCAACCTGAGCACATATAATCTTGGGGGTTGGGGACTTCTGGGACCACTTGTTGGATCCAGAGGAGGACCAGAACTTCGACAGAACTGTGACCATCGTCTGGACCAACAGGTTTCCTTTCCTTTTCCTTTGCCCCAGCACGTGGTGCTCAGAACACCCTTCTGTTCTTGTCCCAGGGTGCTGGGTTAGACATCTGTCTTTGGGGGTTAAACCCAGTTTTTTCTCTGTATCCCTGTATTTATTGTAATCTTTTTTTGGTTAATTGTGACTCTGCCTTGTGATCTCTCTTGAGCTGGGTTCACTTCTCCCACCAGTTTACTTTCAACCCAGCACACCCCACTCCACTCTGTGAATTGTCTTACTTTTACTTAATATCAACCATATCAACTGTTGGAACAAGACCAGAGGATGCCACAAAGTTGATCAGAGGAATGGAGCAGCTCTGCTGTGAGGAAAGGCTGAGAGAATTGGGATTGTTCAGC
>VYXB01000654.1:278840-294011 GCA_013397135.1 Pachyramphus minor
CTTTCCAACCCAAACCATTCCATGATTCTAATGAATTATAAAATCACCAGTAGGATCCTAATTTAGAACAGATTTCTTTAATAGAGCAGTTGAAATACGTCTAGATGTTTAATTAGGTAGGTATTGAAGTCTCACTGAAATAAAATACTGCCATGCTCAAGGCTGGGCTTTGGGCCCAGGATGCACCAGCTCCCTGGTTTGCCTTGTTCCCAACCCACCTTCATCTGCCACTGCACCAGTGGGGCTTTAGGGAAAACAAGAACCATGCTCTGGTTTCACAGGGAAATATGGGGTTGGCCAGGTCCCTTGAATTTCAATAGAACCCTGGAATCTCCTGAGCTCGAAGGGACCTGCAGGGATCATCCAGTCCCACTCCTGGCCCTGCCCAGGACCCCCCAACAACCCCCCCCGTCCCTCAGAGCGTTGTCCAAACGCTCCTGGAGCTCTGGCAGCCTTGGGGCCGTGCCCACTGCCCTGGGGAGCCTGGGCAGTGCCCCAGCCCCCTCTGGGGGAAGAACCTTTCCCTGAGATCCATCCCAGCCCCCCTGGCACAGCTCCAGCCGTTCCCTGGCTCCTGTCCCTGGTCCCAGAGCAGAGCTCAGCACCTGCCCCTCCACCTCCCCTCGGGAGGAGCTGCAGCCCCCGAGGAGTCTCCCCTCAGTGTCCTCTGCTCCAGCTGAACCAGCCAAGGGCCCTCAGCTGTTCCCCAGACCCTTCCCTCCACACCCTTCGCCATCTCCATGTTCCTCCTTTGCACACTCTCTTACACCTTTTTATCTTTCTTACATGGTGGTGCCCATTTTTGACCAAGCCTTTAAAAGCTGGGTGTAAAATGCCACCAGAAGTCCTCGTTATAAAGCCCAGCTCAGCTCTGAGCTTCGGATCCTTGTTGCTTTTCTCTTATGGTAAATGTTTGCCTCTTTCATTCTGAATTGCTCCAACAAAGCCCAAATATTTTGTGTTTTCCTGCTGCGTGGTGACAAGGGCCAACCTCTCCCTCCACTCCCACAAAGGCTTTTGTGTTTCCCATGTTGCTGGGAGGGAAGGCCTGGAAGGACTGTGCCTTGTTAGCTTTCCCTCTGCCTCCTTCACGCCCCAAAGTGCTCTGTGTGACTTTAGTCTTTGCCCTTTGGCAGCCCCTGAGAGAAGGGATAGATTCAATGCAGAATTTAATCTATAGTTAAACAGAAAGACAGAATGGAATGGTCAGATGGGGAAGGTTTCAATCCTCCCCTGTGAAACTACAACAATACCAGGTGGAACTGAAAGGCTGCTGGATTTATACAACCCAAGGGAGCACAGTCTGGTGCAGAGCAGCTCCCTGGCTCCATCAGCAGCAAATCCTGCAGGAAAACCCACACCAAACTCCTGAGGGTGCAAGCAAAGAACAGCCAATCCTGAAAGAAACTGCTTGGTCTGTTTTAAAAATATCCAAACTTTAATTAATCTTTTATGACTCTTGCTGTTGTCCTTTATTCCCACATGCTTTGCTGCTTTATTTTAAGAGGTTTAGGATGGCCTCTAGTGGCCCACATGATGTGCAAGGAGAGACCCCTGTTTTGTTTGACTGAGCAGAGCTTGCACAGAACAGGAAAACAGGGAAACCACCCTGGATTGTTGCTAAACAACCTCCAGACAACAACTCCTTCCTCATGCCAAAGAGTAAATGTAATATCAATGTCATAGGACAGGGGGATGGCTTTAGGCTGAAGAGGGTGGATTTAGGTGGGATATTGGGAAGGAATTGTTGGCTGTGAGTGTGGGGAGGCCCTGGCACAGGTTGCCCAGAGCAGCTGTGGCTGCCCCTGGATCCCTGGGAGTGTCCAAGGCCAGGTTGGACGGGGCTTGGAGCAACTTGGGCTGTCCTGCCCGTGGCAGGGGGTGGGATGAGAAGATTTTTAAGCTCCTTTCTAACCCAAACCATTCTGTGATTCTATGGCAAGTTAAGGAGGTGCATTTTTCACTCTGGAAACAAACACTGAGCATTTCCCAGACTGTACTTTAATTTCATCTCTAAGAAAGCTGCCTTGGCAGAACTGCTGCCTAATTGGGACAGCAGGGACGTGCTCAGGTTTGAGGTGTGTGGTCAGCAGTGTCACTCTGGTATGAAATGAGATCAGTGGTCTCACTCTGGTCCCCAAAGGGCACATCTGAACATCTCCATGCACTGCTGGGACCTTCAGCACTCTGGGTACCTGAACATCACCTGAAGGAGCAGTTACAGTCCACTGGGTTCACTGTGATGCTGGAAATCAGCAATTCCTTTCTGGGAAAGAACCATCCCACTTCATTCCTCTTAGGACACACCAGGAGCAGAAGAGGAGGAAATGTGCATCTCAGTCCCTTCCAGAGCCTTGGATCAGCACATGTCTGCCCAAAGTCTATTTGAGTTGGATTTTAATGACAAAACCACATAGGAGTGAGTTTTTTAATGAGTGATTTCCTTTATTTGAGCCATAGGTGGTGTGAGGAATTGCTCCTGCAAACCCAAATCCTCTCCACGTGCTCTGTGAGAGAGTTGGGGGTGAAGGGCCCCCTGAGTGATCATCTGTCTCTCCTTTCCCTGTCAAGCAGTTGTTTATCACCAACACATTTTCTCATGGTCAATAATGACAATATTGCTGTTGGAAACCTGCTTTGTTCCCAAACTTCAGCCCAATAAACCCATTATTTCTTCCTTTCTTTAAAATCCAAATACTTTTCTATTAATATTGCCACAACTCCATTTTTAGATGCCAGAACTTTGCATACAGAGCCTTAACCAGGCGATGTGGGACCTCAGGAGGGTCTCAAGTGGATTCACAAAGAAAAGTACATTTTTAGAATTAGAATTCACCCTACTGGGCCCAAGCTTTTCTTGCCCAGATAAAAACTCCTTAACCTAAGCAGGGTTTAAGGTGTGTCTGCTCAGCTAACACAGCAACATGCTTGTATTACCTCAGTTACTTCCATAACATTTGGAATTTGCTTGCAGGGGGAGCAGAATTGTGAGGAGCCTGAAGCAATCTCTCCTTTGGCTGAGGAGTCTCAAGGCAACAAAATGACCTGGAAACGTTGCTCTGGGCCATATTTTACACAAAATCTCCTCGTGGCTGTGGTATTTTATTTCAACATGTGCACAGCAACAGGTA
This sequence comes from Pachyramphus minor, assembly GCA_013397135.1. NCBI lineage: Eukaryota > Metazoa > Chordata > Aves > Passeriformes > Tyrannidae > Pachyramphus > Pachyramphus minor. The sequence continues at coordinate 281,972 of VYXB01000654.1, forward strand.
GGATGGACCTGGTGTTAATTATCTCATGGAATGCTCCAGGGAACTGTGAACTTTTGTAATGAAGGAGGGAGGGTTTTTGTTAAAGGGAATGTGTCAAATCTATACATGTATTGAAAATCTAAATATTTTTAAGCTGTGATTAACAGCAGCAGAATGTATTGAAAAATTCCTGAGAAGTACCTGTACACACAGGGCAGAGGCAGGAAATTAAGGCAGAAAATAATTAAGATATTTTCTAGTTGTTGTGGATTATTCTGGGAGTGAAGAAGATGAAAAAAAAAAAAGGCCAAAATAGTTAAAATTTGGGCATATTCCTTGTAGTGGGAAGAGAGGTTTGCTGCATGTTGTTCCCAGCTGTAACAGGGGACAGGAACTGGGATGGAGGTTGAACAAGCAGGGACTGATCCAGTCATGGATCAGAGCTGCACCTTTGGAATTTGAAGTTGTCCTTACTAATTTTCCCCTCTGGATACTAAAAGGAGGGACACCTGACTTCTTCAAATCTCTTTTAACCTGAGAAAGGGGAAATTTAGGTTTGAGATACAGAGGGAATTCTTGGCTGGGAGGGTGGGGAGGTCCTGGAAAAGTTTGCCCAGAGCAGCTGTGGCTGCCCCTGGATCCCTGGAGGTGTCCAAGGCCAGGTTGGAGCAATCTGGGATAGGGGAAGTTGTCCCTGCCCATGGCAGGGGTGGAACTGGATGAGCTTTAAGGTCCTTTCCAACCCAAACCATTCCATGATTGGCAGCTGTAAAACCCAATTTCTAGGAATAATTCAGTAAGAGATTTTTTACCAGTGGATTTGTGCCCAAATTCCATTCTTTGGGTAAACAGAAACCCCAAATCCAGCATCTGCAGTGATGTTTTTTACCCCAGGCTGCAAATATCTGTTATCTGAGAGCTCAGCACAGGAAAGAAAATGTGGCTGAAATCTCTGCCCACATAAACCTGTCCTAATCCTTCAGCACAGGGCAAGCACTAAGGGGTAAAATTGCAGTGGAGTCTAAGAATGGAAGAACAGAAGAATTATTGTGGTGGAAGAAGAAACTCCCAGTAAAAGGGTTTTAGTACTGATTACATCATTAAAGCCCAAACCCCCAAACCGCCCTCAAATAAATGTTCTACCAATATCTGACACCTTAAATTGCCAGAATTAGGTGAACATCACCTAAAGCAGTGGCAGAGGGATAGTTACAGTCCCTTGGGTTCATTTAGATGCTGGAAATCAGGAGGCAAAGCAGTTCCTGTCTGTGAAACAATGACACCATCCCTCTGTGGACAGAAAAGGAGCAGAAAAGGAGGAGAATTAGGTGACAAAAAGCAACAACCATGAGGCAGAAATTCAGAATGTGGAAAAAAAAAGAAAAAAAAAAAAGATAAATTCTTTACATGAGTTTTAAAACAAAGAAAGGGTAAATCCAGCCAGGCTGGGTGAGGTTCTGAGCTCCCTGGATTAGTGGAAGCTGTCCCTGCTCAGGCAGGGAGTGGGGACTGGGTGATCTTTGGGGTCCCTTCCAACCCAGTTCTTTATATGATTCTATAAATCCTGGAATTATTGCAGAAAAAGTTCTTTATATGATTCTATAAATCCTGGAATTATTGCAGAAAAAGCTTCTGCCTCCCTGAGGGGACACAGAGGAGACTCCTCATCCTCAAGGATTGCTTGAGCAAGAGGAATTGTAGTCCCTGGCTAGAAAGGATCTTGGCTCTGCTCCACACAGGGGCTGATGGATCAGGAGACCTAGATCAGAGAAAAGACCCCAAAAGAGAAGAAAAATCCCACCCAAACATTACAGAATCTGCTGAGCTGGAAGGGACCCACAAGGATCATCCAGTCCAACCCTTAGCCTTGCACAGGACATCCCTGAGAGTCACATCACATCCCTCAGAGCGTTGTCCAAACGCTCCTGGAGCTCTGGCAGCCTTGGGGCCGTGCCCACTGCCCTGGGGAGCCTGGGCAGTGCCTGATCACACTTATAAAATAATTATATTAATTAAATACTTTTAAAAATGGGAAAAAATGATGAAAATCCTCAGAAGAAGAATTCCTTAAGTTTTGCTGAGCACTGAGATCCATGTATTCCCTCAGCAGGTGCCAGGAGTGCAGGGCACGGCACAAACGTGGGGGAGATGCTGCAGGAGGCCAAACTCTGCCTTCTGGGAGCTGTGGCAGCGCCAGAGGGGAACTGTGGGCCTGGCATGACCAGAAGGACGATCCTGAAGGACATATCTGTGCACTTTGGGCAAAGCTCCAGAGGTGAACTGGGCCAGCAGCCCCCTGGCAGGACAGAGCCCTCAGCCCACGGCCCAGAGCCCACCAGGACACGAGGGGTGGATGTGTCGCTGTCCCTCATCCACAAGGGGAAAGGTGGGAACTCTCCAGAGCCTTCACCCCACCCAGCACCCAATGCTGGAGCCCCACCAGCCCTGCACAGCTCCATCAGTGCCAAGGGCCCTTCTGCAGATGTTCTGGTGGATCTCACAGTGCCTGGCGTGGGGGGAACGGGCGATCCTGGAGGGAGCCCCTCATTCCTGGGCCCCCTGGCACCATCCAGGTGCCCCCACAACCTGAGCTCTGACTGCAGCAGGCCCCCGACCCCGAGGACTCCCCTGGACTGGCTGGGCAGCATCACTACAGGTGAGGGGTTTACACCTTTATTAACAGTCATCAGCTGTTTCTTTTATCTTATTTAGCAGTTTAAACAGTTAATTTGGGGTCAGACCATCATCCTTCTAGTGGAAGGTGTCCCTGCCCTTGGCATGGGGGTGGAATGAGATGATCTTTAAGGTCTCTTCCAGCCCAAACCATTCTGGGATTCTGTGAAGTCTTCTTGCAGAGGTGTTTTCTCTCCACTCCCAATGTAATCTGAAATGAGTTGCTATCCCTTGAACTAGGGAGATTTTGCATGATTTAAGGAAACACTTCCTCTGAGGTGCATTACAGATGTCTGGTCATACCTTAGAAACTCTCTCTGTGCTCTGCAATTCTTTTAATTCCCCATTACAGGCCCTGAATTCCCCCTGTGCAGACCAAGGGGTGTGGGGGGCACTCAGGGCATGAGTTTGGGCCTAAAATCAGAGACCTGTCTGCAGATTTCTGCCCTTTGACATCCAAAGGTTTTTGTTTGGGCATCCACTCACAGGAGCATTGTCCAACTGCTCTGTTATATTTGCCCTTTTAGCTTGATTGTCCATCAGGGTTGAGTCACGTTCCAATTTTAGGCAGGTACCTGCGTCAGAGGAGGGGGTTGGGTGTGGCAGAGGAGCTGCTGAGAGGATACCCACTGAGACAACAGCAGTCAACTCAAATGAGGCCCTAATCCAGAAGTAAACGAAAATAAAATAGGGGGAAATCACTTCTTTCCACAGCCTGGTTTGTGTTCAAAATGCAGTTCTTGGTTAATGCCAGCAGAAGGAAGTATTCAGTTACAAAACAGACTGGTAAAACCTGATAAATCAATCACAGTTTAGTGAGAGTTCATTAACACAGGACACCCAAAGAATGAAAGTTATTACAGATTCCTTTTCAAGCAACTTAGAAAAGTTCTCAGGAGTTCCCACTGAGCTTTCCTCTGCCACAGCAGCACAAGTGCAAGAATTACTCCCATTTCAGAGCTGAAGTTCTCTTAAGGAAGTTAATTCTTGGATCAAATGGCAGGTTTAAAAAGGAAATTATGCCCAGCCTTGCTGAAGGTGCTGCATTCTTTCCAAACAAGTCAGGCCTTTCCCTTCACTTTCATTTACTGGTGGGAAATCAGCAGTGAACGTAAGGAGTTGTTCCTGCCAGGGAGGTGCAAACACCTGAGTTGGGCTTGAAAGGAAATTATGTTGGATTATGCAAAGGTCACTGGAGAGACATGATCAAAATGACACCTTTTACATCATGAAAATAACAGCTTCTTATTTTTTTTTAAAGGTGTTTCTTATCATCCCATGTAGTGACAGTTGTCTCTCAAAGATGTTTGTGCCAGATTTTACTGCCACGAGCAGATTTTGCCTGCAAATTTGAGTAGTTTCCAGCAACAAGCCTCCCTTTTGGTGCAGGTGTCTGTGGAGCTCCTCCATCCAGGTTTTGACTCTCAGTGGACTAAAATAAGCAGCCTCCACTTGCTGTTAGTACTTAAAATTCAAAGTGAAAACAGGGGATTTGTGCCTTTCTCCTTAAACCTTGAAGATTTTCAGAATTATTCCCAAAGCTCCTTTATTTCAATTTTATTTTTTAATGCTACATCCCTCTTCCTCTCCAAAGCTGGGATGAGTCCCCTCCCCTCCAATCTATTAATTTTTATGTATCAAGCAAAATACAAATAGTGTAAGAGACAGTGGGGAACCAAGCAGAAAGAATTGTGAATCACAAGCTGCTTCTCCCTTACTACCACTTGAGGAAAGGTCAAGGATGTGCCTTCAACTCACCCAACTTCTTGCACAACCAGGCAAGAACACCCACGTCAGTCCCTCAGATCATGACATATGAGCTTGAGGTGATTTCAGATGCTTTGGGAGGAACTTTTAATCTTTCTGGGCTACCTGAGCAAACCAAGCAGTGAAGAGAGAGGGTCCTTGTATCACAGAAATGAATTTTCCAGAGAATTAAGATTTGTGTGGATGAAACCAGGCTTCTAAAAACTATTTAGTTACTCAACTAGGAAAACAGAATTTACATTAGTTTTGTTATTATTTATGTATTACTAGTTCTTTACCTGTGTAAAGGGCATTTTTAGTATAAATAATCTCAAAAATTTACAAAAACTCTTGGATATTCACAGCAGAACTGTCCCCTACAAGTTGTACAAGACAGGAAATAAAACATGATTTTTCATTCCAATCAAACTAAATAATTCTGTAATATCATAAACCAGCTGATTGAATTATATTTGGTTGATAGAAAATGTCCAGGGCATACAGACAAATATGTACTTTTCCACAGGCATTGCCAGTTACTGTTTGAAAACTGACCCTCTAAACCTTGAACTGAGCCTCTCCATCAGGAATTAAAAGGGTTATGGCCCTTTCCCTGGTTTAGTGAGAACTGTTAACTAGAAACTAATGGAAAATGCAGATAAGAATTTATTTCTTTCTCCTGGTTCCACCTTGAACAAGAAATTTTGGGTTTGGAAGAAGTGTGAGAGGAAAAGGAAACGGGGTTCTGGAAAGAGAACAAGGGCAAGGCTTGAGGGATGAGGGAGCCCAGAGGCAGAGTCTCTACAAGTGTAGGTTTTCATCTCCTTTGCAGGTTAATCTGATAAAGAATTAAAGAGGGACAAAGCATCAAAGTCATTTAATATTGGTGATGGTCCAAAATAGTTGCAAAGCTTTTTTAATTATCTTCTGAATTAGTGGATGTGGAGGTTCCTCCTTAAACCACACTGTTATCTACTACCCCAGGTATCCAGCAATAGCAGCACATGGATTTGCTGCATTTTGCCACTTTGTCCACAAAATACGTTCCCTCAAAGAAGTTCTGAGGGGAGGAGGAGGGGCAGGCACTGATCTCTTCTCTGTGGTGAGCAGGGACAGGAGCCAGGGAACGGCTGGAGCTGTGCCAGGGGGGCTGGGATGGATCTCAGGACAAGGTTCTTCCCCCAGAGGGTGCTGGGGCACTGCCCAGGCTCCCCAGGGCAGTGGGCACGGCCCCAAGGCTGCCAGAGCTCCAGGAGCGTTTGGACAACGCTCTGAGGGACAGGGGGGGATTGTTGGGGTGTCCTGGGCAGGGCCAGGAGTGGGACTGGATGGTCCTTGTGGGACCCTTCCAGCTCAGTGTGTTCTGTGATTCTCAATGGAAGAAATCCCAGGGGATGACTGAGACCAAGCAAAGTTTGCAGTTTTGGCAGTGGATATACCCTTGATCCCAGAGAATTAGCCCAGCTCTGCTGGGAGGGAAGGATGAGACCAGTGAGCTTTTCTTATCAATCAAACCAGACCTTCACTGCCCACAGGGACCCACAGAACAGCATCAGCAAATGTTTGCTCGTTCCTCAGACAAAAGTTGTAATAGTGAAAGGTAAACTTCAAGCTCAGCCAAACTGCTGCCTTCCCCTCCGTAGCGTGTCCACCCTCAACTTAAATATCTGCTGCATGAATGTGTGATTGTGGCCTCTCAAGGGTGTAAACTCGTCCCCATTCCTGCTCATTCACGCTCAGATTAACTCCCACTGACCTTTTCAAGCAGCAAGTTTCTTATTTACCTTCCCTAGAGGGAAAGTACCCGCCTGTGACTCTCCAATCCCGGGGCTGTGAGGCGCAGCAGGTGTGTCCCTCAGCCGGGCTCGGCCGCCTTATGCAAGGCCTTTGCTTTAAGAGCGTTTCCCGCTCCCCGGCGCTCGTGTCCCGCGCGAGGCACACGACAGCGGCACAGCCGGCGCTCGGTGCTGGCACCGAACCCGCAANTCTCCTATGTAAATACAACAATATATAATTGGATACTTAGATACAAATAAAATCTGTTATTTATAATCTATATAAATAATCTCTCTCTAGATATAATCCATATATAATATATATCCACTAAGATATATCTGTATGTCTATATATTATATAGATNATGAGGGTTATGTGGGTTGTCGTAGCTTTCTGCTGCTTTTCGGGTGAGTTCGATGTAGTCGCTGCTTGGGACGACGCTGGCGGTGGATTTTCAGCTCAGCAGATTTTTTCAAATGAAATTGTTGCCACGAAGAAAGATAATTAAATATGATGAGTTTCATATTTATGTTGTTGAACAATATAGAAATAATATGGATAAAATATGATATAAATATAAAATATAATATGAAACATAACACATTAAAATAATATGTAAATATATATTAAAANTATATATCCACTAAGATATATCTGTATGTCTATATATTATATAGATGTACAATTTAAGTATCTCATTCTAGATAATATATTTGTATCTAATCTTCAAACAATATTGATGATTAAATGTATTCAGAATTTCCCTCATGACACAAGTGACAAACTCTTTTTTTTCCAAAAGCTTTGTAGTGATGTGTTGATTTTGGCTGTTGCCTTGTCATTTTTTAGCATTTTTACTCATGTTTTCATCAGTTAAAAGGAGAAAATAGCAGAGAAGAAGACATTTGGTTTTCAGGTTTATTGAATTTAAATTGGGAGGTAATTACAAAAGCTGAGCTGCTCTAATTTCATTTAACAAAAGCCAGAATATCAACTGGGATATTCATTTTTAGCAACCAAAGTTAATTTTGTTTTTTGAAAAGAATGAATGAGATTTTAATATTTACTTTATAAACCATGTGCATTCCTCAGTTCAATTCTGGATTCGTAAAAAAGAGAAAAAAAGAAGTCCAAGGCAGAAATGTTTCTAGGAAATAATCAGGCTAAAAGCATTTGGAAAATTTTTCAGTGTTTTCCAATTGCTAATTTTTGATCCATGGAAAAGTGGTACCTGAAAATCAGAAATGACATTTTCAGTGGCAATGAAATGACAAAGGTCTGAGGCTCTGGAATGCTCCAGTCACTGAAATGACATTTCTTCTAAAATGAAAATTAACTTTGTAAATACCTCTGAATTTAAAACCTAGGAGGCATTTAACCACCTAAAGTTTCAATTTTTTTAATTTTTTTTTTTAATTCAAGTTTGAATTACTTGGTTTCTCTGTGGAAAAGCAGTTTTGTGGTAGTGGTTACTCAAAGGTGTGTAAATCTCATTTTATGAAATAAAGAGGCCATTTAGGATTTGAAATCCCAGTGACTTTCAGAGCTGTCCAAGAATAGATACTCAGGAGAATTAATTCAAATTATTAGACAAGTTTCAAGTGCATTGGTGAAAACTATAAAATCATTTGTTCACACAACCTGCAGCTTAATTGGTATTGATTTTAAATTAAAGGCAATTAAAACTGTTTTAATTCTGAATTAAGGGAGGACAGGAGTTGCTTTAAATGATATGTGCTCCAAAAACTTGCATAATGCAAAAGTTGTATTAATTTACATTAAGTTGCTCTCTCCCAGTAGCCTTTTGCTGGTTTTGTCTGAGCTGGTGCAGAAGGATTTCAGCCAGAGCCAGACTGTGAAATGCAGGTTGAGCTGAAAATATTCCCTTTTTGCCACTGCACTGCAAAAAGTCCCAGCTTTGATTTAGAGCATGAAAACTCTTGTCCCGGTGCCTGATTTTTCAGTGGGATCAGGGAATCCATGGGGGGTTGTGCTGATGGAACTTTGCTGTTTTGGGGAATTCTTTGTGACTTCACCAAATGCTCCCACAGAAGTATAAATGATTATGTTGTTAATTCTACAGTTTGCAATTCAATCTCAATCCTTTGATCTATACAAAATTACTAATTAAATATGGATATAGCCAATTAATGTTGGACAAACGTGGGTGGCTGGTCAGAAAACTTTGGGATGGGATACAGAGGGGTGGGATACAGAAGGGACCTTAAAGTGAATCACCAGATCTCTCTGCCAGGAGAGGGTTTGGTCCCTTCCCTCAGTATTCCCAATGAAACCTGGCAAAACTGTTAGACCCTGCCAGGAATGGCTTAAAACCCCCAGAGAACAGAGTAAAAAAAGGTAGAATTTAGCCATTGTCTCGATATTTATGCCGAAAATAAATTACATTTATTTTCTATATACAGGATATATGTATGTATAAAATATACATATATTATTTACCAATATTATATGTGTAAATATATATATTACATGTATGTATATATTAGAAAAGGGTATAAATACACAAGGGATGCCTGTAAAAAAACCCTACTTATTCCTGATATTTATACAGATATTTATACAGATTTGCATTCTTTTTTGAATAGGAAATGTGTTTTCATTGAATCACAGGAGGGTTTGGGTGGGAAGGGACCTTAAAGCTCATCTTGTTCCACCCCCTGCCATGGGCAGGGACACCTTCCACCAGCCCAGGTTGCTCCAAGCCCCATCCAACCTGGCCTTGGACACTCCCAGGGATCCAGGGGCAGCCACAGCTGCTCTGGGCAACCTGTGCCAGGGCCTCCCCACCCTCACAGCCAACAATTCCTTCCCAATCTCCCATCTCTCCTTGTCCTCTGGCAGTGGGAAGCCATTCCCTGTGTCCTGTCCCTCTAAAATCTCACTTTTAGTATCGTTAATTCTCAAAACTGTAATATTTGATATCACAACTCTTAATGTGAATGAACACACAAGTAAGTCCAAGACAGGCCTTGGTTGGAATCTAAAAAGACAACAAAGATTAAGGAACAGGGAAGGGACGGGGCGTTATTTTGGAATATCATAGACAGAGCTGTGCCTTGCCTCAGAGACGGTCACATCTCCCAAGGCCTGCTGAGGGGGAGAGCTCATGAGTTTGCTTTGCACGGTGTCAGTGTGGCAATACAGCCACAAGCAGTGCGGGGCCAGGCGGCTCCAGGGGGGTGGCACTGCCAGGAGGACAAATACCTGCACGCAAAACCCCACACAAATTCCTCCCTTCCCTCGTCCAGCTGGTGTTTTGTGACAACAAAGGTATTTGCTGTGATTCAGCCCCTCTGCTCCGCCCTGGGGAGACCCCACCAGGAGTCCTGAATCCAGCTCTGGGGTCCCCAGCACGGGAAGGCCATGGACCTCTTGGAACAAGTCCAGAGGAGGCACCAGGGTCGTTAGAGGGATAGGGCACCTCTGATATGAGGAAAGGCTGGGAAAATTGGGATTGGTCAGTGTGGAGAAGAGAAGGATCCAGGGAGACCTGAGGGCCCCTTGCAGGGCCTAAAAGGCCTCCAGGAGAGCTGGAGAGGAACTGGGGACAAGGCATGGAGTGACAGGACAAGGGGAAATGGCTTCCGACATCAGAGGGCAGAGTGAGATGGGATATTGGGAAGGAATTCTTGGCTGTAAGGGTGGGGAGGCCCTAGCACAGGTTGCCCAGAGCAGCTGTGGCTGCCCCTGGATCCCTGGAAGTGTCCAAGGCCAGGTTGGATGGGGCTTGGAGCCACCTGGGCTGGTGGAAGGTGTCCCTGCCCATGGCAGGGGGTGGAACAAGATGAGCTTTAAGGCCCCTTTCAAGCCAGGCTAATCTGTAATTCCATGATTCTATGAAGTTGTTTGTGAGGATGCTGGGATATGATAGTGATTCCTTACATTACCAACAGCTCAGTCTCAGTGCCTCTTCTTTTCCCAATCCTTTCCCTCTGTAACGGCAGGAACTGAGGCAGAACATGCCCCCTGCTCATTTCCTGGTGGGTGTCAAGGCATTACTAACCAGGCTGGAATGTCTCACCCAAGAGAATCTTCTGAGGTGACACAACCAACCTGACAGGGGAGAGACCAGGGAGGTGTGGGGTGTGATTGCTCTGAAGGATTGTTAACAGAATGAGCCCCTCCTTAGAAACACACAATGGGGATGATTTTGAACTTTGGTGAATACCTCGGGGAGGGGGGAAGAGAGTGGTTTATTTAGGTTGACAAACACACACCTATTGTGTTGTCGTCACTGAAGTAGCTATGGATGAATGGCAGATTTTTCAGGTATGGCCAATTCATAAAGCTCGAAAAAGCAGAGGGTATGAATATGTCATGCTTACATAAATACCAGCCTGAAAAATGTTGACTTGTTCAGAGTATTTTTCTTGATCCCTTTGGGTATCTACTACTGCTTTGGAATATGGGAATTACAGACAAGACTTAAATCCCTCAGTGAAATCTATTCAAATCCTGAAACAGCTCAGATTTGTCAAGGAGATCTTCTGGAAAACTGAACATTCAACCCTAGAGGCTCTTTCCATTGCTTATGGAAAACTGGGGACACCAGAGGGAATTGGGGATGGGCAGGAACAGATTTCTCATTGGAAAGGAAGGACCTTGTTTTGTGGAGAATTCTCTGCAACTTATCTTTACTGCAATAACCAAAAAATCAAAGATAATAGTAAAAATTAACAAGACCATATAAAAATTAAAGTGTGAAGAAGTACCAAAAGGAAGGAATTGTGCAAACCTGATTCAATTGCTTTTCAACAAGAGCCAAAGGGAAACCCTCAGCTGCAGTAAGAATTTAATCAGAGAATAAATTTGAACAGTGATTGACATAAAACTTTCCTAAATAAAGAAATTATCCAGTGTAGAGTGAAATACTCAGGGATGGCTGTTACTGGATGTTCTCTTCCAGGTTTGGGTGAAAGAAATGGGATTAAAAACTCTCATAACAATTAATACTCGGTAATAAGTGAGATATTTCAAATCTTGCAAATATATTGGAAGATGAGATTTAAGGTTGACATAGCTTAGATATTAGGAAGAAGTTCTTCCCTGTGAGGGTGGGGAGGCCCTGGCACAGGTTGCCCAGAGAAGCTGTGGCTGCCCCACACCTGGAAGTGTCCAAGGTCAGGTTGGATGGGGCTTAAAGCAACCTTGGCTAGTGAAATGTGTCCCTGCCCATGCCAGGGGCTGGAATGAGATGAGTTTTAATGGTCCATTCAATGCAAACAATTCTATGATAACATCATATAATAAAGTCCTTCATAAGCAAATGATTCCTCATTATTTTCAATACTCAGTATAAAGAGAGGTAAATCTAGGGACCCATTTCATATAAACTATGAAAACCAGAAATCTCCTAATACAGATTTTTCCAAAATTAGAAAAAAAGCTGAAAATACTTTTTAATAATGAGAAGGTTAAGAGAGAAAAATTTTTGAATAACATAGACAATTACAATGGCAGAACTTTTCAAAATGAACCAACAAAATCAATTTATATTTCAGGCAAATCACTGCAACAAAACATTTCAGAGACAAACAGCCAAACTGAAGTAATGACTTCAAATGATGAAACAATAAAAACAACGACACCTGCTGAGAAGCACAAAAATTCCATAACAACAACAATATATATGAACAGAAAAATGAAAAACACAGTGCAAGACAGGACAACGATGTCAACCTCTTTGAGTAGGGAACAAATGCCTACATTTCAGACAACATCGACAGTTCCTGGAACGGCCACTGCAGTCCCTCCCAGCTCAGCTGGAACATCCACTCCTCCTCAAGTCACAACTCAAGCTACAGCGACAAGAGAGGCGACCAGCACGGTCCCTGCCCAAACATCC
>VYXB01000655.1:0-115296 GCA_013397135.1 Pachyramphus minor
GGAAGAGGTAGTGCTAAAGGGATAGGGGTGGTGCAGCCAGGGAGAGGAGAGGGTGGAATGGTGGATTCAGCAGCAATACCTATTTATGCCTGCCTGAACTGACTGTGAAACTGTGGCACCCGTGTGCAGATGTTGATACTAAGCAACTTAATTAGCTGAAATATATCTCATATCAATCCTTATATTAACTCACATGCAAACATCTAGAAAGGATATATACATATATTTCTGAGAAAAGACAGAGTTGTTACCAACTGAGGATGCAGCAAGTTTTGGGGTGACCTACTGTAGCTTTGCTAGGGGAATAAAACCAATTCTCCTTTGCTGCACTCTAATTCTAAGCTACTTCTCATTTTGCATGCTTGTGCAAGGCTTTTAAGTTTCAGAGAAGCAAATCTGATCTCTTCCATTTAATCAAAAACCTCCAGTAATGGTGTTTATGATATACCACAACTTTGTGAAATAATCTCCCTTTGCATTCTCCAAACAAGATTTCTGCTGAAGCATTCAGTTCTCATACAGCACTTACCTTTTTAACTGTGCATTTAATTCTTTCCTAATTGCCATCAATATTTATGCTGTTGAACTTTTATCCTGCTACATATTGTATAATTGCTACCATTAGCTCATCTCCCAAAGGTTTTCTTTTCAGATTCCTGTAATGTATCCATGTCATTCTTTCACAAAGCACAGATTTTTATAATATTGTTAAATTGTCTAGTACTCAGTTTACACTTTGGACCATAACTGAAGTTGATGTTATCTAAAAGTTTAGTAACTTCCCATTCATTTTTTAATTTGAAAAGGAATAATGCATTAATAGTGTTGTCTGCTATTTTCTACTGATTTCTGAAGTCAGAGTTACAATAGGTAGCTTAGTATCCTGAAAGAAAAATGCATGGGGAGGAGTAAATTTAATTTTAATCCCCTTAGTCTCAGAAATTTTCTAGGTGTTTGCATGTAGTAACAAAAGCCCCAAATAAAACTATTTTACTGAAATAAATTATTTTTATTTTCAGATAAATGTGACATAGAAAGAACCACCAGTCACCTTCTCATCCAGAGGATAAAGAGGATATCCTGAAAAACCCTTGTACTGACTATGGGTTCTCCAAGGGAGGCATGACCTTCCTACTCTGTCTATACTGGTAAACAGGACAGCATCAGGTTCACACGAATGTAACATCATATTGTGGTGGGATGACCCTGGCTGGATGCCAGATACTCAAAAAAGCTGCTCTGCCATTGCCCTCCTGAGTCGAATAGAGTAGAGAATTTATAACAAAAGGCTCGTACTTTAACAGACTAGCAAGGAGAGACCACTCAGCCAATATAATCATGGGCAAAACAGACTCAACTTGCAAAGTTAATTGAATTTATTGCCAGTCAAACCATAATATAGTAAAGTGAAGTAAAAACAACTCTTAAAACCATCTTTCTCCTACCCCTCTCCGCTTCCTGGGCTTACCTTCATTCTTGATGCTCTACCTCCTCCCCACAATGGTGCATGGGGACAGACAAGGAGGTTTGTGATCAGTTCACATCACGTGTTGTTTCTATCTCTGCTTCCTTCTCAGGAGGAGGATTCCTCACATTCTTTCTCCGCTCCAGCCCAGGGTCCTTCAGGATTGTGAATATCGGACTATGGTTATTCACAAACTTCTCCAGAACAGGTCCCTTCCATGGGGTGCAGTCCTTCAGAAGCAGACTGCTCAAGTGTCAGTCTCCCCACAGGGTGACAAGTCCTGCCAACAAACCTGCTCCTCTCTCCACAAAGCCAATGGTCCTCCCAAGATCCTGCTCCACCATGGGCTTCCGGTGGGGTCACAGGCTCCTTCAGGCTTCCACCTGCTCTGTAGGGTACTCCATGGGCTACAAGGGGATAGGCTGCCACACAATGGTCTTCATCAGGGGCTGCAGGGAGATCTCCAGTGCCTGGAGCACCTCCTCTCCCTCCAACTGCGCTGACCTTGGTGTTTGCAGGGCTGTTGCTCTCACATATTCTCACTCCTCTCTTCCCTGACTGCAATATACTTTTGTGCAATAACCTTTTGTCCTTCTTAAATATGTTATCACAGAGAAGTTACAAGTGTCATTGATGGGCTCAGTCCTGGCTAGTAACAGGTCCAACTTGAAGCCATCTGGTTTTGGGTCTGTTGGATGTAGGAGAAGCTTTTAGCAGCTTCTCAGACAAGCCAGGCCTGTAGCCCCCCACTACCAAAACCCTTCCACATAAACCCAATACACACATGATAACCCATACTGTTTAAAAGTGTGTCCAATTCCTTACATGTTTTTTTGCCTAAATATATGAGCACTTTCCTATTCTGTGTCCAAACAAGGTTTGGTAGCATGTTCTAGTGACTATTCCCAGTAAAGATGAAGCTACCTAATTTTGTGGGCTTTGGCATACAAACTGTGCCATGGAACTGCTCTTAGCAACAGCTGTTTGGCTTTTTTTTGTTCAGAATTAAGGATCCAGCTTTTAAGCTCATCCAATTTTGAAAATTCTCTGTGTAAAAATGTTAAGAAATATTGTGGACAGAAAACTGAATATAATTGTTACTCATGTGTTGCAAGGGGTTTGTCAATAAACTTTGTGCAAAAGTAGTCTGTTTCATGACACTTTCCAAAATTCATGTTTCTGTTAGCATGGTACAAACATTTGCTGATTTTGTCTGGGGTAGAGTTAATTACCTTCACAGTGACTGGTAGGGGACTATTTTGGATTTGTGCTAGCTGAGCTCTGCTTAAGCAGAGCCAAGGTCTTTGCTGCTTTCTGTACTCCCATGCTGGTGAGGAAAATGGGAGTCTGAGGAAAATAGGGAGAAGACACAACCAGGACAACTTAACCCAGCTGATCAAAGTGATATTTCATAACATATGGTGTCATGTTCAATAAATAAAGTGGGGGAAAGAAGAAAAAAGAAAGAGGGGACCTTCAGGGTGATGGCATTTTTCTTCTGAAGAAACTGCTGCATGTGAGGGGGCTGTTCTGCTATTCTGCCTAAATGTGAGAAAGATTCGTGTTGGTTAACTAATCCAGAAGAGGGATTGATGTGTTTGCCATGTTTCAGGTAAGGACTACAGGAACTGAACTCAGTGACATAAAATATTTTGGCGAGTTCATGGGGATAATCAGTTGAACACACAATTTCAACATATCACTAGATTTAGAACAGTTAAGCAGAGCTTTGGAATCATGCACTGAAAATCCCAAAGAAAATAACAAACCAGAGTCTTTTGCATTAAGTACATCTGTAACCACTGTAGAATATGGATGCTGATTCTGGTATTCACACATCTGTACACTTCATTTCTGCATGCCACATGAGCAGCATGTTTAAAAAGGGGGGGCAGGGGGGAGGGGGGTGGGGCATGGGTGGTAGGTGTGTGTAAAAAAAAGATAAAAAAGACAAAAATATAAGAAGGTAAAAGTTTATTTTATCACGTTCTAGAAGAATTTACAGTGTCTAGAAAAGAGTTTATTCACAAAATACTTCATCACACAGTGGAAATATGAAATTAAATAACTGGTAGTTATTTACGGCTGGATCTACCAGTTGGCTGATATTGTTCCCATAATGTTATCTCTGTATTGCAAAGTTTGTCAACGTTGTAGTAGATTTAAGACAATCCATAAAGGCACATGCACTGTCTGACTTGTGTGCAAGGAATGGGATGTTTAGTTCATTGATTCAGTTACAGGCTTTGTCTTAATTAAATAATATTCTGTCAAGACCAACTAATTTTAATTAAGTTAATCAAAAGACAGTTTAAAATAAGGAACTTCTAATTATGCGAAATCTGGGGAGTTGGGGAGGAAGGGAGAAGAGAAGAAAGAGACTTGAAAGTTCATGCATTTTTTTTTCTTTTCTATTAGGCAGATATATTATGGTGATCTCGTCAGTACCAAAGAGAAACATAAAATAATTGAAACATGACTGCATTTTATAAAAAGATTACAAAATCTTATACAATGCACATAGCCAAAGTCTATTTATCACAGAGTTATCACTGTAACAACTTGCCTTAGATTTCAGCACTCACAAATCTTTGAAAAGAGAACCGAGGAGCAGACAATGTTCCATAAAGGCTTTTTCTACTCAGTGGGGAAATGGAGATGTCAGTGACATCAAGTTTATTATTCAGGCTTCTAAGCAACATACTCATTTCCTTTATTTGCAAGCAAGTAGTTCTCTTATGCTGATTTACAGAAGGGCAGATTAGTGCTGCTAACAGCTGTGGGAATCAACATAACATCAGCTGTGGTTTTCCTTGATTATAAGAATCTCACTGTAAATCAGGATCGTATCTCTTTTGACCAATTATTCCTATATCTCACATTAAGCTTATGCTGAACTATCTCTCACAGGTAAATTAAAATTCCTTTGCCACTTGCTCCTTTTAGGCAGCCTATGCATCAGCTAGATTTTTTCCACATGGTTGAAGGATGGGTATCTTTGCTTCTTTTGCTCTAATGCTAATTATTTAATAGTCACTTCCTAATCTCAAGTTTATGCTTGTCTGTATTTGTTTTTTCTTTTTGCTCAGTGACCCATAATATAACTCATTAATAGCAAGATGCCTTCAGGGAACACCCTCTTTGAACACATTACACTATACAACAGTAATTAAGAATACATTTGGAAGCTGTTACATGCTCAATCCTGATATTTATGTCAGTTTCTAAAGTCAGTTAGACATTAAACTCATTTTGCAACAGGTTTTCTCATGGCTGGCTCTGAGCACCTCACAAGCAGATTGTGTACCAACATATTTTTTACGTAGATAGCAACAGAAAGCCTTAAGTACTGCAGAAGGAATTTCCACTCCTGTACATCACTGGCTGGCATGCTTGGTGAGATGTGATAGTCAAAAAAATGTCTAAACCCAGAGCCAAATTTGAGACCTGGGTCACAAAACACTGCTGTAAAATAATTTTCCAGGTTCTTTTCTGTAGTTGTAACTATGGAAAGAAGACCTCTACTAGGTATCAAATCATTGGAATGGATGTATTATCACTTTAAACAAGATGAAAAGAGCTGTTTTAAAAATTCCAATGACTGGAATTCTGCCACTACTCAAACCCAGAGATTTAATAGTCCCAACAACTTTCTCCAGACTTTTATGGTGGCACCAAGGTCACAAACGCACTTTTCACCGCATAAAAAATATAGAGTAGCTAGTAAGTAGTTTATGTATATCTCACTCTTCCAGAGAAGGCTTTGCATTTTGAATTACACAGGTACATAGGCTTATACTTAAGAAGAATCATGTGGGTATTAAACTAAAACAAAATCTCTGAAAAAAAGAGCTTTTCAGGTAACATGCACACATGTGAAGGCCAATTTCAAAAGCCAGAGAAAGCATCTCACATGGCACTGAATCATTGCTGAAAATCCTCACATGTAGGAGGATTATGAACTGCCATTGCATTTTTCAAGTGCAGAAGCATGAATAACAGGTCCCACTTGATGTCCAGGAGAGCCAAGCATATCTTCTTAGCAACAGCAAGTAAGTGGTGCAATCCAATAGAAAAAATATATGCCAACCAAAAACCATAGAGGAAAGAAAAAATAATAAATAAATATATGTTTTTAAAGACAGTGCTTTAAAAACGTACATTAGTGAACAAAAGCAGCTCTTTTTCAGCAAACAAAAAAGCGCCTGCCATAGTAAGGCAAAATGTGCTGTCTCCTCGCTCTCATTTTAATACCAATACAATATTTCAGCTATAAATCCTACTCAGACAATTAGCATTATTGAAGATGAAAAGAAATCTGTGTGTAATTGTTGAAAGGATGATGTACCTCAGCAGCAGGAAAGCAGTGTTTCCACTTTCACTCAGTGACTCATGCTGGAATGCTCGTTAGATTTCTTTAAACAGTTTTTGAGTGCCATCTGTTAGTGATAAAACAGCAAAGGTTATCATGCTCATCTATCTACTGGAGAAAAAAAAAAAAAGAGAAAGTGAAAACAAATATGGAAGTGAGCCAGAAAAAATTCCATTAAATTCTATTAAAATCTGAGAAAGGTGATGGCAATTAGGATATTAATTCATGATTTCTGGAAAGAACAGTGCCTCAACTTTTTAGCAGTTTAGTGAGTCCTACAAGTTTGACATGTGCCTGTCCATTTTAGAGACATAAGAAACTCTAATATCAACATGGTGACAAAAAAGCAAAGGTGTGGTGAAAGAAGTCTATCAGTTAAAGGGAGTATTGCAAGGATTAAGAGCATGGTAATGTTCTAAGCCCCTGTCCTCACTTTGCTTCTTGGTGTAGCCTACTAGGAGAGCTGCACAAGGACTGCATGCAACTGGGTATTTCAAAGGCCTGGTCCTCTTTCTGCCCTAGGAAGCTCATAAAAATGTGATTTAATGGCTCTTTGTGTGATTACTCTCCCAAAGTCATGGTGCATAACACCTGTTTAAACTGATGAAGAAGGCAGGAGAAAATGTCAGAATTTCCAGTCTTTTCTTTGTCCCTTCCTGGAGACTCCAGTTATTTAGTATTGCTCTTACAGTAATGGCTCAGCCTTCCCACTAAACAGATGCTTAGGGCAGTGTCATACAGGTAAAGTTTTTGAAGAGGCGAAGGGGTGCAGAGAAATCTAATCAGATTATAATAATCACATGCTCACATTTATGCACAAATGCTAAAATGTTGATTTGTAAACTTTCTAAGGAAGGCTTGGTGATGCAAATTCCTTCCTCCCCTTTCTGTTTCTTCTTGCTAAGTTGATCAAGATAGAGATAGAAATTCTTGGAAGGTCAGACTCAATGGATAACAATCATGTTTCACTGGAAAGACAATACAGTATTTACTACCTCTAAGCTAATGAGACTTTGTTTGATTCAAGTGTACTTGCCTTTTATAACCTGCCTTTATGGATCATGAATAGTTTTGCTCCTTCATGACGAACAGAGGCAAAAAAACTCAAATCCAAACAGAGCTGCTCTATTTCTATATGTTCCTTATTTAGAACTACAGATGAATAGCCACAACAGAAAGAAATGAGTCCTTTGTTCCTGCCCATTGATGAACAAACAGTATTAAGACACAGAGGAACTGTCAGCCTAATGATCTTTGGACACAATTTTCATTTAAAAAAAAAAAAAGTGTCATAATTTTCTAGAAACTGAGAATTTTTCACCAAAGAGATTTGTCAAACAACAAGAAAGGACTTTCAAACCCTGTTTCTGAGTCTATGTAGATCCCAAATTATTCAGAACAGCATACTATTTGGTAGCAAATGACAGCACGATGCTTCACCTTGGAGATTTTTTGTAGTAATTGGCCACACTAGCCCTTTTTTTTGTGGACTGTCATGGAGAAAGAGGAATCTGCTGACTCACAGAATGAAACAGCTGAGCCTCCTGGTCCCTGAGGCTCTTCTTATCTAGCTAGTAAATAAATCTGAAATTGCCAGTTCTGGTTACATGATATGTCCTGAGCACAGGAATGGGAAATGCATCCTAAAGGATAAAAGGCAGCTTGCCTGAGGACAGTTTAGCACTTGTTGGAAATAGGATGAATGTAGTTTTGTAGGTGAGGGGACAAATGGAATAAACATATTTGTCCATTGGTTATCGGCATACATGACTAGGGTACCATGCTAAAAACTGCTGCCAAAATTATGTTCAAGTTGTGTTTACCACTCATTCATAATTAAATCAAGATTGTAGTTTCCATAGTTGCATATGGGGTCCTTATGCCCTTAGTATAGGGTTTCTATACATAACTGTAGTGCATAAGAAAAAAACAGGAAAAACTTTGGTTAAAATGCAAAATAATATGTGAACTAAGAAAATATGTATGGGGTTTCAGAAAAATATTTTTCAGTTTAATAAGGGGCCTGGGTATTTGCTGCTGGAATAGCTGGCAGAAGGAGCAGTATTTGCAGGACACATCTCTAGAATATCTAACGTAAATCGTAAGATGCCTTGTAAGAAACCCTGTGGGTCTGTGCTGCTATGACTGAAAAACAGTTGCACCAGAAATATCTCAGTGCATATTAAGTTTATTGCTCTTTGTTTTTCCCTGCTTCAAAGTCAGATTTCTTGCCACATGTACACAGTCAGCAAACAAGAAGTTTTGAATGTATGGTATGAAAAAAGACTAAGAATTGCACTGATGGTTTCACCATCTGCCTGCACTCTATTGCATTCAGTGGTTCCAATAAGATCCCAGAGAAACAGAGATGAGATGTGTACTCCTAGCAGAGCTGGCAAGTCAGCTACTTTACCTGAACAGAAAAAACACTTCAAATTCATATTTGATATGAGAATCTTCTCCCATACAACACACAGCCTTTAGTTTCCCTCTTCATGTATTTCTTTTTTGCCTTGGCAAATTTTAATCATTTGGAGAATTCTCCAAACAAAAGAACTAAGTGTAGGTCTGTATTTTAAATACGCCCTTTTCTCCGATGGCTGCTTTTAGACACAAATTTGGGAAAAAAAATGCTCCACTGTGACAGTTCTGACCACCCTTCATGACAGGTCAGCAGATGGTGTCTTTAAATGATAAATCTGACAACTTTTGGGTGTTAGTTGAATGAAAATGAAGTATTATAAAGGGAGAATGTGCAATGTTTTCCAACTACAGTCTCGTAGCGCCATCCAACAATAGCATAAATAAGGATTCAGTGCTGGTCAAAGGAAATCACTTCCTAACATGTGATTTGAGGCCATTAATCTTGGCTGCCCATCCTCCAGTTTCAGTCTGAAAAACATTTTAGCTCAGCAGGTGATGCTGTCAGTGACAAATGAACAAGATTAAAATAAAGTGATGTAGACAAAGCAAACTGTCTCAAAATGAATCTTCTTGTACTCAGAAGCTACTATGATTCTTGTGTTACTGGAAACAGGGCTAGTGGCTTTGTGAACTTAATCTAAGAGAATTAAGAAATGGTTTTTCTGTGATAGTGAATGTTAAAATAATAGAACCTTGTTTAGAAATGACTGGCATTATGTTTCTTGTAGAATTCATCTAAGGCTTTGCCTTATCTCAAGGACTCCTGTTTGTATGGATTGCAAAATGCATTATGCCAAAATCTAAGGGTGTTATTACTGGCTATCAAATTTCCATACTGAATAGGGTCACACAGAAGTCAGATGGCACAACAGTGTGCTCAGTGGTTCAGAGAGAGTCCAACTGGGTAAGCACTGTGAGGAGAGGAATGCTTGAGAATGACACATCTGCACTGAGCGAAGATATTGAAGACTGTGGAAATGGCCTCTGAGACACTGAGAGCAACAGCATAATTGAAGCAGCAAGGACTCACTTTTTAAAGCTGGCTCTGGGCACCCACCTGAAAAGGGAAGGTAACTTAAGCAGATGAGGAAGAATATTCTACAAAAAGTGGTCCAGTAGATCCGGAGGAGAATGAGAGAACAAATTCTTCATAGGGTTGAGACAAGATTTTCCTTAACAGATGTTTTAAGAATAAGAAAGGTAACAGTTTAAAAAATTACGTTAAAAAAGAGACCCAAATAACTCCTTTAATCTATAGACAACTGTAATGTCTCTGAGAAGTGAGGCAAAGCATGGAGAAATTACACAGAAAGAGAGTGCAAATGGAGAGTGGTTTCAGAGGCATTCTTTGATGTCTCACTCACTTGCCCAATATCCTGCAATTGACAGGTAGCTAGTGCACATTATAACACGGGGGCACATTCATCTCTACTCTTTAGACACATGAACTACCTTGCTTCATGAGTTATAGGGCAATAATATATTAGGACTTCCAGAGTATCTTTCTTTAGATGTAGCATGGTGACCAGTCATGTTTGCTCTGGTGAGAAGTGCTAACCTCTACATAGGCTTATGCTTTGAAAAGACATGGAGTGGTGACTTATGTGCCTGGTGCTAATGGCAGTAGTAATTCAGACTTCAGATTCTTGGATATTCTGGGAGCGAGATGACATGTGAGGATTTGGAGCGCAGTGGCAGCCATTTCATCTGAAGGAAATCCTTTCTTGGAGGGGAAGAAGGTGATAGTGAACATCTAAAAAGAAACCTAATCTTACTATAGCTGCAGTAAAAATAATGGTGTATAGCAGAAGAAGAGGAAAAAAAATTAGTCACCTGCAAAACTGCTAAGGAGAAACTGGAGAGAAGAAAATGTAAAAAAATTCTGATGTCTACATAAACTTTTTCCTTAAATTTTAGCCAAGGCGTTATCCCTTAGGAACATTTTTCATCATTTTACATAAATGACTTCTGAGGAGATTTGTGCCCTGGTGGAAGGGAGGAGAAACTGCCATTGTTCCTAAACCTGATCTCTATATTACACAAAATTGGCAGAATTATGTGATTTTGTGCCCATACTGAGCTCCCAAACATACGCAGTCAGTAAAAAATGTTGTATTAGTTTATCAAGAAAACTCGGATATAAGTACAAGAAAAGAAATTTATTCAGTGCTCTAGATGTGCAGTGTACAGAGATTATGTGGACTAGAACTCCTTTAGATTTCAAATAGTGGTCAGAAAACCATAAGATTTGGGGAAAGTTCATCTCTCCCTTTCTGCTTTTCCTTTCGTTTATCTGTAATTTCCAACAGTTGCTGTGTCACATTTTATTTATTTTTAAAATTGCGGGTTTTTTCCATGTTTCACTGAGAAAAGGATGTCTTTCTTTAGCCAACAGAGAAGATATTTTTGGAAAACTTAGTCTTAGGGCATATCTCTGTCCAGCTGAACTTTGTGTACCTGTACCTTGTGCACCTGTTGCTCTGTCTGGTCCAGGGTGTTCTCAGTTGCACCTCAAAATCTAGAATTTAACTTCTGATTAGATACGGAACAGCTACCTTCAGATATGTGAACTGTATGGCCTCTGATCTAACCAGTTATTCATAAGTAATAGAAGTGGTATTTTGTGACTAGCAGAAAGTTATTTGCTGACAGGGTCAGGACAGTGATGCTGCCAGAGATGAACCCTAGGTTGGGAGGTGTGGGGCTGAGGGGCAAGGAAAGGAAAGGGATAGGGAAGCTAAAGAAAAGAACAGTGCCTTCTGAAAAATTCTGTGTAAAAGCAGATGTCTGTCAGTATTGGCAAATGTCTTTCAGTGCTGGTTGGAACCCTTGTCCAGAAAGTGGTTGTTCCCTTATCAAATTTTCAGAGCATGGGTGAATGATGCTTCTTCTTGTGATAAAATATTTCCCTTACCAGTATGTAGTTAAGTTGTTACATGTTTTCACATGAAAAATCTGTGACATACTGTGGCTGGGAATTTTTGTAGGTAAATCTTAGTGTGATTTGAAATATTACTGAGATTTTCTGAACTACATTTTTCTCTCTGGGATGTGAAGAGGAAGAATTGCGACAACTGAATCAAAAGCTGCCCCAAGTGCTGTAGGACTATGAAGGATGAAAGATTTCAGCTTGCTGCTTGGAGAATCATGAAGAAAAAACTGTAAAAATGGAAAAATTTACAAATCATCTAAATGCAATCTGGTCAGCTGTTTTAGGGGAGATTAGTCCCACCCATTAGCTAGTTGTATGTTGTTTTAGACATCCAAGATGCTTCTTTCTCTCTATTCATCAAAAAAGTTAGTGAAGTTGGTACAGGATATCCAGTTTCTAACCAAGCTGGCAGAGATATATCTTCAGATCCTTTTTATACTTGGCATCTATGTGAAGTCTAATGGATACTTCTGCAGTACCTAGGGGTCCAGATTCTGTGCTGACTTTTAGATTTTCAAATCATCAGAGATTCACCTGATTTACACTGCTACAATGAAACACCAAAATAGGGTTCAAGGCATTCTCTAATATAACAGAAAATATCCACCTTGAAAACAACTAATTTTTTTTTATTATTTTCACTGCCTATCTGAACAGGATACTTCTACACTTACAGTTTGTGTGAGCAGACACACTGATATTAACAACTTTGAGCATGTCAAGCAAATATTACTTGTTGCTGAGGAAACAGGATGCTAATGTCAAAACCAACATAGATATTTCCTTGTAAACTACCAATTAGGCAATAAGGCTCAACAGGGCATGCAGTTATCATAGACTAATCATAGCTGTGGAGATTTATATGGCATAGTAGAATTTAATGTCATAAGTACATGGGTGATAGGAAATCAACTGGAAAAAATTACAGATCGGTCCCTAAAATAATTTTTGCTGTTTAGTCACAATAAAATTACACAGACAGGAGACAACACCAAGTTTAGAAATTTAGCTTTCTTTTCAATACATAAGTGTTTAAATATTCTAAATTTTTTTGGCCAGATTTAAGCAGTAGAAGACTGTGGTAACTTTTCTGGTAAAACTGGTATTAGTGCTCAGCAGCAGAAAGGCTTTTGAAAAGCAGTCTCAATCCCCTTCCTGTCAGAGGATTGGAACCAACACTGTCACTAAAAGATCTTCTCTGTCTGGAAAGAAAATCCTGTGCAGAGCATGAGACCTGCATCAATAAAAAGTTATTCCTTCTTGGCAGAAACCCAAGGAGAAGGAAGGTGGCAGTAACACAGCCACCACCACATCAGAGTACACTCTGATGATGTGAATCTCTCTGCAGAGGTCCAGAGGTTCAGTTCTGCCATATGAAAATATAACATACATCATGTTTTATTAGATTTGGTGAATTTAGTTCTTTTGATTTTCTTTTCACTTGAAACAAATGCTCTGGTGTTCTTTAACAGAGTCTTAATAGAATCCACTGTAGTAGATTGAAATACTTTAGTGTCAGATCACCAAGTATGTGACATTTAAGGGAGTAGTGATACGGGAAAGAGCTTTCTTTTTCCAGTTGCCATAATAGCAGTATACAGGGAAAGCATAAATCACCTCAATATCTGAAAAGTTCTTCGAATATATCCTATGAAAACAGCCTATTTAAAACAACTAAAATGCTTGAAAAGACTAAGGAGTTGTGTTCTAAGAATAGAAGGATGTAGAGGAAAAAATAAAATAAAATTTAATTAATCTACTATTTGGAGCTGGATTGAAGTGTAAATAGTTTAAGTGTAATTATTATGAAGAAATATTTTTATGAGCTAGCGGGCTACCACGTGCAGCGCGGGCTGCCTGGATCTGAGAGTTCATCCATTGTGTCCACAATGAAGTTGTCAGTTGGTTTTGCTCCACTGAAGACAAGTAGGGACTGAATCTCTTCCCTTGCTGAACACTTCAACTTCCTGGGGAAGAAGGAAGATGGCAGCAAAAACAGGGCAGATGAAATACCACTGTAAATCTAAGAGTGACTTCTTGCCAGATACATTCCTTCCACCAGACAAAAAAAATAAAACGCCTGCTGCTTCAACATGTGTCATCATAGTCTGGGGGTCAAGCTTAGGTTGAACATGGAGACTGTTACCTTGCAATTGATGCCAATGTGTGTAAATGTCAATTATTCATGTTATTAACTACTTTATAATGCTAAGATTTAATATATCTTAGTGTCTGAAAGTCATGTAACAAGACAGCATTTGTCAAATTTACTCCTTAATGCAAACATTTTTCACTCTTCAACGTTTGGTAAACTACTGGAAACCTTGAATCATCCAGCCTGATACCTTATCATTTGTACTGAAGAGGCAGGAGTGCTGGAAGCTTCCAGAAGGAAGGAGGAGTCTCCAAGAAGAGGCCTGAGGACCAGAGCAGCCATGTGATGATTGAACACCATGGATTTAGTGATTGTGGCTTTAGAAAGTAAAGTAACAATTTCACTAAGTTGTTTCAGAGTTCCCAACCCACAGTCAACTTAGACTGGTTTCCTTGACACTAGGTCAGAAATCAAAGAAACATATAATGGCTTGAGTGGAAAGGGACCTTTAAGTTCACCTACTTCCAACTCCCCCACTGTGGGCAGGGATGCCACCAACTAGATCAGGTTGCTCCAAGCCTCATCCAGCTCCTCTGTCCATAAGGATGGCTTCCTAGGGGATCACATCTACTAATTCTTTAAAAAGCTGGATTTTGCTAAAGTTGAGGGTCCTGTCTTTGCTCTTTGCCAGGCTCATGTTCCTCAGGATCACAAAGTCCAGCAGGGTACAGTTGCTGTAGCCCAGACTTCTCCCAATTCTAACCCATTTAATAAGTTCATTTGCATTGGTGAGCATGAGGTACCACAACTCTTCTCCTCTGGTTGGCTTGTCCAATACCTGAATAAAGAAGTTATCCTTGATGCATTCCAGGAGTCTCCTGGCTTGTTTACAGCCAGCTGTATTTCTTACCCAACAGATATCCAGTTGGTTGAAATCCCCCACGAGGATGAGAGCCTGTGAGTGTGATGCCTCCTGTAGCTGAAGCAAGAGGTCTCAAGCTTCTGGACAGCTTGCAGCCCTTAATTGCAGTGTTCCAGCTGAGGGATTCATACTACCCCATTTCCATGATAACAATTAGGTCATAGTTTTTAATTGCACCATGGTTTTCAACTCCTCTTACTTGTTACCAATGCTGCATGTACTGGCATGGAGGTACTTCAGCTGAGTAAATTTTCAGGAAAAAAAGAAAAAAAAAGGAAAAAGTACAGAAAAAAAGAAAGATTTCTCAGTTTTTGAACTCACTTTGCAGTGGGTAAATATAAACTCTGTTTTGGAATGTTTCTATTTTTATTAACTTGCCTACCAGTCATTAAAATCAACAAAAAGCAGTGAAAAAGCTCTTATTAGTCTCCCAGTTAAGAGATGTATGTAGGAAGAATGACATCATAGTTTCTTTTCCAGCTCTTCTGAGTGCTTTACACTTGAGAGTGTGTCACGGAAGATTGACGCTTCTGCAACCCATCCTGGATTTTTAAGTTGCAGTTAAGGAACTAGGGGTTAAATTTTAAGGTTTGAGTTTAGGCAACATGCATCTAGTCTATTAAGCTGCAGTAAACAAAAAGATGATGAATTCTTCACATCATATGTTAATCTAAGACCAGCGGCACATGGTTTCATGGCATAGCAGGAAAACGCTCAGCCTTCTTTCTCCGAGAATGCTCAGACACATCTACTGGCTCTTCTTACCTTCCTGGTAGGAATAAGAAATGCCTAATGTGAAGAGAGAGAAGTTGATTGCAAAGGTACCTCCGAGGAGATGGCATCAACCCTCTGTATGTATTGGAAGGAACCAAACATTAGCATTCTATGTAAGCAAGGGAGCACCTTAAATTTCCAAGCAACAGGGACTGATGACCATTTTTGCTCTTGCAGTTTACAATTTGTGTATCTATCAGTACATTTACTTTACATTTTTGGTGATTGCAAAAAAAAAAAAATTGCTTTTATGTAAACCAAAAAATTAATTAAAAAAAATACAGTCTCATGACTTAACTTTTAACATTTTTTTTCTTAATTTTCGGTTTGCTTCACTAGAAAGTAGGTCCTTCTCCTTGCCCAGAGGGCCAATATTTTTGATTACTGACTAGAATACTTTAAATTTCTGTGGATGTTGCACTGAGAAATATCTACAGAGCTGTCTTCAACTTTCTTTTCCAAAGTAATTGCTTCTCTCTTTTTTTGATACTACATTCCTTAGTATAAAGAGCTTTGTTAAATGGTTTGTCTACCAACTGCTTATAAAGTAATTATTTTTTTTATGTAAATTGTTATTGTTATCTTAAAATTGTTTCTATTTCAGCTCACACTTCAGGGTGTAAAGTACTGAATTTAACATAAACAGAGCAAAAGCTCTGTTTTTTTTAAACCAATGATATATTATGGTTTCTTAGTTCCAAAAATAATCATGTGGCAAACATGTCTCCCACTAGTCATTCGTTTTTCACTTCCAATATGCATTTTCTTTCGCATGAGAGACACATCTTTGATTAAACCTCTGCAGTTATTTGGTAACTTTTAAAATACAGGTTTTGTAACTCCTTGTAAATCTCCTATATGGCAAAAACTGAATCAAGCTGTGTGAATATATTCATAACAGGTTTTTTTCTTGAAACATGCATTTCATATAAAAGTTAAGCTAAAGTAACAGTAGTTTATGTATGGAGGGAGGCTTGATGTGTTTTTGTTCGATTTTGTTGCTTTGTTTTATCTGGTTTTAGTTTGTTTTTTGTTCGTTGTTGTTTGTTTTGTTTATAATTTACATTTATGAACTATGAAACACATGGTACAAATCACAAACCAATACTGTCAAATCAGATTTTGCCCTAAAAGTGGAGGTATATTTTATGGCAAAATGGTAAACAAATTACATTCTTAAAGGTGGTTCAGTGTTCCAGGTGTTATACTGCATAATGCATTCCTTTTGAATTAACTATGCAGTTATCAAGCTATGTTAGAAAAGTACTCAATTTACCTGAATAATGAAAAATATAAAATAAGAAATATTTGCTTCAGGGAAATATCATTAATGAGAACTATCAACTGGGCATAGATCCATAATTAATGGAGATACAGTAAATAAGGTTAGAAGAATCTAAGGAGCTTGTTAAACAATGGTCCAGAAGCTCAAAGCTCATACAGGGTGTACACTTTAATTTAGACTCCAAGAGATTTTTTGAGTTCACATACAGAGAAAAACTACATATTTTTCTCGAAGAGATTTCTTTTAATTTGGTGAAAAAATAGGTATTTTGGCAAAAAAAACGTTTTACAGAAATAACATGCAACTTCTCAAAAACATTACAACAGATTACTGAGACTAGCAAGCATTGCTATAGTAAGGGAACCTTTGTTACAGCCAGCAAACACAAACTTAAGTGAAATACAGAAAATAGGTGTTTAAGTTTCCCACGGGAGTAAAGAAAGAGAGATAAAGAGAAGAATAAAGAGAGAAAGAGAGGAGAGAGACATATTTACCACACTGGAGGTCACATGGTGACAGCTAAGGAGGACAGAGGCAAAAAAGATAAAAAGACCATGGGCATGTCTGTTTATGGAGTCTGGCTATTGTGGCCACTCCCCTTAGGCAGAACTTTTGGCTCGCTGCCACTCGCTGTCCCTCCAGCCAAAGTGGGGGGTACCACAGACATTTTGGCATACTTTCTTCTCTCTGAGTCTTATTTTAAAATAGACTGAGGAAAATCACTGAAAAAAATAAATCATTATTTGATCAGGTTACCTACAGTCAACCAGACTGTAGAACTGAAATGGAAATGGTAAACCAGTTTTAAAAATGTATGTAATTCCTGAAAGCACATTTAGTACAGAAATTCCAATATCAATGTAAGACATTTTGGTGCCTCACCACAATCTCACTGCAAGAACAATGAACTCTGGGAACTAACCGAAAGACTGGATTATACTTGTGCATGTGCTGGCTCCATTTTCACAAAGCATAAAGTCAAGCATTCAGGGAAAAAATCATATTTAATAGAATATAAAACATCAGGCATTTGTTGTACATTTGTTATGATACAGTGAATATTTCTGTGTTTTTTCAAAGTTTTGTTTACATTTGAAGGAGCTGATATTGTAGGAATTGGTGCAAAATATGATACAGAATCTGAAACCAAAATGGATCTGAAAAATTGTAAAATATATGGCTGCAAAATGCAAAGTGACAGTGACTGATATCTTGGGAGAATGCATGTGTATAAATATATATATATACGCACTAAAAAAAAAATCTACCTGAAGGACTCAAATACATTACATTTATTTGTGCACTAATTTTGGGATCAATTCAAAAGTATTTATATGGCTTTTCCAAAGCAGGGGGCTTATGATAATTCCAAAAATGTTCCTGTACCTATTGATAATGAAAGGACCCATCTGGTGCTAATGATGTTGACTCTGTAAAGACAGTATTCAGTTTCATATTCTTCATTTTTTTGCACATAGTGATTTTGGTGAGATGACCCTACTTTGAAAATCCATGTGGCTAATACAATGCAGAAGCTGAAGTCAAACTCAGTTTCGTCATAGATTTACTATGAAGCATTGCTCACATTTAGAAACAACTTATTAAGTTCATTAATGGTAAAAGACTAGAATTCTCATTGCAGGTATGGATTTAAATTTGGATTTACATAGGTTCTCTCATTACACTGATCACTTATTGATCACTTAAATCTCAGCTTTACTGAGATACTGAGAATGTAATACCTCAGTGGACACAATTCAACTTCACTGTCCTCAACTCTGTTTCTCTGTCAGTGGTATTATCACAGAGATGAATAGACAAGACAATTTAAGGTAAGTTAAAATTCCTAGTGTTGAGAAATAAACTGTTCACCTGAAGAGTAGTTTATTCAAGAGGATACTACATTTCAAAGTCACATTTCACGTACAATGATGGTGACATGCCAGGTACCAGTAGTGTAACTGTGCAGAAATAACTGATTTATGAAGATTAAATTTTCTTTAGAAGTATTTTTCGCTTTTTTAAAAAGAGAGTAAAAAAAAATTTTCCTCCTGGAGTGCCTGGCCGTGGGGATTACATTATAGCAGCCTTCCCAAAAATATGCAGAAAATGTTGAATTCAGATTGTAGGTGAATGCTTGGACTCAACCATCTTAGAAAATTTTCTCAAGGATTCTGTGATTCTGTATGGCCTTCTGTATAGAAAACTGGCTTTTTTTGTTGGATCAAGTGTGTTTTATTTTCCTCTTCCATAAAAAGATTGTTAGCTTTTAAGCTTCCTTCAGCAAACAATGTTAGGGAAATATCACTCACTTTTATTTAATTCTAAGAATTTCAATAAGGCATAGAGAGCATTAATATTTAAACTCACTTACAAAATTATTTTTTCCACAGTAGTATTTGTTTAGTTTTATGACTTACTGAAGTGCAATACATTCACATTGCAAGGCTCTAAGAAGAATTAAGAACTCTTGTTTGACACTGTAAATAGTTCATTCAAACTCACACTCAGCAGAAAAAGAGCTCCACAGGATACCAAAGAAAGAAAACAGAAATCAGATCTTAGCTGAAAGGATGAAGGCAGACCTTGCAAGTCACTCCAAAATTATTATTTGGTAGCTCTGGCTTTGGACATTCAAATTGCTGTTCCATAGAGTTAAAAACTGTCATTAAAAAACAGACTAAATAGTTTTTGTATTCATGCATAGGGGTTTTTTTTATTGTTTTGGGTAATCAATATTGCACTACTTTAAGACATATTCATTTCCTTACAAGTATATGATGATTTTACATTCCCAAGAGTCATATTGTGATATTTATCTCAAAATTATTTCGTTGAAATCACCGAAACTAAATAGGCAGAGATTTCAGAAACAAAAGAGAAAAATAATTTATTTTCTGATATTTCTGACTGCACAAACTCAGAGGATTATGTCAGTTATTTATGAGATGGATGAAATTCAACAGTAAGAGAGATAGCATCAGGGAAGGTAATGAGGAAACTAGAAAAATGGAAAATTAGTCAATCATCCCACAAACATCGAAAGTTAGTCATCACCATAAAAGTCAGCAAAATCATGCATGTGATTAACAGAAGGTAGAAACAGAAAGGTTAACCAGACTATGTGAGATAAAAGTCAAAGCTTTCCTGTTTTTCCTTTTTTTCTCTTTCTTCTCTGCCATTGAACTGCAAATGCCTAGAATAGGACTCAACCAGAATATATCATATTTAAAAGATATGTCAGGATTGTTTTTGTGCCATATGCATAGTAAATATAACTGCATCCATACTGCAGATTCGAGGTGCTGGTTCTCAGTTGCTACTTGTTGAGAATTTCCAGATATATTCAGCTGTATGAGGAGCCAAACAGGCTGCAGGAGGTAAAATAGATCAGAAGTGAACAGACAAAGTAGTCAAGTAATTTCCAGCCAGGAAAAGTAGATAGGACTTGGAAAAAAACAGATGAATGTCCACTGTTTCCTCTATACTATAAGTTTTGAGTGAACTAACAGTAGTGCTAATCTTTAGCATGGCTCTCTCCTAAAATTCACAAGTTTTGTTTTCTAACCTCTACTCCTTAAAACTTAAAAAAAAAGTTTTTAAAATACATATTTAACTTCTTGAAATTTTAAGAGTACAACATTTATCTGAAGAGTTATAAGAATGTTTATGAACCTTCTAAGCACAGTTTAATAACATACATATTTTAAGGCTTTTTTTCAAAATCTTGTCCAAGTCAGAGGTTGCAATAATTTTAATGGAACCCTAAAATTCACAAGATTACTTAAAACTGACTTCACAAAGGAAATTAACAAATTGCCTATAAGCATTCATCTTTAGTTGTTGCATTAATTGCTTCTTAAACAGATAGAAATATAAGGAAAAAATAAATGAATGTTTAATTTCTTTACTGACAGGAAATGTAAGAAGAAGCTATATTAGTTAACAGAAAATATTGAGTTTGGCAAGAAACACAACATATTTTCTATTTACATTAAAGGAGGTAATCAGTGTATTCATATAATTTTAAACCCTCAAAGGTCATTTTCAATGCTTTTGGAAGCTACAGATACCCATTCGCTGTCAAGCACATTATTTGTAAAAAGAGATAGAGGTGTCAATTCAGCAGTCCTGATGTACAGACAGAAAAGTGAAGAGCATTTTTGCTGTCTTCATCTCTTATATGAAATAAACCCTCGTAGTTCGGAGACCTTGCCCACAAACAGCCTGTGTTTGAGGAGAAGTCATACTTGCAGTATTACACTGTGCTTCTGTTAGCATTATAACCAAAGTGCTGTACCATTTTGGAATTAATGTGTTTTCACAAGAGATACTTAATAATTCAATATAATTAAAGAGTAAATTACAGCCTTTGGAAGTAGTTTAAACACTTGTTGAGGTGTTCAAAATGTAGATGGCCTTTTACACACAGAGTTTAAAAGCAAAGTACCATTTTTCTTGTTACTTTTTTCAAGTCATGAACATTACTTCTCTTTTATGAAAAAGCAAAATAAAGAAACTTCTTCATTCTTCATAATTTTTTTTTAAATTTCACAGATCAAAAAGTGAAAGTGTAGTAGGGGAAGGAGTGATATGCCCTTTCCTTACTTTTCTTCATTACTAGGTACCCAGGATTGACTGACAAAGGGAAAGCCCATCGCAACAACAAACCCCGCATGTTGCTGAGTCCATGACCCATGGAGATACCATTTGGCTTTCAATTCTGCCTCCTACTCTAGTGGGATGGCAGTCATAAAAACATCTGCTCTCTAGGGCTTAAGTTCCTCTGTTTGTGCAACTCCTGTGCTTCTCTAGGTGTAACGCACTCTACAGACACTTTCTGTCTGTAAACACACTAAGCCTTGCATTGATAATGGAAAACCTGTAAGGCCTGCTATTATCTAGGAAACAGGGAGTTGAACTTCTAAGAGTTTCCAAAGATAAAGCAGAATTTTTCAGTTTTCAACTTGCTTGAAATTTCTGTCAAGTTAACAACAAACATGACAATACCATTTGATGGTCTCTTTTGAATGAAGTTACTGATGACAATATGTTTCACACCCCTGTAATTCTATAACAAAAATCTCACACAAGTGTTCACAAATGGGACTGTTCTTGACAAATTGCTAGGTATTCAAAGAACGATACACCTGTATCTAAACAACAACTTTCTTTTTTGACAAAGACAACAAGATCTGTTCGTTTGGAATTTTCAGAGAGTTATGAGTTAGTAAATAAAAAAAAATCAAATAAATGCACGGAGAAATAACCTTTTTTGCTACTTAGTTTATAATCATCTGACTGTTTTGTGATGTTTCTTAAACTGGAAATACAAATTTCAGCACATTTCTGAAAGTCATTGCCATGGACAAAAACAAAAGTATTTCAGCAGCAGTTATTGATCTGTGCTATTCAAAGATAAGTGCTTTTCCATTTGTTCACATATATTATATGGGATTTGAAGCTTATTTCATGTTCTCCAGCCCTTATTTACTCTTATTTCCAACTTTACCTTCATTTCTTTCTGTCAAAAATGTATTTGAGTACAACTTAGATCCATTATGAACTCTTCTCTCTGAACATCTCATTTCTCTGAATCTTCTTGAGAAGATGCAAGGTTGACTCTCAAACAGTAACAAAATGTGCTGCCTTACAGAGTCTGAGCAGTGCAGAGCTGAATGAACACCATCCCACCTGGTCAATGCCAGTGAGTAGTACGCAGGGGAGTTTTCTCACTGATTTCTTAATCATACACAGCAAACCACCTGTTCCTCTTCTTGACCATTGGTTTTCTCTGGCTCTTTCACACACTCATCTAGCCATGCACACCTAAGAGAGGCTGATAAATTTTTTCATGACTCTTATGTTGAGGTTTACCTCTCTGCTGTGTGTTTGTTCACTTTGGTTTGATTTTCATGATCTGTGTTTGTACCTCTTTCTATGTATTCCCTTCAGCCCTGCTGTACAGGCAGAGAACATGATAGCTCTGTAGATTGTACAATTGCTGCCAGCAGTTGCTTGCCTTTTGTTAAAGTCCCCCATGCAGCAAGGACTAAGGTAGCACTGGAACTAGTCATCAGGCAGTATGGTGAGAGAGGAAAAGATTGTGAGATACTGATCTCTGAGGAATACCAAAACTTATGTACTAGCATAAGGAACAACATTAATTAGCCCTTCTCTTGTCCATTTCCTTTCTAGGTCAGAAAAAGCTGATTTCATGAGCTCGACTGAGTGGAAAAGCATAATCCAATGTTTAAGAAATATATCACTAAAAGGTAATTTGCTTGTTCTAAATCTCTTAAATCTTAAAATAGAGGATTTCAGCTATTGAATAACTCTAATCAGTAAATAAAAAACCACTTAGAAAGATTTGAGATTTTCATAGGTCATTCAGAATGTCTGTTCTTTTGTGCTTTTATAACTTTGAAACTTCTGAGGAGGTTGTAGTTTCTTGTTGTTGTTGTTTTGGCTTATAAACAAGGAAAATTAATTTTCTTAATTGCTTCAAATCTGAGAAGCTGCTTCTTTCCTCCAAATTATTTCCTTTACTTAACAGTCTTTTTTTACCTCTCCTTGCATGCATTGCTTCAGAAAGGACATATTAATTATGAAGTGACATTATAAGATTTCAGAAACTTCACATCTCCATAAGAATTCTGCGACTTGCTAATTGTGAGCATGCATGGATATTGGTCTCTGGACCAGTAATTCATGAACTGGTCCAATACCTTTCAAGTACATTCTAAAGATCTTGGAAAGTTTAGAGGCATTTCTATAATTAATTTTCAATGAGGACTCAAGTTCTTAATTTCTTTATTGTTTCTGATAATTTTTACAAAATGTTTTCATTTAACTACTATGTTGCAATATGTTGTACTTTTGATATCGTACAGAAATTTACTTCATTTAATATCATAAAGATACTAAAGGCAATTCATGTAACCACAGAAAAAAAAGCATATAGACAAAAAACCACATCCCTATCTTTTATTGTGTACTCCTTCTGTGACACTGGGATATGGATCCAAATTCTGGGGTTCAGGTGTCATTTCTGTTTACAGAGGGAGAGCTTTATACTGACTACTTAAGCCACAAGATCTTTACAGCACTGCAGGGCTACTGCAAAGGTTTATTTTTCCTCTCTTAAATCTCCTTAATCCCATTCTGGAGTATAAATACTTCCATAATCCCTTACTTTTGAGTGAAGATGTCACTATCAAAGATGTAAGTTTTTCACTAATCTTCATTCTGAGTGGACACACTGCTGCATAAACAAGATTCTTTTAACCTGGCTAACAAGAGATATTCATGTCCAGCCACTGCCTCTGCTCTTCCATGGTCTTTATTTTCTAAAGTGCCAGGAACGAACAGACTACTGAGAATCATCTAAGTTTTTTCTTTTTTTTTTTTTTCCCTTAGTTTTTATTCATGAGAAGACACTAGAAATATACAAAGAATTAAAGCTTTGAAGAGAGATTTTTTATTCATGCAGAAAGGGACCTGCAAAAAGTACAATTGCAGAAGATGACAAAGAATAAAGCTTAGTTCTTAAAAGTGCCATATCTTCCTAAGACTCTTGTTTTCAACTGCTGTTGTGGGCTTTTGAATCAATATACAATTTTTGAACTTGCTTTTAGCTGAAAGCTATTTCAAGGATCCTCTTTTCAATCAGCATCTTACAGAAGTGTTTACTTTTTACTTACATTGTTATATTTTAAGAAGAGAAGCCCAATTATAAAACTTGAGTGAAAGACAAACCCTTATCTTACAGCACTTTCTCAATAGATGCTTACGCAAACTCAGATGATTGACTTTTTAATGTTAAAACATGCCACTAGCCATGCCAAGATACACAGAGAAAGCCATTCTATGTGGGTCTCACTACATCAGTTTAATACAAGCAAAGCTCATTTTTTTTTTTTGTTCTTGGAGAATCAAGACACCTTTTTCCCCAACTAGTTCTTTAATTTTATGGACTGTGATGAGCAAGGTTGAAATTAAACTAATGTTCTATTTCTGGAAGCTCTTAGAACTGAGATAGTTGCATTTTAATGCTATTTGCTAACCAGTTAATTGCTAATTAAAGTGGGATATATTTTTTCCTTTGTATGTTTTATATCACCATGTAAGGAAATACAAGTAAATGAAGCAATGACAATTCAAAACTAGGAAGCTACTTCCTTCAAGTATACAGCATCATCATGACATCTTCCTAACTGCTCTCAAGTGTTCTCATTTGATTCTTCACTTTTTTTCTTAAAATAGAAGCCCTCCAATGTCATTCATATTTAGTTTTGGTACTTGCTTTCTTTGGTCAAACGAACTGATCAACTGCCATAAAATTTCCATTCTTATAAAAGAAACATTTGTACATATCCATTTTGAATGATGTTTTAAGATAGTGCAACTTTCATATTATGTCCTAGAGAAAATACCCATTTCATGCTCAACACTTAAATGTGCCATTTCACAGTAGCTTTGCAAAATATAGTAATAGTTTAACAGGATTTACTGTAAGTGGATCACTATTATTCTGAATATTATTACCAATAAGAAGTCAGATAGGAAACCATCCTTAAAGAATCATACAAAAATCCTGTCTTTTAATTCTACTACTTGTATGGTACAATTATTTATACTATTACACTGTTTATGATAGTACTAATTGTACTATTGCAGATCATGCACAATTGCTGACTTGAGTACCCCATCAAAGTACCCACTTATTAAATGCTGTCTTTCATCTTTCAAAGCCTTGAAAGTGCTCCAGTGGGGCAAACTAATCCTGGAAAAGTGCCATAATGTTTTCCTAGTAGATAATGGGAGCAACAGATTTCAGGACTGAAAAATCCTTAGGAAGGAGTCTGAAACTTTGAGCGAGCAAGAATCATACTCTTTTACACAGGTTTCTAATGTGAACAGATGGTGTGATCTTGGATGTGCCTAGTTTAGGGAGTGCTGTGAAAATAACATGTACTCTAAATGGAATGCTAGTTAACAGGAATGTAAACAGAAAAATCAGTAGGAAGGTAAGGTGTGAGAAAAATACTGTATTTCACTGACACTGCTCCTTACAGAAACCTTGTGCCACTAGATTTATTTTGTGTGTTGCCTTTTTATGTTGAGCAACAGTTCATTTCACTGCATCAGTGAGTTTGTACTGCCATTATGCTATCAAACATCGTATTAGTGCTCCACTGAATCACTGAGTGTAGCACTACTGCAAGATGCAGTTTTCTGGTGATGAGTCTTATGCAGCAGCCTTACAAGCCTCTGTGATAGCATTTGTCTTTGCATCTTGAGTATAAGACTAAAGAGATTTGATGCATTGTGCCTTGTTATGTCTGATTCTGTCAGCATGTGGCTTTGTGTGGCTCAAAGTGATATGATGTGATGTGAGCTGTAATGCATCAAAGAGACTTAAAGTTTCTTCTGCATTCTGAATAATGATAGAAACTTCTGCTACAAAACTAATGTCATGTAACATTACATATACAATGGAATAATATTGCAGAAGAATTACAATGCCTAGGTATGGGAAGGATGAAATGGATACAAGAGAAAGGGTGAAGTCTCTGCTTTTTGGATACATACAGCAATTTAAAAAGAACTCATAAGATAATGAGCATCTAACATCTCTAGAAAATCCTTGTATATTAGTAATGATACCTCTTCCCAAAAGCACCTTGTTGAGAGTTTACAAGTGAACAAGAAAAGAAAGATTACAAATAAGTTTTGGGGTTTTTTTGCTGGAAAACCTACAACCTCGTAAACTGATTCAAAGGCAAGTACGCATTTGTGGGTGAGAGAAATAATCCTCTGTGTGTCTGTTTGTGGGAGACAGAGAGAAATAGGGGGGGCCAGAGTGGGGAACAGAGGAAGAGTGACATGTGCATTGAGACAGACGACTGAATGGTTAGTGGGATAAACACCTGTAATTTCAAGTTGTCCTGCACAAGAGCCATGCATCCTAGATCTTTAAGATATCTAAGCAGATGCTAGTTGTTACAGAAAATATGTTGAGACGACTCATTCATAGACAACTAGCTATCTAAAACAGTTTTATATGCCTGAATTAGAAGATAACTTCTAGACTTCAAGTTTCCCTTTTTCATTTCCCCATCTCTGAAATAAGCATAATAATGTGCTACCTTACAAGATGGGGTGAAGTAAACATTTGAACAGAACTCCAGAATCTCAGAAATTAAAGCCACATGGATAACAAGATATGTCCATCATGCAAGTGTTTTTTGAACATCAAAAGGCAGCAGCTCTGTAAATCTTATGCACAGATTAGAAGGCTTATTTGAAAATCTTTCCTATAAAAAGGCAGATTATTGTGAAATACATTGAGAGCTAATGGTGACTGCTACCAAGAAAATATTTGATCCAAAATCCATCACTGTCTTCATAAATGCCATCAGGCATTCCAGATACTACATTTCAACCACGGTGCAAATATCTTTTAAAACAGAGAAGGAAGCAGCTAAGATTTTGGACATATGGCAGATCAGTAACAAATAGAGGGATATGCCAATTAAAAGGGACACATGGTAGGAGATGAAAGTGGACAGAGTCATGATTAAGTCCTGAGAGGAAGCATTGAAATAGGACTAGAAAACAGAGATGAAGTGAGATTAAGTAATTTTTTGGGATCTTTTTGCTTCTACTAAACAGAAAAAAAAGACCCTAATGTATATTTTTGTCATAAATAGAGCCAGTAGTAAACTTGATATAAATTATTGATTTATCCTAATAGCAGTAATACTTCTTGAAGGGAGACACGTCTTTGTCAACTCTTTAGGTGTACAAACGTAACAATGTTTTACTAAATGACATTATTTTAATTTTAGATTACAGAACACAACAAGTAACTAATTAACAAGTAGCTAATTAAAAAAAAATTAGTGAATTATCTTCCTACAAGCCTGAGAAGGGGAAGAAATTTTAGGTTTTGATTGTGAAGTACATATACATACATTCATACATTCTGAAAAAATCATCAGTCACCTTGTGAAGAAGTGAGTTGTATCAACAAGCTGTTAATTTTTCCACACAAGGCAAAATCTTTTTTTCATAGTTATAAGGTAATACTTGCCACCATACAAGCCAGAAATATTAAAAAGCTTTTTTAACAAAACACATTTTGCATCTGTACTGCAGCAATTAGAATTTTAAATTGAAGATATGACAAAGAATTTTACAAGTGAGATATGAATAAAGGATGACATTTACAATTCTTGTTCCTAGACAGAGAAGTTAATATGGCCTTCCTTATACTGGTGGTAGAAACTTAACTAGATCTCTTCCACCTTTCATGTTTCTCTTTGCAAGAATAATATCAATGGTAATTCCCACCCTCTGATATGGCAATTCCGCATTTTTTTTTTAAGCTGGTCTTGTTGGTACTGTAGGTAGACAAAAATGAAAATTCAGGTCACTTGAAAGTCATATTGAAACATGTGGTTTAAACAGGCACTGCTGAACCCAGCTTTTGGCTGTGGCTTGCTTTTGTCACTATTCATGTTGATGTGCTCTGTTCTGTGTCTGTTTATTGTAGTATCAGACATATTACTACATGCAACTCACGGAAAAATAAAGAAGTGGGTATAGCTTCAGCCATATTCAGACAGTAGAAAATATTGTTCCTTTTCCACTTTATGTTCTCACTGTAAGTGCCTTGAACTAGAATAGAATAAATGTACGTACTGAAACAAAACAAGATATCTTTTCTGATACATAAAAAATATCCTGTATATATATAAGGTATACCTTAGTGCCATTCTTGGAAATAAGATCAAAAACTAATATATTTTTCTTAGATGGGTGGAATAATTTGTTTTCTCAGAAAATACTTTTATTCATGGCAGAAGATAAATAAAGGAAAGAGCTAGATATCCAAACAAAGAAAAATGTAATCTTTGAGTGAGATGTAAGACATGATGATACTAGGATCCATGTGTTTCTCTCCTTGATCTCCTATATCACAAAACCTGACTAGCATATAGAATTCCAAGAAATGTTCTATCAATTTACAGTGTTACAGAGAGCAGGATTCAGACAGATACAGAAATTCAGTAGTCACTGAGAAGGTAAAAGTTATAAAAATTACCTACTCAGAGGAACAGCAACATACATACTGTCTTTTACAATGAAAAATAGATTTTTGAAATTTAGGAAGCAATGTTGTATGATGGGAAGGAAGTAAAATGGTGATTTATATTCTACTAATCAGGAACAACAAATTCAGCTGTTGACACTTGGTTATCAGCTGTATATGCAACATATATCATTTTTTTTTTTTTTTGACATTTGGGCCCACATTTTCTATAGTTTCAATTTATTGAACTGTTTCAGGGCCTGGTATAGAACTGAACCTCAGGAAAATAAATATAATAATATATGGAAATTCTTATCTTCAGTACGCACTTCATCCTTCTCCCACCCCTTCAGATATGAAGCAGAACCACTATTTCCACCACTATTTCCACCACTATTTCAGTCTTGTAAAGACTTTTGAGTGTCAGGTTGATTCATTAGCCTTTTTTTTTTTGTTGTTTTACTATTTGTTTCTCTAGGTCACTCCTACTTTGGCCACCTCCATTTCACTACTCATGACATAAGTTATTCTTAAAGTATATTGTTCTAAAATATTTTACACCCTGACATTTTAAAAGCATGTCTTAAATGTGTCCATTTATATATAAATATATATATATAAATACATATAAATGTGATACTCAATAAATTTTCAGCAGAGTTAGTAAATATCAACTGTGAGATTCAAACAACACCTTCTTGTGCTTCAGATAAAAATAAGAAATTCATAGGATTATAAATTATAAAAGGAGAAAAATGGGAAATCAACACAAATCTGACCATGCTACAGATATGCTTATTTTCAATTTCCATCTCTCTTTGCATTCTAGGGTAGCTGACTGATTAGCAACTCTTTTGAATTCTTCCTTTTATTACTTACTCTAAAGCATTTTCCTCTCTGATAAAATTATTTTAACAATTTATTTTTTGTTCTTTATTCCAGTAACATCCTACCAATTAACTCTTCTAAAGGCAGTAGAGATGTCACTGACATTAGTGAAAGCAAAAGCAAACCTTTAGATTCACAGAAAATACATATTCTACCTGTATTTCTCTCTGCTGTTGAGAGAGCTAGACATTCCTATCAAACGGACTTACTATTCTGGTTATCACATATGTAAACAAAGACGAGACATGAAGTTTCATAACAGGTAAAGTATTGAGCCAAAGTCAATTTAAGAAGTAACCTCGGGTGTGTTTTCCTGCAGTGTTGAGACATACAGAAAATACATTCTTTCATCAGGATTTCTCTAGTATTTCATGTTCATTTTCACCACCATCAGTATATCATTCGTGGCTACCTTCAGCAGTGTGCTCTCAGAGTTGTTTTATATGC
The DNA here is from genome assembly GCA_013397135.1 of Pachyramphus minor. Classification (NCBI taxonomy): domain Eukaryota; kingdom Metazoa; phylum Chordata; class Aves; order Passeriformes; family Tyrannidae; genus Pachyramphus; species Pachyramphus minor. The sequence continues at coordinate 29,705 of VYXB01000655.1, forward strand.
ACTTCATTTATGTTTGCCATGACTTTTATTTAAGGACATTCCAAGAACATTTTTATAAACTCTGTGCAGGTCATTATTCATCTTTGTTATATGGATGGCTTGCTAGTTACTTGGCAGCCCATGTGTGATTTATTAGATGAATGTATGATGTCTAGAGCACCAGTTTTTCAAACTTGTCTGAATTGGAAGTGATTTTGAGGCTGTGATGTATATTGATTTGATTATTGTTTTGTAAACATTTTCTTGCTTAATAGAGAGAGAACAGAATGCCCCTCCTGCAGTGTAACTACTTGTAGGAAAGGGTTTCTGCTAGTCATCAAATAGGACACATAAATCAGTATTATTGAATAAAAAAATCTATGGCTCAATTTAAACAAATATAGGCTTGAAGCTTTCTTTTTTAGTTGAGTGTTTGGAAACCAAATGGATTTTCATTTATTTTTGCTTTTTATATTCTTTTTCATCTCTGAAAATTCTGATATTTGCATATTTGTATTACTTTCTTCATTGTATGTGAGAGTAGATGAATTATATATACAGGGTTTTCATTGATAAAAGGATAGTTATTAATAGGATGTGTACACTTGCTGTAGTGCATACTTTAAATTAATTAAAGTCTGGGCATCCCCTTGCTTATTTTTCCTTTACTTCCCCATCTTTATGTAATCTTCATACTGGAAAACAATGATAATAAACTTTACCACACGTTAATACAAGATAGCGTCCTGTCTCATAGACCTAAACAATGGGGTTTGTTAATTCTTTTTCAACTGCCCTTTTTTGACCCATGTCTGTCTTTTTTCTTCTGTCCTAGGACATCTCACTTCTCAAAGTTTTGGAAACATGGATCCAGTCTTGGAGTATTCCTTAATGGATGAACTTAATAAAATGTCAAAAATGCCCTTTCATGTGGTCTTATTCAATAGAGTAACATTAAAATCATTTTGCTAATTCATTGTTTAAACTGTCATTACACTAAAATTTTCAAACTATTTTCTTTGCTTTCTTGTTTGGTTGGTACCTAAAAGAAGAATTCTTGTGCTCAAAGGTAGGGTAAGTCACATTATACTGCTCATTGTCTCACTTGAACTTCAGAACAAAATTCTGTCTTCAAAATTCTGCAGGACTCAATTTTCCAAACCAGGTCATAATCACCTATTTCTTACATTGGCATCTCAAATTGTTGTGTAACCATCTACAGAAGTTCATAAAATTTTCGTACTTCTCATTTTCTTCCATTTTCTGTTTGTCGTTGGTTGCTGGGTCATCTTAACCTTTCTCTGCCTAAACAAAAAGGTTTTGTCCATTACCCAGTTGTAGCTTTGTCCTCTGAAAATAAAATCCACTGCTTTATTTTTCAGAAAACCATTCCAGAAATTTCATTTGTGAAATGAATAGTGAAAAGCTATTGATACTTCTTGAAGTCTAAGGAAGTTTAGTCATAGGAGGGATCAATTTGCTGTTTTTCATGTCCTATCACATTTGTGCTTGTCTTGTTGGGTCAGAGGTGTGATCTTATCTTTATCTGATTTTGCTGGATTTATCAGTATTGGGCTTTGCTTGGGATATTATCACAAATTATGATTTTCCAGGTTAGTTCTTTGTGTTTACTTCTCAGCATGGGGTTTTCAGGAATAAGTAATTGGGTATATGACCTTCTTAAGTAGTTTTGTAATGGTCTGTGATTAGCTGTTTTAGTTCATTTTCTACGTGAAGTTGCATGAGTTTTTTTCTCAGTTTTACAGAACAGGTTATTAGTTTGGGGTTTCAGTTGTTGTTTGGTTGTTTTTTTTCCTGAAAATTAAATGCTTTTAATATCAGAAAAGACAGCATATTGTACATTTTATGACATTTCTTTAAATATTACTTCTGAAGCATCATAGTTTAGCATTAGTGTTCTGACAGGTATTGTTATAGTGCTCAAAGTACTTAATTTTATAATGTTGAGTTTCAACTTTGTTGGATCTCTTCCTACACTGATAGCTCACACTGAGAGCTATCCCAAGGATTTACAGCATTCTGAGAAATGGCTACATATTCTGAAAAGTGACATGGCTGTCAATATGCAGCACATGGTAATACACAAACTTCAGAAAAAAGAGAAAGGTGTGACATAACTGGTATGAACCCAAGTTGTCATGTCTCTCACACCTGCAAGGCATTTGCAAGACTTAGGAGCACTTTCAGAGGGACACTGAGATTAACGGGAGACAGTGCTCCAAGGAGTTTGAAGTTTTAGTTCCCAGGTGTTTGAACAAGTGATAGAAATGGAAGATGTGCTCCTTCAACTACTGTAATCAGAGTTCTCTGAGGGCAAAGTTGGTAAGAATCATGTGAAACAGTACTTGTGGCTCTGAGGACAAAGTTGGTAAGAGTCATGTGCAACACTACTTCTGGCTTACACAGAAGTACCGTGTTAAACTACAGCTTACTAGGATGCAAAAAGAAGGGAATTACACTAATTTTTTTGAATTTATTTTTAGACAGGATTTTTCCAATTTCCTGTTCTATGCTTAAGAATCCATAAAACAACAGTAGGTTCCTCAAAAGGTGGCAGGAATTTGTTTTGTTTGTCTGATGTTTTTTGTTTGTTTATTTGTTTGTTTTTTGCTTGTCTCGAAGACAAGAAAACTCCAAAATAAAACACTGTTAGGCTCAAGTGAGAAGAGAATCACTTAAGAAAAATGAGCTCACGTACTCATTTTACATGCCAGCAAGAGAAAGAGCCACATAATTCAGAGTTCCCCATCAGATGGGGACATGGTGGAATAAGCCTTTCTAAAAAATTAGAGAACATTAAGAAAAGTGCTTTTCTTTGCAGCATAACTTTGAGGACAAAGAAGGATGCAATATGGAGATATGGAGGGGTCCTAAATCTGTTAGAGTACTGTTGGAAGAAACTAGGGCTGAACCAATTTGATCCAGTCCTGACTAACTTGTGTGTGTTCTACACATGTCCTAAAAGGATGGAAATAAAAAGAAAGTTAGTTTTCACTTTTTTTCTCTTACCCCAAGTTCAGGTTTTCTCAGAGAGACACTTCATGCATGCTAATCCATATACAGACATACTACTGTTTCGGACAGTCAGGGGTTAGGGCTCAAGAGTGACTAAAGAACAAGCTATTACAATAGTATAGGGGCTGAGAACTGTCCTTTGAATAAAGCCTGATTTAATAATATGCTTGTGCACATTGTGAAAGCAGAGCCTAGATGTATAGGTCAAAGAACAGCACTTAAATGTTGGGACACATCTCTGAATTAAAACCACCTCAATTTTCTCAATATCCATTGTGGCTCTGTTTTCCTCACGGTAACTCTAACGCTTAAGATATTTGGATTGAACCTACTGGGAATATAGAGCATGCGTGAATGCACATAAAAGCGGTCTCTAAAATAAAGGTTACTACTTTTCCAAATATTTTCCTATTTTTTTTTTTATCTAATGTGACATGGTATTTCCAGGTAAAGAATACTTAAAATTTATGTAGAAAGTGAAGGCAAAAGGGAGGGTGACTTAAATGGGTTGTATATCAGATCCTTAAAAAGATAAAAACTTGTTTCTGACACCCTTTTCACTAAAGCGTCTTTGTTTTCACCAAAAAAAGTATTGGGGTGGATCACAGGCTGATGTAAAAAGACAATGTTGACCTCAATATTTTTGCCCAACGAATTTCAATTTTCTTTTTGTTTCTTATTATTTTAAGTGTTATTTTCTCTAGAGAGGAACTAAAATATTTCCTCCAGAAAAGATTAAGATGATGCACAATCTTTCTCATATTTACTTCTCTTCTACATTATTGTCTTGTGCACTAGTCTTGGGGAAAAGCCATCTGTGTTTTACGATTATTCTGACAACATTAATAAAATGTTCACACAGTGTTCTTACTTACTGATTACACAGTGCAACTATTGCTAGTTAGTTCTTTTTTTTTAAAACATTCCACAATATACTCTCCACTTGCAACTAGAAATTCATCCTTGGCTATCACATCAACATTATTATCACTATTTCTACCTACACTTTACTTGTAATGAAAGATTTCTATTGTAGTTTATCTAATGATTAAAAAAATTGGTTTTTATAATATAGAAAAGATATTTTCCTCAGTGACTAGGTCTGCTGCCTTTTAATTTAAGTGACTTACCTTAAAAATATTGACATGATTTTTCATGGAATAAGGAAGTATGAAATGTGAAAACAGAAGGCAGGAGTTGATGGAAATATTTATAGAAGATTTAAGCTTTATTCTCTCTCTAAATCCATCTTTTTTTTCTACAAGCAGGATGCATTATTCCATTACATTGTTCAGTGAATAAACATGTTAAGCAATGGCATCTACTAAGATGTGAATATAAACTCCCATCCTGTCTTATTATTGTACTCTTCTTCTTTAACTTGATTTTTGCTAGTAATCTGGTCAAGGTATGTACACATTTCTTCTCTTTAATAACTTCTTTTTCTTTGTAGGTCCAGTTAAGAAAATATTTTGGTATATAAATACTTGTGGAAAGTCTAGAAAATAAATTCTTCATATAAAACTACTATTTTGAATAAGTTAAATGATAAACATTGGATTAGCAAAGAGTCTTCTTTGTAAGCAAGTAAATTGCTATTAATGTTGATTGTTAAGAAGCTAGGATTTTCCACAGCATGAATAAGGGTGAAAGAGATAGCTATCCAATGTTTATTAAGTATCTATTAAGCCTTTCTTTAATGAAATGGAAACTGGAACAAGTCTAAGGGTTTGTTATGTGATGCAATGCCATGCTGCACACAGGCTTAGCACTTCAGCTGCAATCAGACCAATAACAAACCAGGAGCCCACAGTACTCTTTGTGAAGTATATTAGAAATAAATAGGAATAGGATTTGATCTTGCTGTTTCAGAAACATATTTTAGGACAGCATCAGTTGTCCTTTAAAAGTGACCTCTCTCTCCATCTTCTTTGCAGAGAGACTGAAGAGAATTGAACAGTTTAGTCTTGGCAAGAGGATACCGTGTTTAATGAAACTACCCTATTTTCATGTGCACTTAAAAACAATTTCAAATTAATTTGAAGACAAGGTATTTATAGACCTCCATGTACATCTTAAAGTCAATCTCAGGATTAGGGATGAGATTTTACATGTACATGATTGATCTAAGAAGAGTGTCACTGAAAGTCAATAAGATGTGTAATCCTAAATAGCTTAGATTGCAGTTTTAAAGTGCAAAGTTTTTATTCATGCAATCCTTACGCACTACTTAGAATTATAGAGTGGTGTGGGGAGGGGCGGAGGGCATTAAAGACTAATAACTTTGTTCTTTTAATCAGGGAGGCAAGGAACATTTAACATTTTTAAGTTAATTCAAATCTAAGTTTTATTTTTTTGTTACACTTTAGCAAACACTGGTGAATATTTTTCAGGGTTCTTTGATTTATGTGTGTGTCTTGCAATGAACGTAAATATGGTTTCCTATTAGTCAAATGTTTGTCTACTTGGAAAAAAAATTTGCTCAAGGGAATCTCAAAGGCTTATTATACTATTCTTTAGTCACTTCTGAATATATTAATCACCTAAATGTCAAGATAAAAATCTTATGTTAAAGCAATTTTCTCTGTTTATGTAACCAATAACACTTTTAGACATTCATATAAACACTTACATATTTCAATTAATTTACACCTATTCTGTGGTTTCCATATGCTTCACACTTGGAATAATAGTGGTCCCTTTTGTAGGAAATTCAGTTGTCTAAAGATGTAGAAATGCACCTTTCTTTTCAGTGTTATTTTTGAAAAAGTGAAATCTAATTTAGACACAAATACTTTTAGAACATATCCTTTCCTATCTCCTAGTAGGATGGCATTAAAAGCTGGCTTTTACACCCTGATATAACTTCTATTAAAGCTTGTGGAAATAATTCAATTTCATTTTTTTTCACTGAGTGTTGCACTTTCTAATTCTTTCACACTAACTTAGTTCCATTGTGTTGTCACTTCTAGCAAAACAGAAAATGATCAAATACAAATTATCACTTCCTAACATGTGTCACATAAAATGTGTCATAATTTACTTTAGCAAGAAGAAAATCTCTCACCTTTGAGTTATTTGGTTTTTTTTGTCTTTTAAACAAATCCTGGTTTGGGACTAGCTTTTTAGAATTTCATTTTTTAAAAGCTACAAAATATTTTTAATTATTAGGTAAAAGTAATTAAATATCAGAACAGAGAGGATTTACCTTGGTTGTAAAAAGGGTTCTAGAAATTGCTATGAAGGAAAGATCATAATTAAAAAATGTTTTAGAGAAAGTAATTTCATCTGGTTTTTACAAATTAATTTACATATTTCTCCAGACCACTATTAAAGAACAGACTTTTTTTTTTTTTTTTCCCCCAAGTGGTATGTCTCAGACTTGTAGTTTCTTCATAAAATTCCTGATAACAGCATTTTTTTTGTTGAAAAAATGGAATCCCAAGAAATTGTGGTATTCAACAGGATTCCCTCTCCCTGTGTGAATTCAGTGACTTTGAGTCAACTCTACAGCTTTTATTAAAAGTGTAAAGCATGTGTTTTTAAAATATTTTTTAAGCTGAATTATCTAAATCAACTTTTTGAAACAATTGGCTACATTAAATTATGACTAGTTTTTATTCTCACATAACTCAAACATGGATGAAGCAGTTTTAACCTACAACTTCCCTTTCCCTAAGTACTAAATAAACCCCCAAATCTCGCTCTTTCAGTTGTCGCTTATTTTTTTAAGGTAAAACAGAGTTCAAGTTTAGGAAACTTGATATATGAGGTCTGTTACATATATGTAGCTGGAGCCTTACCTAGATTCATAATAAGCTTTGACTTTGATCAGTATCAAAGAAATGATACTGATCAGAAATGATCAGTACTTCAGTTAGTCTCAAAAAAAAAAAAAAAAGAAGCAAAAAAAGAAAAATTTCATTCACGGGCTCACAGTTCAGGATTTGAGTGGTCTTGTGAAATAAAGCTGGTTTTTGAAGTAAAACAGCAGTTATGAGTCTTATTTTTGCCAATACTATTGCCTTTGTTTCCTCTGTTGAATCTGCTTAGCTGTTCTAAAGAGCAGTGTCAAAAGTTACAAATTAGGGGAGTAAACCAGTGTTGTTTTTTAAAAGTGTCATCAAAAAATTTTACCAAAAAAGGAAGGCTTTTTAATCTATCTGATTTTGTATCCTTAGGACATATGTTCCTGCATTAGTCTGGAGGTAATATTTTACTTTTAATAAAATTATATTTGAAGTGGTAATTGCTATAGTTATATTTTTTCTTGGTTTTGTCTTTTATATAGAAAAGGGAAATATTCTCAATATGAAGGTGCTAACATTTTTCACTTGGTATTTCTCCTCAAATTACAGAAATGCATCTTTGGAAAATATCATATACTGTAAGTGTACATTAATGTTAATAAATGTATGTTGGATTTATTTTAAAAAGTGTGTATTTAACCTTTGTCTGTTTTATCTTCTACAGATTTTTGTATGTGGTCTCTGCAAAATTTCTGCTGCCTAGCTGAGAAAGTAAGTAGTTAGGTCCCATTTTCATGTGGACCATTTTTAGCAGTGGGCTTACTTTAAATTTGCTGTATCATCTGTATAATGTTGCTTTTGTGGCATTATAAACTTCTCATGTGTACTGCCAGAAGACATAAAATGGCCCAGTGGCATATGTTATGTTCTTGCATCTGCCTAATTTTCAACTTGAAATACCACACAGCAATGTTTGTGATAAACTACACACAACAAGGTCAAAGCAGGTGCCTGCTGGGATGAATAATCATCTTTATTTCATCATCTCATATCAACAGGTATCATGGAGACAAAGTAATAGCTTTTATGAAAGGAGCTTCATACATACCTCCAAAAAGTTATGAGGCACAAAACAGAATCAACTAAGGGATAATGACTGTAGATTTGCTATAGAGTGCCCTGCAGTTCAATTTACATTGCATCCTGAAGAGTTCTGTGTAGGAAGGACAGATTTTTCAAAACAAATAGGCTTGAAAGTACTATCTCATCACTAATGTGCAAACTGTGTGTGCTGCTTTTAGAGTTCCCGCTGTAGAAAAAGTGTGTTTTTGTTTGGTCTTTTTGTATGCAATTTTCCCTGTCTATACTCTCACCATTTTTAAAATCGCAAATGTATGCATCCCCCAACATATACTTCAACACCTGTGCAACCGTAATTGTCACATGAAAATTGAAGTGGTTTTGCATTATCCACAATGAAAATATTTTACCTCTGAATTATTTCTAATATCTAAAGAATGACCATATTAGAGATTAGTGGAAGCTAGAGGTTGAATTAGTGGGTATAGGTGATATTTTAGGACAATAAGCTATAAGAGCTGGAAAAGTATATAAATACATCTTTGCCCAAAACAGCATGGAGTAAAACCTAAAAAAAAAACCCAGTGAAAATTGCTGTAAACAAAATCTGGATATGCAGCTCACAGCTCAAGGGTTCAGCTGTCTGCAAGTTTGTGCTTTGTGAGGCACAACTGTATGACTTTTGAGTCAGCTCTAACGAACAAAACTGTTACTGAGTTGTGCAAGTACACAAAGTCAAAGCCATGTAAGACAAAAGTGAAAGGAAAAAGAGAACTTATTTTTTTAAATTGATAATAGGAGTTCAATGCATTATGAAAAATATGAAAACCTACATCACATGATCAAATCTGGGAGGCAACTACTCACTGAAATAAAAGATCAGAACATTCTGAGGCCCAGTTGGTTTTAGAGCAAAATATATTATGCTGGATGGAGCCACTTCTTACTAGTTACTGTCACTGGGACATACAAACTTCTGAGGCTGTAGTGCCACTCCAGTTCCTGGCACTGATGGTTCCACACACACAGCCCCCTTTGTAGAAAGCCTTAGACACACAAACATGCACCACTGGATTTCATCTCTAGAGACTCCAGACCTGTGTCACCAACAGCTGTCCAAGACTATGCTGGTCCCTCTGATAGCCAGTTGTTCCTGTGATCTCTCCTATGGGAAGGACTTAGAAAGAAATTTAATATATAAGCAAGACTGTACTGACTAGGCTTGGGGCAGGGACTGATAACCAACCAACCAGAAAAGTGTTTACACATGAACAGGTCTCTTTATCCCCTTATGTCTCTGCTTTCTCACACTTATTCCTTCACAAATTACCTAGATCCCTCCTCTAAAGATATCCATAAGAATTCTTGTACAATCCTGAAATATTTTTCCTCTGGATCCCATAATGTGTCTCACATCCCTAGGCACTAGTCCCACCTCAGGACAAAAGGTGGTTCCCCTGCATTGCTTCCCTTTGATGTGTTTCAAAAGTGGGCTCTAGGACAGCCATGGTAGGACCTGTACAGGACATCCTTTTCTCTGAATCCTTCATTTTCTTTGGTGAATGCCCTTGTGCCCCAGTTCTCTGAAACTTTCAGTTTCTGGACAAGGCACAACAGACATCTCAGTAGTGGGAGGAGACTGTATGGCATAAGGCAATCTTGGACAAGGCACAACAATCCAAACTCTATCTTTCAGTCACTGTTGTCTTGTTACATGTGTGTGCCTAGCATTGAAAGATGCCTGAATTATAAAAGAATTTTTATTCTTTCACAGGAGAGTGGAACATGATTGCATACTTTATTTTGAGAAGCATCTATGAAATTATTTTAATGAAGAGAAAAGGTGTTAATTGTGAGATGCCAACAAGCTTGTCTTTAAAGAAACGTAGCAAACTGTGAGAAAAGCTGCAAAGTGGTTGAAAAATTCCCTTATTCTCAGAGCATTTCCTGACATTTTCAGAGAATAAAACCTTCATAAGAATAAAATTCTGTCTTGGTTTCCACACATCAACTGTTTTTAAGTAGACTGTGTTTTTTCAAACTTTGTGTATCTGCAGCAAAATACTATAGTCTGGTGGAAGTAGATTGCACAGATTTTATGTATTTTCAAAATAGGAGAACCACACAAGAATTTTTTTGTAAAAAAAAGTCCTCATAAAAATTAACGAAGTCCATGCAAGGGGCAACAGAATTTATTGCTATTTTTCTTCTTTTAAAATATTTTGGGAAAATTGTTATAATGTTACAATTGTTATAATGCTGTAATTACACAAGAAAAAGTTGTATGCAAACCACATCTAGTCTAAAAGACTAAAAGACCCTCTCTGGTTCACACACTATTTACTATGCTGAATTCCATTCTTTAATAAATGCGATTAAACCTGGATTCCCTCTTATCGCAAGTGAATTTTAAAATCAGCTTGTTTCTTGCTGAAATGCTAAAGAAGTTTTCTTACTCTTCTCTAAAAGATTGGCCAGACAAAAATTTCACCAGTCCAGAAAAGAATACTAAGCTGAAAGTGAAACTAAGTGAAACGCTGGAACATTTCCTCCATCCTGGGAGACCAAGAGGGAAAATGACAGGTCAGGTAATGTCCCAATTCACCTAAGAGGAAACTTGCATAATTGTAGAAACCAGAGATATTGGCAACAAGCCACACCTACATTACGGTCCCAAAATAAGACTATGGAATAAACCTGGGAACTGTGTCAACAGAAGCCAAATGAGAATTTTTCTGGAAGGCCAGTAAAGTTGAGATGCTTTATCACTCAGCCTTAAATCTGAAGAAAATTGAAATTATTTAGATGTGTATTGTTCTAATTTCAGTAGAAAAAAACTAGCTCTGAACTCAAAGACTGAGTTGAAGGTTGATTATTCTTAAACTCTGGACTTTGGACTATATGAAGGAGCAGATATATGCAAACCCAGAAGGCAGACTCTCTTTTGGTTTTATCAAATACATCCTATAAATGCCATAAATGATATAAAAGATTTCCTTATGCCTTAACTGGAGATTCCAATGGCTACCCTGCACCCAAGAAGTTGATGCAGCTTATGTCTGGTTATATGTCAAATTACAGTTATACCTTTCACTTGAAATCCACATTACATCTGCACTACTTTTACAGCAGTGTCTGACCCAGTGTTTGCAATTAAACCAAATGGTTTCTTTCAGGAAAAGCACAAAGTAAAGTAAAGAAATTATGATAAACAAGAAAATTGCATTGTTCTGCCTCCCAAGTTATTGCAAATAATTGTACCATAGATACAATACATCAACAGCATAGCAAATGTCTGATCTACATATCTAAGCTCTAAACTCCCAGAGATAGTCACAGAGGAAGGTTCTTTGTGTCATTTGAAAGTGAGAAAATCTCTCATTTCTCTTCAACTTCATTTTTGAATAATTTCAGAGTGTCCATCTTAAATTTTGCCAGATTTTACAGTGAGAAGATTCTTTTTTTTCCCAAGGGTAAACAGTCAAAATTGCACAGTACTTCTGCATTTTAATGCCACAAACATTTTCAGTACTGTGAGTTCATGAAAAATCAGGAAGTTTCTCTATACATCCCAGGTGAAACAAGTGAGTCAAACCTCAGCTGGCTGCAAAAATTGCTGCTGCAGTTTTCCAGCTGTGGGGAGCTCACTGCAGATTCAGCAACCACGTGTGACATTATGCTTATTCTTCTTTGGGAAACTAATTAAAATGCTCAGGTTTCACATATTTCCAGTCCACAATTTATTACATTTCACAGGGGAACATCTTAATATTCAAAAATATCTTTAACAACCAATATATGAATAACAAGCAATAATATGGTATAAATAGTTATTTTTACGTGCAAAAGAATATTCATCTCCACCTGAATAATTTATTCAAGGCTCTTTAAAACAATACATACAATTTATCTGTAAAAGAAAATATAGCAAATCACTGTCTTACATGCAACATTTAAACAGGAATAAAAAACAGTAGTCACTTTTCTACTGTCTGCAATAGACAGGCACTCTTTTATACTTAAAAGAAGAGAATATAGGTAACAGAATGGCACAATCTCTTGCAGGCTGAAATACTGCACAGTGACTAATGCATCCCTCCTTCTTTGTAAATTAACATGATGAGCAACAATTATTATTTTTCATTGTCCCATAAATGTCATAGGTATGTGGAATATGTGAGTTCATATGGTAAACAGACCACCTAAAGTAAACAAGTAATGTGATGAAATAACAAGCATGGTGTAATAATTTAAGAGAAAGTATCTGATAACCAGATAGATGAGCCATTATACATGACTCGTAGGTGCTAGGAAAAAAGCTGTATCATTTAAGAAGCTTTTCCACAATGTTTGCTGACCCTGGGAGAGTGTCAAAGCTCCATTTCCTCTGTTGTTGTAAATATGAATTGACTTTAATGGGTGACATTTTCTGGGAGAAAGTCAGGAACTGTTTTAATAATTTTTTTTCATAAGAGTTGCTAGTACCTACCCTTTCTGCCCCATGAGAGGAACCACTTCAGCTCTACAAGTGTAATTTTGCAAGGCAGTACCCTAGTAACCCTGGTTATAGACTGACAGCAGCAGTGATAAAAGGAATAGCAGTAGAGATAATATCAGCAATCATATGTCCCTTTAATACAACTTTGACTGATATTCCAGAAGTCACAAGGCCTAAGGGGTAAATACAAAATGGAGGCTTGTCACGTTTACTTTTATTACTTCTTGCCATTTCATATACATTTTGCATCCAGGATACATGAATACATATAGACAGCGTACTTTATATAGTGATTTATACCTAGAAGCACCTTAGAGAAGAAATGGTGCTGACAAAACAAACAGGCTTAAAAACCCTCTCCAGTTCACACATTTATAGTATTGCTGCTAACTTAGTGTTTTTGAAAGCATCAGTTATTGGTGAAAAAAATTATACTGAAATCAAGCAGGACATTCAAGATTCTTGGTGTTTACCTTTCCCACTTGTCTTCCCAATAAACTCTTTTAGTTCGATTGGGTTTTGCTGAGCCATTTCATTTTCAGTCTCAGGGTTAGCATTGTAATTTGAAAGGTGCAAGTGTTTCTGTTAAAGAACTCCAAAAAAGAAAAGCCAAAAATGTCCTGAGAAGGGAATGAAAGGGTTTCTCTCTTGCAGTTGCAGCTGTTCCTCAGAATCACACAGAAGAAGGAAAAAATACCTGGCCACAGGCACAAAATCAGTCAAGGCATGGTCACCTGAACATTCAACAAATCTGTAGTTTTAGCTGACTTGCTATCTCACTAATTGCTCCAGTCATTTATTTTTCTCACAGCCTCTTCATACCTAGTTAATTCTATTTTGCACTCTGTCCTTGCCCTGTTACTCTATTTACTTTCTTTTTTTTTTTCTGCGTTTATTGCCTCTGAAATAAATCAATAAAGAAAGAGGTATGAAAAAAATACTAAAATAATGTTTATTGCCTCCCTGTGGTTCCCTCTGTGTGTCAGCTCCCATTTCCTTTCTCTACAGATTGAAGTTTGAAAAAGGAACACCTACTGATATGTGCTTTGTGTACTGCTCAGCACTGTGTAGGCTTGTTTTGAACTGGCTCTTAAAAATTGCTATAATATTGCTACAGTAAGAACGACTAAAAATAACCGTGATTTACATTAACTGAGTGTATGAAAAAGTATATGTCTTCCAGATCTCAGTCTTCAAGTTCTGAGCCAGGATATTATTATACTTTATTTCCTTTTTTTTTCCTAATTAGGAGGGAACTAAAGGAATTACAAGGTAGGTTTACCAGTTCTTTTAGGCAAACATTAACCCACTCACCAAAAGTAACAAAAAAAGAGTACAAAAAGACCTAGCTAACTTCTGATAACAGCCTTATGGCATGTGATAATAGAATATGAACTTTTCAACAATTGCGCAACCAGATGGCTTCCCAGAGTACGTGTCAACTAAGGTTTGTTCTACTGCCTGTGACCTTTCAAAAGCATATCAGCTTCACCTTAGTCAAGGAAGCTAAGGTTGAATGTTTAGCAATTTTGTGACAAACTCTGTCCTTTTTAAAGTGGTTAACAAGTGTACTTGAAAATTCAGAGTAGATGTAGAAATGCCTTCCTAGTGCTAAGTAAAACCAACTTTTTGAACACAGTAAGTGTTCATCTAAGTGAGACTGCAGGACACCCTCAGGAACTTCCAAGGTGCTATGGAACAGGGAGCCTGATTTAGGAGATCAGATTGTTACATATTGATTGTTTGTGAACTGGGGAAAGCTAACTGAACACTTCTGACAGTCTCATCCACAAAGTCTTAATCACTATGACTGCATACCTGAAAAAAATTAGTGAGAGACGATGCAAAAGGAGACAAGAATCTTTTGCCATTAGGACTCACCTATAAATAACCTCTGGAGTGGCATAGACAAAAGTCTTAACTTCAATGCATGTGATATCCATTTTTCTTATGATCTTACTGCTTATATGTCGTATGATGCAACATTGTGTTTTCTCATATAAAAATGAAATTAAGATTGCAAAAACAGAGAACATTAATGACTCAAGACAGACAATTTTTGCAAAGGGCAAAACCAAGAAAATGGAAGATGTTATGAGATGGAGTTGAAACTTGAACCTAGGATTGCAGCTCTGCATAGTGTTCCTTCACAAGATTCTAGAAAATGGTTAGACATTTTCATTCTGAAGTTGCAGTTTTCTCTCTCTTCTGTAACTGTTGCTAAAGTAGTCTTTGTGGGGAGACACCACAGACAGATGTCCAAAAACAGAGATAACCAACAAACAGATACTGGTTTAATAAAACACAAACAAACAAAAAACAACCAACAAACAACTTCTGTAAATTATTGAGCTGATCTAGAGCTCAAGGTCTTTGATTATTTTTGTCGAAACTAATGGGGTAGCAGACAGTGGTTTGCAGCTCCTAAGATGTCTTAAACAAAAAAAATAAGGAGCAGATCTCTTAGGCTTTACATAAGACATTTAACTTCTTGCTATTTGCTGTCTTGCAATAGAAGGAAGGTTCTGGCATCTTCTTGAATCTTTGAGTTTAAACATTTGTTCCCATAAATGGCAATTTCCTGAAAAAGTGAGAGACAAAACATTTTTCCAGGACCTGTGGATTACATTACAGGGTAGCAATAAAGCAGAATCTAAAGGCTGGGTTGAGTGATTTGTCCTCATTAGGAATTGTTAAAGCTGCTTATAAAAAAATATAATTTTCACCAAAACAAAATAATAAGTAATACAAAAGCACTAAGAGCACTGTAATCTCAGTAATTAGTGCTTCCTTCATTACAGTGTTTTCTTTCAGGCTCTGGCAAATTTCTTGTTTGACTGACAAGGCTGTGAAAGTCTCTCCATCTCATTCTTTAATAAATGCTGAGGAAAACTAGTCTCCTGCATTCTCTTGTGTTTAATAATATAATATGACCTTTCTTTTCCTAGAAGAACACAAGAAACAATGAAGAAGGTATATGTACAGGAGAACAGGAAAAAAGAAAAAGAAAACAGGATTAATTACTTTTGCTAATCCATTCATATGTCATACCTTCTATCTGCTCCAAGCAATAGGTCAGTCAATAGCTCTAACAAGTGCATAACAACTTAATAATGTAACAAGAAGCATTGTGCCATTATGCCAGAGAGTAAGAAACAGTCACACAGGCACAAATATGTGGTAGAAAACTAAATAGAAGTTATTCTTTTATTGATTTCAGACAACCTATCTTAAAGGTATTGGAAACTACCAACAAACATGAACTGCTTTCCCAGGAGGAAGACTATTACCATAGACTAAACAGCTTCTTAAAAAGAAAACTTGTTTCAAAGAAGAAAACAGATGTTTAAGTAATTTTTAAACATTTGTCAGAAGTGGAAAAAAAACCCACACAGAAACACTAAGTGCATGAAAATAAGTTTCCTTTAAATATCCAGAGTGTTTTATAACCTAAGCTGAAAACCAAACAAAAAAACTCTATAGCATACTGTATTTGAAAGCCCTAGGTATCCTAACACTCTGTCCTTAGGTATCTATAACAAAGCTTTCTACATCCCAAAGATCTTCATGCTGCTCGTGGATTACCTAACTGAGAGCTGCTGCAATTGAGCATTTAATTTATCCAGAGCTTTTTATGTGCTGTGAGGGCATTACAGGCATTTTCCCCAGGTTCAGCCACAGAGAGCAAGTCCCTGTTCCAGAGGAGTGAAGAAATTGATGAAAAGAAAACATCCCACAGACCATTTTCAATTTCTGTAATATTTTCTTTCTGCATGATAAGTGCTGACTATACACCTAAAATTCAAGTGATCTGTGTCTGTACTATAGCAATTATTACCTCCTCATACAGAGAAAAGTTGACTGTAGGAGATATAAGCTCTGGGAGGTTAGCCTTGAGTTTAGTGATCAGAATCCTGAAGTTGAGCACAAAAATTCATTCAAGGACATGAAGTTCCTATGTAACAAAGATCCTAGATGCTTAAACCAAAATGCATAACATTTGCTGTCCATAAATAATTTTCTAAGTCCTGATTTGAAGAAAATAGTCATGGTTGTGGTTGTTAACTCCACTACATACTACCTACCTCCACTACATACACTCTTTTGGGATCTTCATTTTATCTGTTTCTATGTAGTGAAGCCAGGTTTTGGGTTTGATTAAGTTTACGGTTCTAGTAGAACATAAATAAAAAATGAAGTAGCTTAAAAATCCTGTAACAATACAATTCATATTGTCATGGGAATATATCTTAATAGTGTATACAACAGCATCTAGAAATTAAAGCAGATAAAAATTGTCATTAAATAGATAACCAAGATAATTTATCCAACAATTAAGACTTAGTCCTACAAAATCCTGAAACAATGTGTGAAAACACCCTTCTGAAGCTCCTTTTTGTGTCTTTTTCAAGACTTCATGTGATTAGATTTTTTAATTTTTTTTAATGTAACTTACCCTCTGAAATGCACTTAAAAGCTGCCTCTTTCTTCCAGGTCCTAAGCAAGATTCTTTTTGGAAGCTGGAAACTTTTTGAAAGCAGTGCCCCATTAGTAATTTATGTGAAAATATCCATTCTGAGTAGCAGAGCTAAAAATATTAACAAAAGGTGTAGTGCTCAGACAACTAAAAAAGTAGCTTGAGGTTTTTGATTTGTCTTAACAAGAAAAGCGTAGTTCTGGAAGCAATAGTCTGATCATTAAATTTGGTCCAATCCTCTGGTCTTGTGTGATATCATATTAAGGCTGGAAGAAAGTTTTAGAGATTATCCAGTTATCTAGTCTTTCCCCATCTTGAGTTGATCACCGTGCTCAAAAAATTGTCTAGGCTGTTCTTTAAAGCTTGCAGGAAAAAGTTTCCCTAAGCACCCTATGCAATATATTTTAGGGCTCAACGGCTCTTACTGCCAGACTGAAAGCATGCAACAGTCAGTTTATAACCAATTACTGTGCTAACACTGTCCTTTAGTCAAACAGATTTTCCCTTACTATCCTTCCAGTATAGGTATAGAAAGTAATTTTGTTTCCTTCTAGCCTTCATTTTGCTATGATAAATAACTCAATTTACTTATTCCCAGGAAAAATACCTCTCTATTCCCTAGGATTGCGATTAATGTCTATTCTCTTGTCCAGTCTAATAGTTACTTCAGATAGTGGATTGAAGCAATGCTGAGTCTTTTGCCTAGGTAAGGTCATCTTTGAGCTGATTTTCTGATTAAGTTGTAAAATAACATCTGAATTTTGAGCACCCAAAGTCCAGTTTGCAGAGGACAGCACCACAGAACAAATGGCTCTCAAATATACAGGTAACACCAGTGAAAACATTTCCAGCTAAAAGTAGGACATTATTAGTTCACTGTAAGTAAAATATCTCAAGTAATCGTGTAATTTGAACAAAATCATTTTGAAAGAAAATGTGTAGGGAAAAGGAAGGTTGAATTCCCAGAATGTAAACATGCTGTTTTGATTTTTTTTTTTTTCCTCCCAGGTCTAAAGTGAAATTCTGAATTCTGGTGAAAATTTAAAATTAGATTCTTACAGATCTCTCTATGTATTGGCCACTAAATGCAGCATCTTATTTTTGACAGATGGCTTTTATGATGCCTAGGATATTTTCATTTAAGAGCACACTATTCTCATTGTACTGAATAGACAAGCCATGATAATCAACTAAATTAAGTTCCCTACAAGTTTACTCCTTTTCTCAATCCTCTTCTCATTTTCTGCCTTCTTTCTTTTCCCTCCTACTTCTCCTCCCTTGAACACAGTGTTAAAAAACTGTGACCAAGAGCTGTTGTTGAGCCAACCTAGTGGAACAAATCTGCTGAATATAGCTGAATATCATATTATAGAATTTATGGAATTTAACAGTGACTCATTGTAATAACAATTAGGTGGGAGAACAAGCTGGTTTTGAAGACCTGTTGTCATTCATGCCAAAAGATATGGTCAACTTACTATTTCTCTGTCAAAAGCCTTGGGATCTCAGTGTGACTGGCAATAAAAAAGTGAAATATTAATGTGCCTTGCTCATACTCCTGCATATTTGGCAGTAGAACTGGTTTTCTAATGCAATGTGGGTAGGGATGTGAGATCTGTTAAAGTGAAGAAGATTGCAAGTGCATGAAGAAACATTTTGCTGAGTGCAAAAAACACACAGAGCTTTGTACAGTAGCTCAACTATCTCTGTGCTTCAAAGCAATGGCTGAAATTTTCCCTGAAGTCTACAATACTGCAGGGAAATGAGGAGTCAAAAAAAGGCCTGTACTGCAGACTGTTCAGTTCTGTGCCCACTGATAAGCTCAAGTGATCAAAACTTTGAAGTATGAATAGGTCCTCTGAAAACTTCATGTATTTCTGAAAGGAACTGTCTGAAGGGGTTCTTTGAAGGCAGCTTGTATCAGTACAGGTTGCTCAGGCCTTTTAAGGTCAGCAATAATTTTTTTCTAAAATAATTCCACTTCTTAGTGTTTTGGTTGTTTGTTTTTTTTGTCCCCTAACTGCTCTCTATTTATTTCTTTACAAAAAAAAGGTCATCACTGGCATCCCACACGTTGATTCTGGAACTTGTCTTCTGATTATTTTTCCTGCTATGTGATTTTTTGTTTATGGTTTACAGTCAAAGCTTTGAAATAAAAGAGAGTCAGGTTGAGTGCTAATTTTAGCTGAAAGAGTACTAGAAAAGTTTCTATACGCTTTCTGTACTTCTAGAGCTGGGGAATTCAAACAGTAAAATGTAGTGCTTGAAAGGAATACCTCCTAATTGAAATGCTGGAGGAAATATCACTGAAGAATGATGCAGAGGGCTTTTTGGGGTTTTGTGTTTTGTTGTGGTTTTTGTTGGTTTTTTTTAATAACTTGGTTTTATTTCTGTGTCTTCTTGCTGTGTTTTTTGCCCTAAAGACATACTGATTTTTTTGAATATTAGGCACTCTTTAATACAAAGTTTTCTGTGAGTCATTAGAGTCCATATAGGTCAAGTTTTCACTCTGCTCTGCCCAGAACGTGTAATTTCTTGATAAAATCGTAAGCTTTGTGCTTTGGATTTAAATATACAAATAATGTAATAGCTATACTCACGTGCTCTTACCTAAATTTCTTTTTGAAAGTCCTATTATTGCTATTATGACATGTGAAGCCAAGTTACAGTTCCATGACATGGAAATACCCTCTGTGTTGTTCTCTCCCACATTTCTGTGCCTCATGCTATGCTTTCATTTATTCTTTAAAAGAATGCCAGCCTGAACAAGAACTAAGGGGATGTCTGAGCCAGTGCAAAAAACTGATTAAATGCAACATACATAAAAATGCAGCAACACACCTGCTATGTCAGCCAACAGTGTTTGAACCATCAGAATGTCCTACTAAGTACTCACTCTATGATAACACTCTATGATAACCTTTGACCTTGGGTACAAGGTCATATCTGAACAATTTGGTTATGTGTGCAGACATCCAGCTGAGCTGAGTTTTAGAATTTCTGACCTTATTTTGAATGGTCTGTAGTTTACTTCTTCTTTCCACTGCTTTTTTAGCACTGCTAACACTGTGTTTCAGAGAAAATTTCTTTGTTCTGTAGAGAGAGATAAACTGTGAAATTAAGCTGGATCAGCACAGCAACTTAGTTTATTTAACACATTTTCTGAGTAAAACGTACAAAAAAGGAATAACTGAAGAAAATAATTTTCCAGTGAGTTGCTATCTGTATTTCAGAAATGTATCAGTATAAAAAATTCCCATAAACCAGTTAGGTTTTTATATATTTACATAACACAGCTAATTGCAGATAGTTATGTATTCTTTCCCTGCATTGCTCAAAATATTGGCACAGAAATAACACTAGATCTATCTTGTGGCAAAATGCCATAGCGTCGTCCAATTTCCGAGGAGCCATATGGCAATGGTACAGCCATCTGTTTGTCTTGATATTCCTTTCCTGGCAAACCTTTTACCCATATGGGTTATTGGTGCCCTCATCTGTGTATATCATGAAGAGGTTCAAAATGAAAACCTATAATTTTCCCTGGTATAACTTTTAACAATTACACTGAACATAAAGATCACACTATCCCCATGTTTAACCTCATCCATTTTTGTTATGTACACACCTGCCTTCTTCTGTTAGATGCAGGAACAATTTGATTTCCAGAATTTGTGAAAGCTGTCATCACAAGCTGTCAGGTTCAAGGTATCATAATCATCTCAAAGGACTGATAGGTTGTGCTTTGTGGATTTGAAACTTCATCACTAAAGAGATTAAATGATCCATCCTTTTACATGCTGACAGGGTAGCAATTTTGTGTCAGTGTAGAGATTCACACATTCAGACAATAAGGCCATGCTGAATATATCCAGAGTCCTTTTACATTTTCTGTGATAGCCATTTTCAATAATGTCTAAAATATTTGACACTCACTGTTTAGAATAATTTTAAGTAAGGGAAAGTGTCGACTTTCAGCCTGATGTATCAGCAAGCCTGAGTGAAATCATGTTTATATCCCATTTAGCAATCTGTTCTTTAATTTTCCTCTTTCTGTGAAAGAGTTATTGCAAACTGGATACATCCAGAGTACAAACCAGACATTGTAAGTGTATATATGTTTCAAATCATATCAGAATACATAAATATAGCCTTTGTTTATCTGGGGAATTTTCCCCCTGTTTTTAAAATAGTACAAACAATTCCATTTCAGATACAAAGAAAATGTAAATTGCAAAGAAAAATAACATAAGCAAATACATTTATGGGGGTTATACTGAATTATGTAAGTAATAAATTGTTTTGAAGCTCTTAGGTGTTTGTTGACTAATGAAGTATATTGACTTGTTGCATTCCACAAATTTATAATGCAGTTTATTTATGAAATTCATTGGTTTATTTGGCAACTTTATTGCTTTTGTTTGAAAGATCATGTTTTGTGTAAATTATGCTAGTTACAATTCATGCTATGTACTTTTATGAAAATTTAATTGGATTGTATCTCTGATCTTCTTATAGGATTTTTAAAAAAAATATAAGTGTATTTGTTTGCACTTTAAGTATTCCATGTTTGCTGCTGATTTCAGTTTAGTGAATTTTAATATAAAAACCTCTTTGATTCTCAAGGAACTCTACCACGACCCTTGTTTTAAAAAATTCATTGTTTAATAATAAACCATTATGAAATCACATTTCTTGTCTCTTTCTCTTTTAGATGAACTTGACCAGAGTTTTCATCACTTGTTTTAGATTGTTCTCCAGCCCTTCAGAAACTTCTGCTGTACATAGCACTAACAAATCAACCATTGGCTTTGATAGCAGTAGGACTTTGTCCTGCATACAGCAGGAATGAGACATGATTTGGCTCTATATTCCCTAAAATATAGCATGCTTGTGTGCATATGTGTGTTTTCATCTCCATTGCTGATCTGTAGGATGCGTCTACTGTCTACAGACATGTTACAATTTACGGGTCTTTTCTTTCTAATCGCCTTCCATGTTTGTTCATGCAGCTCCCTCTGCTATATCTGTGGGCTGTGTATTTCAGAGGTAGATGTTAGAATCAAATTTGCCAGTAAACAAGTTCTATTTTTTTATACACCCTTTCACTGAAACAGAGAGCAAAGTGTTCTCAAGACTGTTAGTCCAAGGCTGCCCCACAAAGGAAAGAGTTTTAATGATTCAGGGGTTAATAAAACTTTGATTTTTTGATTTTTTTTTTCAGCAGTCATTCTAATTTAACCTGTCAGCTTTACTGTGGTGTTGAGTTTTGCATATCAGGTGCAAATACTCCCTACTTTTCATTCTGAGTAAGATAATTTGTCTCACTCTCTGAACCTGAATGGGGCTCTTTCATTCCATGTGCAGATATAATACTCCCTAACTGTGGTCAGACATTTCTGCCTTCTCTTGTTTCCTTTAAACTTTCATCTAACTGAGGATGTTTGCATTTGAAAAGCTGCTTGTCTTTCCAAGGGGTCAAAGTTTCTATTTTAGGACACCTTGAACTTATCCTCTTAGTCCCAATTTAGTAAATATATCTCTGTCTAGCAACTCAGATTCTGCCTTAAAGGTCTTGGCATAACTAAGAGACAGCTGTGACATTTCTCCTTCTTTTTTCCAACATGCCAGTGTCCTAGCAACACATGAATAGCACTGTCATGAAATGAGCCTAGAACAGAAAGAATAAACAGATAACGTATTGGGGTGCAGTAAACTAGAGGATAACAATCTCAAATATGCTGGTTTCTATATTCTGAAGTACAACTGCACCAGTCTCTACAAAAGGGTAAAGGTCAGCATGTCACTTCACCCAAGCTAATACTGCCACTGATTCAATGAGAATTTCTGCTTGCTTCTCTACATTGTGCACATCTATTTAAAAGACCAATCTAACAGAAAATGTAAGACAGGTTCAGGTACTTAAAACATGAGACTACAGCTGAACTATGGAGTGAGATGGTCTTCAGTGCTTCCCAAAATCCTAATCCCTAACATTTCAGTCTGACAACCCACCCAGATCACATCACACCTCCCATCTAGGTGAAAGTCTGCCTTTTCTTGAAAAGAATAGGCAGAAAGATGAGTGGTGAAAGTAGTCATATGTCTACATATGTCTAAAGTTCTTGAGACAAAATTGGGTGGCAGTTGGAACAGTTAGCCAGACTGAGTCCATCATGTAAATATGAAACACTTTGGGTTTGAACATGGAATTTATAAAGATATGGAGACAGTATGAATTTTTAAGAAATTCCCTTTTATCACATTACAGCTTCTCTGGTAGCTTGTGTATCACTTTCCCCAAACTATGTCTTGTGTTACTATGAATGCACCATATAATGAAATAATACGATCTGAAATTCAGGTAGATTTAGAAATGAGGTTGTAGAATCTCAGTTAAACATCTCTAAGTTTGAAGCTGAGCTCTCACCTAGGAATCCCAACCAGCTGGGATTAATTTTCTGCGCAGTGGCTAGTATGGGACTATGTTTTGGGTTTGTGCTGAACACAGTGATGGTACTCTAGAGATGTTTTTGTTATTGCTGAACAGTGTTTATGCAGAGTCAAGGCCTTTTCTGCTCTTTGTACTGCCACACTGGTAAGGAAGCTGGAGGTGCATAGGAAGTTGGGAGAAGACACAGCCAGGACAGGTGAACCTCACTGACCAAAGGGTTATTCCATACCGTATGACATCATATTCAGCATATAAAGCTAGGAGAAGAAGGGGGAAGCAGGGGACATTTGGAGTGATGGGGTTTGTCTTCCCAAGTGACTGTTGAGCATGATGGGGCCCTGCTCTCCTGGCGATGGCTGAACACCTGCCTGCCCGTGGGAAACAGTGAATTAATTTCTTGTTTTGCTTTGCTTGCTTCCTTGGATTTTTTATTTTCCTAATAAATTATTTTTATCTCAACCCACAAGTTTTCTAGCTTTCACCCTTCCAGTGTTCTCCCCAGTCCTGTAGGTGCAGGAGTGATAGTGGCTGTGTGCTGCTTGGCTGCTGGCTGGAGTTAAACCATGACATAGACTTTTAATGACATCAGTGTAAAGTCAGCTTATAATAGCATTAATCAATGGCTTAGTGTAGTTAGCAATAATAAAATTAAATGGTTACAGCATACAACTTATTGCAGATAAAGAAATAGGCTTAGTGAAGGCTTTAGTGTTTTTTCCTCTCACTGACAGTAAACTGCATAGATCTTCAGCTAATGAATCAGTTGAGCTTACCCCTGACTTTTTTAGAAATTGCAAATTTACCTCTTGAGCTACTGTATTTAACATATGAATACCATTAATTGGTAGTGATGTCAGGAATAATTCCTTTAAGCAGAAGACCAATGTACGTGTCACCCTTACTTTGATCCTGGTGAAACAGCTCTTTCTCCTGGACAGGTTTCACCAAATACTGCTGTTTTCCACTGAGTCATGTGAAAGCATGGTTGGAAGGTCCATGACATATTATCTAATGTTATATTAATGGAAAAGATGTCTGGAATTAACACTGTGAACAAAACTGTTCATTTTATAAATCCATTCAGACCTTGGACACAATGTTCAGGTTCACCAATTTCTTAGGCAAAAAGCATAAAAAATCCTCTATGAAAACACAAAAAAACTGCAGGTAACTACAGATTTTACAGTAAGTAAAGATTTTGGAAGACATGGAAAATAACAATATTGATATTGTTTATTTTTTATTGGATAAGAATTGCAAAGCCTGGTGTTTCATAAGAAGAAGGGGAAAGAGAGTACTGCTGTACGTATCGAATGCAACACCATGTGGCTCAAGAGATTCACTGGTGTCTCAAGAAAGTCATGAGTCCACTTTTGCTGAGATCTTGTTCGACAGCTAAAAACACTTTTTTTTTCAAAAAAAAAGTGGAATAAACCCCTCAGATAATAAGAGTTCTCTAACCTGTTTGCATATTATAACTACCTTTTCATGTACCCTTTTACAAGATCATTTCAACAGACTGACTGTAAGAGGTGAACAAACAAAAATATTTTTTCCCATTGCTTTAGCTGCTTTAGTAAGCAAGACACAGTTTGGCTGTGATTCACAATAAATAGTACACACAGGATGCTTACAATTTTGCAAATGTTGTTGGCAGCAGATAAAGGGAAGCTTGACCACCGCTACCTATTTCAAGAGAAAGAAGTCATACTAGTTAGGATGGGTTACTTGACAAGATATTGAAATAAAGTTTTGTTATAGCTTTTTGTTACTTTTATTCATTTAATTCAGAAATCCTACTATTGTTTATAGCTTTGACTGAAGTTTAAAATCAGATTACATTCTTGCACTGATGAAACTTCTGTCCGGTTTCAGAGGTTTTTTAGAGTACTAAATTCAGTTTGGCTTTCCTTCACTTGTCCATCAGCAATCAAAGAGAAAAGCTGTTTTTTCCAAAGATAAAACCTATTTTGGACATAAAAAACCCATTTTTTTTAAAAAGAAGAAGAGATGAGACCTGATTAGATTAAAAAGGAGACATAAAATACTGGTTGAAGAATTAATTTAATCAGGAATTCATTTATACTGAATCCAAGTTAAATTTTGAGCTTTTTGTGAAAAAAATGTAGCTGGACCATTAATTGGATCTGTTTGTTGAATCACAACTGAAAAAAAAATGAGGAAAACACAGTGGTACAGTGCTTCCTCTTGTGAAGGACTGAAAAAAGTTATTAAAGTTATTTCTGGCTCAAAACAACTCTGTGTGTGTGGTAAGGGGGCAGATTGAGTTTGTCCAAAGTGGTCTTGTGCTCTGCCTCCCCACATAACCCTTCTTCCTTGAGAGCCTTTAGTGCAACTGTCAGACACTGGCACACTGGGAGCACTACCCTACATCACTTTCCCTGGAGCCCCTAACTCAGCCCCAGAACGGCTGGCAGACTGAAAGCCTCCACCTTAAGGGGAGTGACCACAGGAACCCAGAGCAGAAAAAGCCAACACGAGGCAGCCACTGCATTGTTGTGGCCCTACTGACCTTAGACTTGTGGAGCTGATCTACCCTGGATTTAAGGCAGTAGCTGTAATTCCTTCCCTTTCTTTCTCTCTCTCTCTCTCTCTCTCTCTCTCTCTCTCTCTCTCTCTCTCTCTCTCTCTCTCTCTCTCTCTCTCTCTCTCTCTCTCTCTCTCTCTCTCTCTCTCTCTCTCTCTCCCCCTCTCTCTCCCTTTCCCCCTCTCTCTCTCTTTCTCTCTCCCTCTCCCTCTCTCTCTCTCTCTCTCCTTACTTCTTCTCCTAGTTTCCTTTTTCTCATATTTAGTTAAACCTGGATGGGTTGGAATCTGCTAAGCCAATGTTTTGTGAAATGCTTTATGTTGATTGCTTACTTTAAAGTTTTGCCAAGTTCCCTTATTTTCCAAAGTTTGCTAGTAAAAGCATGTTTTACACAGTAGAAGTGTATTTTGACCCCTTAAAAGGCATCGTAGTGTTTCTCCCATTCACAGCCTCGAGGTATAAAAGAACTGAAGGCCCTTTTAACAAATCCTGTGGGCGGGTTTTTTGGAGCCTTGTAACTCTAACATAAAACCACTTTGATGAGCTTATGAGAAGATCTACACCTCTTTTCTGCTCCTGCCCCTCATTATCTGTCAGCTGAAGAGTTTGTGCCACTAACACAACACAGGGCAACACAGTGCTGCAACTTCTTAGCACATCTTCTACTCCATTTTCCAAATCAAGAGAGAGAGAAAGAAGCTGTGGCACTGGTGGGGGGAGGGGATGAGAACATGTAACAGCTGAAAAGGAGGGGAAAACCATGTCCTGAAGGAAGATCTGTCCATTGTTATTTAAACTTTTCTAGTCTTTAAAATTTCATTTTCTAACACTGGCACCTAATGAATTGTTATGAACATTAATCAAAGGTAAAAACAATACAACTTCAGTCATAACTGGAGGGGAACTGGAAGCAAATTGAAAAATCTGCTGTTTTGTCCTGCTTAACACAATAGGAATAAAGGAAATAGAGAAGTAAAGCTACTGGTCACTTTTTCTAACACAAGACAGAAGATTATACAGCGACAAGATATTTCTGATGCAATTCTTTCCACTTCAAGATAGTTGCAAATAATTTGTAAAAGAATGCAGAGAATTTCCAGCATAGGCATACATGAAATAATTTGGTTTTTGTGCTATGCTTATGCCCACCTAAAATACATGAATACGGTGACAAGGGCTCAATTGATGAAGAAAACGGAATTTGAATTCACAAATCGAGGAAAGATGGGCACAGGAAAAAAAAAATATTCTGAATTCATGACTGTGACTTATAATAAAAGTGTTAAACTTATTTTCAGTTTTCTTTCAAAAGATAATTCCAATTAATTTACCTGACTCTTTAAACATGTTGATTTTGACGAGATTTCATATTTCAGTGAAAACTAGTCCTGTCAAAACTGTTGAAACCAGCTGTGCTTTCAGGCATAATGACTGACTTATGCCCTAAAGCACAAGAATTTCTATACAGTATGTTGGAACAGCAGTAGTAGTCCAAAAGTTTTTGATGGTGCAGAGGGATCTGGATGGGTTATTCATTGCTTATTTTGTTAAGAGATTAAAAAAAAACAAACAAAACACTTTTTTGATAGTTATCTACATAAGATTTTCCTTCTATGACCATCCTAAGCCAGTGTCCTTATAGAGGTTGGAGATCACCTCTTCATTGACTTAGAAGACAAGTTCCTCACTACCTATAGCTCAAATTAAAAAATTTGTCTTTATAACATATTGTCCCTAATTAAATTTACTTAATTAAAACTGCAATATTTTACTACAAATCTGCTATACATCCTTTAATTTTATTGTGTCCTGCTGCCCAGCAATTCAGTAGTAGACTGAATATGCTTCAATCATTTTTCCTACGTTGTTAAAGTGCTGTGTTATGAAGTTTCAGGTTGATTTCTTTGTGAACTATGCATGCAATTATCGAAGACCATATCTACAGAATCCACTGCTCTTTTGTTTTTAGAATTGTTGCAGTGTGATAGAAGCAAAAAGCTAACACTGCAATCTTTCATGAAGACTTCATTTTGTTTGTCATTTTGGCCTTATTGTATTTTAAAATGAGTCTGTTAGAATAGGAATTTGCTATTCTTGTTTGCAGACAGAATTCACAGTTTGGTTAAAAAGCTATAATAAGAGCACTGCTCATTCTGGTTATGCATTCAGTCAGAATGAAAGATACCTTAAAAATGTACAGTACAGCATAGTCCAAAAGACTTAGTACTGTACAGAGCTAACATTCATAGAATTGCAATTAGATAATGTACTTGAAAAATGTTCAACATGAAGAATGATAATAGGTGGGGGTTCATTTTTTCTTTTCTGTGACTGAAACATAACGGATAATAGAAAAAATAAGTTAAAATAAGCAGTTACTAATGAAAAAGGGACTATACTTTGCTAAGCAGGCTTCCATTTAATTTATAAGTTGAAAGACAGTTGTTCTTATTATTTCTTCTTGCTAAGTAATAAATAAAAATAGTTGTGAGCATAAAATTCCAGTTAGACAGATGTCATAAATTTCTCCATAACTATTTGGAGTCTTAGGAACCATTTCAGAAAGACTGAAAATTTCCTGAGTATGGAAATGAAATTATTCTTTTGACACATCTAACTCTTCCAGGCCAGCAGGGTGGTATCAGCCATTGTCTCAGCTTTACAAGTTAGACAGTATTCAAATTATAGGTATGTGACATCCTTCACAAAAGGAAACGTCACATTAAAAATTGAAAATATTAAGAAAAAGTTAGACAAATGCAGCTGTGAATTATGACTGGCTAAAATCAGAACAGAGGAAAAAAAGTGAATTAGCATACAGAAATGCTTTAGAATGCCATGACAACACAGAGACAGGCAGGCTCAGGCTATTTCATGTCATTCTATTTGACTTTTTCTTGCCCCTTGCCTCTTAACTTTCAGTCCAGGAGAACAAATGCTTTGTGTGATATTTTAATGAATTCTTTGCACATGTACTGTCACTAAACCCTATTTTCTCACTGTTAATTATAACAGTTCTTCTGTTACTAAAAAAAATAACTGCCATCCTAATAATGTCCAATTCTTGATTTCTCCCTCTGGAAGAAAACAGAATTATTGTTACGGCAGCATGTTCAGAATGCTTTAGTTAAGATTCTGTCAATATTTTCATTAACTCATAATTTTAGAGGTTTCGAAGTTACAAAATGTATTCCATGTACAACTGAACAGGACCTGACAGTGCCTAAGACCTAATCCTGGGGCCAAAGTCAATACACCACTCTAAGTAGAGTGAGTAATTCATATAAACACAATGAATTTCTGTTAAGTAATATAGAAAGATCTGTAATATTTGTAGATATTTTATGTATACTTTAATAAATAAAGATATATCTACCATGAAATTACAGACGTGGTTTTTGGAGGTACAGCTATATTATTGCTTATGTTATATATTCTTTATAAATCAGTAGCTGACAGATAAATACTGATTGTTCTAAGGTAATCTGATTGCTTTCCCTGATCCAATGTTATATGCTGCACACAGTAGGCATATCACTTTTGTTTATTCTGAAAAAAGCACACGTATCTGTCATTTTAGTTGCAGTACTTTATGTTTTTTTCTGAGGAAGATGAGTCCTTATAAAGCAAAAGCAATTTTCTGCAACATTATAAATCATGTAATACAGGAAGTGTTATGACATTACATCAGTAAACTACACAGCTCCAGCTCTTCTTTCCCTTTAACATTCAGCCTTTTATAGGAAAGAAAACACTGTCTGTATTACACCTATGAGGTTAAATTAGTAAACCTGTTGTTAATAAATGACTCAGCTGAAAGCACATTCATGAATGAAGAACCTTAAAAAACATGCGCTTCCCCATGCTCACATTACCTTAAGAAGACACAGGAAAAGAGATCAGCTACACAGGAAGTAATGGAGACAGAAGTTGGACTGGCATTTTGAAGACACAAGCAGGGTGTTCCAAGAAGTTTGCCCTTGCTCTTGGCAGCAAACCCAAATGATCCTTTTGGAAAATATTATCAGCACCCTGAAGTCCATGAAAAACTTCCATACATAAATTTCCTGTATTTTTGAAAATTTTCAAATTAAATATATTTCTTTACATTTAAACAGGGTGTTAGCAAAAACTTTTGCTTAACATTGGCTTTTAAAATGTGTTTCCTTGTATTAGCATATTTAATTTGCAATTCTAGGTTCATGCATATTTTAACTGCAGTAGAGATTGCAACATTAATGACAGATAGTAAGGATATTTTCATCAAGTCATAAGTAGATATCATTGATATTTTTGTAGTGAAGAGTGGATCTTAACCCATATAGCTTGTATTTCTAGAAGTGTTAACATACACTGAGGACACTGGTAATGCTATTTTGGACTGGGCAGTCCTCAATGACACTGGGAAAGGTGGAATTACCATGGCCTTCCTCAAGAAATTAGGAAAACCAGTTCAACACTTGTACAGAAACTTCTACAAACTTGTACAGAAACTTGTACAGAATTCTCATTCTCAAGAATGAGAATTCTTGAGAGAATTTGTCATTTAGAAATTAAACTAAATCAGTTCACCCTGCAAGCAGAGAGTGACTGTGAGACAGAAGTTCTTATTTAGAAAACGTGTTACTAGAAGAGCTAACCACCAAGAGGCCCTTGTCAGTAAGCCTTATGTTTTACCAGAAAGAAATCTTACACTAAAAATAATCCCTTATAAAAATTTGTTGTAATTCAATATAATAAGAAAGATTTCACTAGAAGAAAGAAAATTGATATACAGTCTAAGACAGTATGGAAGTAAGATTATGGTTTACTACATGCTCAATGATCTGAGAGCACATTTTATGAAAATTTATTTCTAATGAGATGGGTACCTAGGCACTACTCTGTGGTCTTGGTGCCTGAATTTAGTGCTTCAAAATATGTTAGACTTTAAAGGAAAGTGTTTAAAGATGAATCATAATAGTCAAAGGAGAATAAAATTATGAAAGCACTTTTAAATTTTTTATTATTGTAGTAAAAGTTGATGGTTTATTTTTCCTCATGTTGAAGTGACTAGCATAATTTCCATTCTCTTCTTAGTTTCCTGTTTTCTATTTAGTTATCCTTTAAGTTGCTCAGAATTAATCGTGACTTCCTCTTAAGTCTGCTGAGTGTATTGGTTTGAAATCAATTTATAGATTCTAGTTCACAAGGAAACAAGAGCAACTACTTTCCATTGCCTTTGCCAAGGTGAATGTACTGTATTTGAGTCTGTATTTCTCACATGTGAGAAAGGATCTGATTGAAACATATTAACTTATTCTGAAGGGAAAGGATTTCAATCTCTTGTTGATTATTGCTCCACTTGGTATAAATAACATTATTATTAGAATATGGACGTTCCACTTTGTAACTGCAGTCTTTGTATGTGGGGCTTTTAAACTGCTTATAAAATATTCAAATATTCATTGAGCCAAAATAAAAATGTATGTGACCCTGTAGTCTTTGACAAAGCCATTTCCCTGTTTTCTGGTTCTTGTTTCAGAATATATTTTAATAATTCATATGAAGACAGAGAACATCACTATAAGATATCTAGAGTAACTTATCACAGCATATTTGATAGAGTAGGTTGAACTTTTCTTCTAGGAAAATCTGAATAACCTTTACAGCAACAGAGGAATCTTTAACTGGCCTTTTGATCTGTTGGGTGAGTGCATTGAGCTTTTGCATTAAATGAACTAAATCCCTTTTATTATTTTTAGGAGTTTCTTTATTTTCTGTGTATGTGGATTGAAATATTTCACATGAAACTGAATAACATATTTATGTAGACAGAGGAAGAAAAAAAAAAAGCCTGACTGTCATTTGCTCAGTGAGAATCAGAAATTTCCTTTCCCAACTTATCTGATCAGGTAAGTACCTAAGGAGCAATTATTTAAGTGGTTCTGTTTCTATAATTTTGAAAGCAAGATGAAAAATTCCACTAAGAACCACTTTAAAGGAGACCTCAAAGAACCGCACATGCATGGAAGCACTCCTCCCAACTTTCATTACTCATGGTGAATAGCTAGCTTTGGCTGATATTCATATGGAGATTTTTAAGTATTAGTTCATATTCTTATGTATATTTATTATGTCAGGAGAAAAATCACTGAGGTCTGCCTTGTTTTGCAGAGAAATAATTAATGATCTCAGGTCATAGCACCGATAATTAAAGATAAACAAACCAAGATCTAACCTACAAAAAAAAAAAAAAAAGAGAAATTACTATTCTTTGTGAAGCTTAAGATTGTTTATTTTCAATATAATGTTAGGTAAAATAATAACATAGTTCTTATGCTCTTTTATAATATTTTATGGAAGCATAACCTGAATATCATGCAGTCAAGTTTCCCATATGAAATAGTCAGAGAGTAGTAGTAGTTTCACTCATTTTGCTATATAAAGAGAATGTCCACACAAAATTTTAAGCAGAATGCCTTGGTATCAGATAAATATTCAGTGAAATATGATTATCTGTAGATTACCTGTGTATGTATGAGAGATTTCCTTCAGAGAGGAGGATTTTCAGAGATTTGAGTAAACAAGAAAAGAATTCTTATTTCCTTAGAGCTGTGTGCCCTGAATATTCGTAGTAGCATGATTCAAACACATGCTTCTTGTTCAGAGAGCAGGCATATTGCCAAAAAGAACCCATAAGGATTGAGGGATCGTAGTATGGTAGACTCTAAAAATCCGGTAAGGATTCAGTTTTGTGGCCATGTACTGTGAAACAGAGAGACTAAGGCTGCAATAACAGATAGCACAACCCAGAGAGGGACACATCTACAGAATGAAATAGATCATGTGGAGGAGCTTACATCCATTTCCTGCACATTTATGTCATACCTGCTGCAGCTGGACCCTGTTTTCCAAGTGATCATTAGTAGTCAGAGAATATTCAATGTCTTCCTGACGAACGTGTTCTTGCTCAGTTTCATCTGAAAGGAAGGGATCAGGGGAGCCAAGCAAAGCACATGGTCTGGGGAAGGCCAGTGACTGATTTCAAACAGGTGCTAAAGCGTTTCTGTAAGCATAGCACCATTTTATCAGTGCAGTTACTCTCTAACAGGCCTCTGGCATCTTCCTGTTAATCACATTCTCGTCAAATATATGTATATATTTGGGTAATGAAACAAGAAGAGAAACCTCTGTTAACACCACAACTTTGAGCTTTTGAACTCCATCAGAGGACAAGATTTACACATGCAATAAAATAGACATTTAAAAGGCATTAATTGAGGAGGTAGTAGGTCACAGGCACAACAACAAAAAACCAACAAAATTCTCATTATTTAACTTTTCCTACAGTGATATATAGTGAGAGAAAGAAAGTAAATAGGGAGGTGCAATTTTATTTACTTTTACTGGAAAAAAGTCTGTTCACAGAGATAATGATGTATAGCAGAAAGAAAAAAAAAAAAGCCATTAAATTCTTCCTGTTATGAGCATTTTTAGTAATCTGAAACTTCACCAAGGTGTATATCTGAACTTGCTCTGTGATAAAAATACTTACCACCTCTCTACCTTTGCCCAGTTTCTCACAGAAACTGAAGTTCATATTCCATGTACTGGCAATGATGTCAAAAGCCTATATGTTGCTAAACTAAAGTGATTATTTTCATTATAAAGAACAGAATGTGTTGTATCTACAGGGTTTTTTCTGAAAAAAATTTGGTTTTTTCCACTATAATTGTCTGTGATAAACACATGGTGCAAATGGAAAGCACAATAATGGATTTTAATAGGGATAGAAAGCTGCCTCATACCTATAATTTAGCTGATTAAAAATGTTAAATTCACATACTTCTATTTGAAATCATTTCATAGCTTTGATTTTTTTTATTGGAAAGAACATAGATGTTATTAAGAGTCTCTAAGGTTGTAAAGTGATAGAAGTTACAGGTAAGCAGCAACTTCTTCCTTTCTGTTGATTATGTGTCTGAAGCTGTCTATATAGGTTGGTGCTGGGAGAAAGTGTTATCCCTCAAAAAAAAAACCCAGACAGAAAACAATGCCTCATGTTTAATAAATTGTAGTTTGTCTTAGCACTCCTCCCAAACCAGTCATGCTTGCCCATTAAAATATTTTACCGGACCACTATTAATCCAAACACTCATTTAAAGTGTTTGATAGTATGATCATGATAGTATAATCATGAAATTTCTTTGAAATACTTAGTAGGGTTTTTTTTTATGTTATTTATGCACAATCCCTTCCTTGGTACTGTTGGTCTTAAAACATTTCTCCTTTCCTGAAACCCTGTGACTGTAATACTGCATTTTAAGTTGTGCCTTCCTAGAAGGTTTCTAGGAGCCTTCCTTTTTCCACTCTGGCATTTGTAGGACAAAAGCAGTCTAATTCAGGTGTGATATAAGAGCACTAGGACTGGCAGGTGTTGGCAAAGCTGTTGAGTACTGTAGCTGGGTTATTGACTACGCCTCTGCTAAGGATGTAGCTGAGGAGTATATGTTGTATGGAGATCTATTTTTCCCACCTGGACAATAGAGCAATAACAACAGTTCATCTCGTTGCTTCCGTGAGGAAAAGCACAGCTGTTGTCATGAGAAAAGACACAGAGCAGGGAGCCTGCAGAGAGCCTTATCCATAGTTGATGAAATCACATTTCTTTGGAGACAGCAGCAGAAAATATCCAAGTTGGGTTTTGGTTTAGTTTCTCCTTTTTTAAAAAAACACATCATAAATTAATATCTCTCCTTATCTTCACTCAAGCAGTTTTAGCTCAAATTGTGCAGGTAGACACCTACAGGATAATGGAAATTTGAGTGGAGTGGGCCAGTACTTCTGTTCTTGATTTTTTTCACGGAACAAGAGGAAAAGTGTGATTGTGGGATAGGAATGAACTTGCACTCCAAGATCAGACCATTTGCAGCTAGAGAGAGAGAGAGAGCCTTATCCAGATGTCTCCCACCCTTTCCATTTGCTCAGTCCAGAAACCCATTTAAGTCTCAGTCCATTTCTTTTTATTTTCACTTTCCAAAATGTCACTAGCTCTTCCCATTCTTCTTCCAAATTCTTTTGCCATCCCTCTCAAAAGACTGGCAAAATTCAGTATCAACTACTCTACTGTAAATTATTCTGTTACATTGTTTCAGCACAGAAACCTTAATAATTAGTCAAAAATACAAAAAGCAGAATAAATATCACTTCTCTAACTGCAGCAGATAATTTATCATTGTTAAAGCAGCTGCTACTATGTCCACCTAAAGGTTATCTTAGAACTGTGAATTTTCCAGAGAGCCTAATTTGAAAACAGAGGCTCTCAGTGTTATAAAAAAGTACAATTATCTTTATTAAAATGAGAAATAGTTCTGTTTGTGTCTCCAAAGGAGACACTCGTAGAGGAGAGATGTAAACATTTTTCTAAGAATACTTGTTCCAGAACCTGTTACAAACACACATATATACAAAACTGGAATAAGGAGGCAAGTGTGGGTGATGCTCTTCTTAGACATATGCATTATTATATGAATATAAAACTTGTCACATTCTGCAATTGCAACAAAATAGGTCTTATCTTTCCTGAGGATGTCTGATGTTGCCATACGAGCAACTAAATTTCCCTTTGTCTTGGGTCCTTTAGCTATGTCCCATTTGGCTTCCACTTCTGTTACCAAACTTCGTTCCAACTTAGGATATTACTTTCTTTGATTATATCAAAATGCATTTATCTTGGAGAATGAGTTTAAAGAAATATATCTGAAAGGTTTGTGACTAGCAACTAACTGTTTTCTGCAGCTACAGTTGATGATCTCACTCTTAACTGAATTCTTACCCCTTTCCAGCAACAGTTAAGACTGTTCTGAATGAATTTACAAACACTTATACTGATGTGTTTGAAGAGGAGGCTCTGATAAAAAAAATCAATGCATCAGATATCAGTATATTTACACTGTGAGAAAAGAAAAAATATTTTATATCTATGCTCAAATGAAATGAAGAAGTAATTTTGAATTTGTTAGGTACAGCTGTTTCAATGAGGAATGGCACAAAGCAGGAGCCTGTAATCACACATGCAGAGCTGCAGAATGCTGCAGGGTAGTGCTGCAGAAGACACAAATTATTCCAAGTGACCAGAGCTATAGTTCTACTTTTCCTCTTCACCAGCTCATATAGCACACAAAACACACCTAAGCAGCAAAAAGAAAATTACTGCATCACAACTGATGATGTTGACACAATTGACAGTCCCATCTGACAGAGATGCCTAAGCGAGGAGATGGGGCACCTTCTACCATCAGAGTCCCCCAGACCACTCCAGAGCACCGGAGTCTGGAAATGAAACCAGAGTCTCAGTATTTCACATCACTTTCTGGAGTCATCACTGAGTAGTCTACGCTCCTAATTCAGATGGTTTAATGACTGAAGTTGGATGGTGAAGATAAACTGCCTGTTTCAGCCTTTGCGATCTTCCATTTTCTCTGCTCTGAGCATCTGTATAATATCTCAAGACCCAAAGTTTAGCCGCTGTTATTTTTATAGTGGGCATCAGATGAAATGATAGAAGTGCAAATTAATTTGTACTGCACTGTTTCTTGTTGGTCTTAAACAAGATAAACCTTTACGCACAGGAAATTGTATCCCACTGCAGATTTTCTGAAAGTTGACTGGTGATGTGTTACCTATTGGCAAATATATTGCATGACTTGTTAGACATGCATCTTCAAATATCCCTATTTTGGTTCCATCAACTGTATGGTTATTGCAAAATCAATATGATATTGAAAAAATACTGTTGAAAAGTTCTTAGGCAGCTGGCTTTTGGTGGTCTATAATAAATGAGCATGACTGGCATTTTTAAACCTTGTGTTTCAGATGCATAAGTATATATCAATTAAGAAGGTAAAGATGCTGAATAAATTAGTGTGTTTGTCACTCTAGGAGATTCGCGCTCAGCTCTGTTGATGTTTTCCTTAATAAATACTTGCTCAGGAAGTCCACAACTATAGTCTGTGATCCACCAAGTTGTAGCAGAACAAAAGAAATTAATAAGATGCTGGTGCACAAAACTTTCTTTGGGCCCTCATCTGGCAATTGTTTACATGGAAAGGTGACTTGCGCATTTGAGCAATCCACTTGCAAATGGACACTTACATAAAATCTCACATACATCTAAGAGCCTGACAGTTCCAAGCTTCATTTACTAACAAGGTCTGTGATTTGAATTCCATAACAAGGGATGCAAGCCGAGAAAGAGTGAGTTGGAAGTGGATACAAACCTCCACAGAAACACCAAGATTAACCATGCATTGGCAGGAAAAAAAAAAATAGTTGATGAATTTTTAATTTGCCAAATTTCTTGCAAAATATGCCACTTTCCTCTCCCCTTCTCAGTGCTCTAAAAGTATGTCTGATACTTTAAGAGAAAAATCTCAAAAAGAGAGAAGTTCATCAAGCATAGACTTAAATTTCACTGTAATCCAGGGATGAAACTTTTGCCATGCAGGCACACATTTTCTTTTCCCCCCAATATAAGAAGATAAAAATTGTTTGAAAATGCATAATGTAGTTCTCTGACTCTCTTTTGTGTGACATTGTTTGCACACCTAATAAGGTGATGATATTCGGTGTCCAGAAATAACACTAACATTACATGTAATGGGCATCTCACAGGAAGAGGAGAGAGCTAGGACACTGACATCTGTGAAAATATTAGGGCAGAATAGGTTTCTGAGCATCCAGATTTTTCTACAACTACACAGACTATTGCTTTCCATTTGAATAATTGATTTTCAATAGTATATTACTAATTACAATTATGAGAGGAGGGTTTTTGTCTCTCCAGCACAGCCATTTACCCTACTTAAACATTCAAGCAGTGTCAATTATGTACACATTTATTTTTCTCAAATGGTTTAATTTTCATCTTTAGACAAGAAGGAAATGCTCATGGAGGTTTTGTGTTCTCTACATAAATATTTGTGCAAAATATTTAGTGTGGCAACATATGATTGCTGAAGATAAAGCATATTCTTCAGACACAAGAGTACTTGTAATAATGGAAATGAATGACAATCCAGTCTCTGCACAGGTTGGGGCGGAAGGGAGGAGAGGTAGAGGAGATGCATTAAGTGCTCAGTACAAATTCCCAAAAGCTTATGAATATGCAGAGGTATCAATGAGAACGTGTGACTATGGGAATATTTTCAGATGATAATTCCAGAGTTTTCTCAACAATCTGTATGTAGTTTGCCATCTGCAAAGCCTCTTAGATGAATATGAATATGGAGTAAGCGCAAAATGTAACCAAGACCTATTTACAAAATGAATTGGCAGATTTCATTTTGTTTGCTCTGGAGAACTACTGCAAATATGTTCATTCAAAATTTTATCTAATTTATGCTAATAAAATAAGACAGACCAGTAATAGGAAAGAAAAAAAAAAAGGGCATAGTAAGACACTAATATGCAAGATTTGGAAGCTGAACATTTTTGCAATTTTCATCAAATACTATGTTTTATGAATATTTTTTCTTCTATATGGCACTATACAAACACCCCTGGGGCACCAGGAATCCAAAAGAAGTCGTAGTAATTGATTAGCAGTTGCCCAAAATCACCATTCATCTGGCATAAATATTGCATCAAAGCTGACATGTTTTCAACATCTTTTCATTTGGCTGGTAATGTAAGCAAAACACTAAATGGCAAGTCATTTTTACAAAGCCAAATTAAATAAAAGGTTCACTGCCACTATCTAAGAAATACTTTTAACAATCTGATGTAATAACTTTCCAGCAAAATAGAAATTTTTTCCTCAGGGAAGGAGAGTTGGAAACACAATTTACACCATTCAAAATATAAGCTGACAAAGTCTATAAATAATGAAGGTCATGAGCATTTCTGACTTTGTCTAGGTGTGATGACACCTTGGTGAAATACTCGATGCAAGAGATCCTGTTCTGAAATGGTGATATAGTATCATTTACCACACTGTTCCCTTGTTGCTGGGAACTGCACCAATGACCTGCACCTGATCTGGGAATAAAGACAGAATTGTACCGCATCCCATAAGGATTTGTCTCTGATTGCAGTCCCTTATGCACATTGGAGCTGTATTAAGCATATTTTTCAATGTATAGACTTTGTTGTTAGCACTCTGCCCGTGGCAAACTGTTTTGCAAGGCAGGACAAATTGGTAGACTAGATGTGTGTGGGGGGAAACTAAACCAACCAAAAAAGTCTTATAAACATCTAATTTAATTATCAGCCTTCAAGGACTACAAGTTTGGTCTAATCACATACTAACTCACGTAAATCTCATGTAAATTTTATATATGTTCTTTTTTAAAACAGAGTCTGTTTATAACTATTAATAAATAATAATTATTACATTAGTTGGTAGTAAAATCTACTTATTGTTTAATCACTTGACTTCACCTGTTTGAGGGAAGTGATGTGAGATTGTGGATCCTCTTGCTGCACAAATTGCAGAAATTATCTGCAAGTCTGGAACTGGTCCCTCTCTTTCTTCTTGCTGTCTTCTGTCTTATTTGAAGAGGCAACTTAGGCTAAGGTTTTCAGAGCATCTGAAGTCTCACAGTTCTTAGAAAGGCACAGTCTCATTTGGCTTTCCATGCTCCCATGTTTCCACACTGACCCGCCCCAATGCCTGCTGGATGTTGGAGACTGACTCTCCCCAGCGCCCGCCGAACGGCCTGGAGGGTAGGTTTAGACTAGATATTAGAAAGAAATCCTTTACGATAAGGGAGATGAGGCATTGGAAAAGGTTGCCCAAAGAGGTTGTGGACTCCCCTGGCAGTGTTCAAGGCCAGGCTGGATGCAGCTCTGAGTAACCTGATCTGGTGAAAGGTGTCCCTGCCCATGGCAAGGGGGTTGGAAACAGGTGATCTTTAAGGTCTTTTTCCAACTCTATCCTTTCTATGATTCTATGACTTCCCAGAAAGCAACTAATCTAATTAATCTGTAATTGTCCTCTTTATTTCCCCTGAGTTATCAAGTCAAGAGGTCTCAGAACTAGGTTTGGTGAAGGCTGGAGGGATGTAAAATAGATCAGGGAAGTATGTGGTTCGCAGCAGTGATGGAGAGAGTCAGTCAGGGAGAAAGAGGACCCGTTCTTTTGGTGGTGGTAGGCTGCTAGGCTGGCCTGCTCACCTCTGGAAACTGTTGCCACAGGTTTCTATGGAAAGAACTAGGTCTGATATTTGGGCCTGGGTAACACAGCATTTTGGGCTTAGTAAAGTACAGAGAAGAGGGAAAAGAATTTTGGACCCTCTTTCTCCAACATCCTTCAGGCTATTATGAGTCGCCTTCTTGGAACCCTAGCAGTGTTTCCCCTTTTGGTACATGAAGGAATTTAACTACTTAATTAATTGCTGTTAATCACATGTCTACTGAAAGGCCAGGGGGAACACTAGACCCAAATGGCTTTTGAGATATTATCTGAAGTGTCTGCACCCTGACACACCATTTTAGTAATCTCTGCTTAGGTATGCCAGGACACTGTACACATCTGCAACATGTGCAGCATTGAAAAAGATGACTGACAGGAACATGAGAAAAATTGCAGTTCTAGGGGAAGAAATAAAGGCAAAGGGAAGCTGTAGCTGCTCTCTTCCTCCTCCATGCAGACCTAGGTCTGAGCATTGCTCTAAAAGACGTACAGTACTGTCCTGTCTGTAAAGAATGACGGCTATTGCTTCCTCTCCAGAGAATCTCCATGTCTGCATCGGTGGGCTCATCATGCAGTTCTTTAGGTGTTAATGGTAATAACTAAAACTAATTGTACACAGGTTGCCTTCATGAACTATATGGGGATTTCAAATCAACAGAAAACATTTACATAATTTCAAGTGCATATGTGATGTAATACATAGCACACACTCACACATTTCTTATAGTGTTCAGTGTAATTATTTAATTTAATTATTTCATAACTGTATTAGAAAAATAAAAGAAGGGATCTCTGAAACAGCGATATTTGTCTTGATAGCATAGTCAGGGTTACCTGAATAAGGGGTTAGGATGTTAAAACACATACACAAAGGCAATAGATTTTATTAAAACACTTTGATCTACATATAGAGCTGCTTGATGTTTGGCTAGAAAGCCTTCATAAGCCAGAAGTGTTATTTCTCTGGGGTTGATGGCTTTCTTTTATTCCTCTTAGTGACCAGATTTTATAGTGAAATACAAAGATTTGTCACAAACAGACATATTAGGAATTCATAATATCTATTTCTTACTTTGAAGATGTTCTAGTGTGTCTTGGACTTTGATCCAACAGAGTTCCTCTCAAAAGCAAACGAATATTTTTTATGACTGTGTTTTGAGTTAATTTATTTCAGATAAGCTGCACCATGTTAGATCTGGGGGAGAATAACTAAATATGACTTATGTAAGAAAAAATTACTTAATTCATGAAGTCTTCAAAATTAGTATAGAAAAACTACTTTTGGTTTATGTTTCTTGATTTTTGTCAAATAAAATGCAAAATAAGGTGTGAAGTATGCAATTCTGAGACTAATTCAGAAATCTTATTTTTCCAAAGCAAAGTGCAGTTTTTTCGGCCATTGAAAATCAAACTCAGAGTAGTAAACAAAAAATAAATATAAAAGGAAAGGGAATTAGGCTGCCTCAGGTATATTTTGACTGGGACAGGTACACTCTGGTAAGCCCTGGAGTCTTCATCCCTTGTCATCCAGCTGAGAGGATACACTATGCCCTGCAAAGATGTCCAGATTTGCTTCTGCAGGAAATCAGGATGTTGTGTGCTCTCTACTACTGCTTGTCAAGATGGAGCCAGAGCATGATGAAAAGCACTCCAAGTCTCATGGTAGACACATATCTTACAGGTTAGATATCTGTTTTAGCCAGACTATTTCTACAATTTAACATTAATTATTTAGTACATTGAGGTCTGTGCTAAAGGCTGGTAGGGAATATGTTAGGACTCCACACACAAAAGATAACAAGCAGTAATAGAGTAACTGTATGGATTTTGTATTAGCACTGATTTGTCTGTTTTTGTTTTAGACACAAAATTAATGTGTCTGCAAACTGACTGTACTACTGTCATCACAATAACAGGCATGTACTGCTCAGATTGAAATAGTCCCATCCAAACCAGGCGTTGTTAAAATCCCCCTTGTAAACTGTCTCTGGTCAAAGAAACATTAGAGAAATAAAATGACATTTTAAAAGAATACCACATAGCTACAAGAAATTCCTTTGCATAAGGTAAATGAATTGGTTTTTTAGGGGTAGTACCACAGTATTTGCTGAATAGAAGGTATATCAAATTTTAATCTCAAGTGTACAACACAGTTATATGAAAACATGAATAAAAGCAAAAAAAAATAGAAGTTCCAAAGATAATTTTGTTCCTTTTTTTCTTTTTTCTTTTTTTTTTTTAAATTTTACAGCTTTTTCTTCACTCTCTCTTTTTTTTTTTTTTTAACCAAGAACAGTTTCACATTGTCTTCTACTTGTGGTAGAAACCTTTTATTTTTGAAATCCCTGTGTGCTAAAGTGTTTCTGCAACTGTTTATTTGAATCGTCACATGCAGAAACACTTGCAAACAATGAAGGGCTAAGCTTGCCTCTAAAACAGTAAAAGATGCAGTACTGACAAGGAAATGTCTTGCCGTGATAGACTGAAGGGCAATATAAAGAACCCAGCAAATGTGTAGAATGTCAGCTTGGAAAAAGAGATCACCTACTTCAAGCCACATGCTCAAGCAAGACTAGCTAGGGCAGGTTGTCCAGGGCTGAATTCTGTTGGGTTTTCAATATCTCCATAGATACAGACTCCACAACCTCTCTGGGCACCTCATTTGGTGACCCTCACAGAAAGAAAGGGGTTTCTTATATTTAGGTGTAATTTCATATGCCCATTATCTCATGTCCTGTTAGTGGGCACTACTGAGAAGTAGTGACTCACTTGTCTTCATTCCCTGCCATCAGCTATTTATACACATTGATAATGTCCCTTGAGCCTTCTCTTCTTCAGACGGAACAGTCCCAGCTCCCTCAATCTTTTTTCTTGTAAAAGATGCCCCAGTACCTTAGTGATCCTTCATTGGACTTGTTCCAGCATGCACATAACTTTCTTGTACTGGAAAGAGCAGAACAGGATGAAGCAATCCAGATGCAGCCTCACTCATGCTGAGTAGAGACAAAGGATCACCTGCCTTGACTTACTGGCAACATTCATCCTAATGTGGCCCAGGATGTTATTGGCCTATTTGCCACAGTGGCACATTGCTGGCTCATGACCAGCTTGCCCACTTCCAAGCTCCTTCTTGGAAAAGCAAAAACGTAGTTGAAGATCCATGTACACTGCTGAGAAATACCTGCTTGATAAGACTCATTTCCATAAAGCCATCGAAATGAAAGAAGCTGATCAAGTAGGAACAACTTGCAGACTAGAACAGTAAAAACTCAGATGAAGATTTGAGGTTACTTTCCTTTCAAAGCATTACTAACTGCTGTCCCCTGGAGATTTTGCAGAAAAATAATAATCAAAGACTGCTATGTTAATACTGTTAGGCTAATAGGATAATTTCATCTACTCAGTCCTCTTCAAAATGATTTTTTTTTCCACTCTGGAAATTGCATTCAGGCTAGTTCTTATTCTCTTTTGGATAATCTGTGTAAATATTTTACTGGCCAATTCTGACAAATGTGATCTGGATGTGAAGTAAATTATGTTCAAAAGGGGTCAGAAGGCTTCCTTTCATAAGCTACAGTCTTAAATCTGTTCTCCTTGCCTGTGACAAACCAAGTCAGAGCAGGAGCTGCTTTTTTATTTTGTTTGGTTATAAGTGAATGTATTACATTATTTAAACTCTTCTGGGATAGAAGGTGACATAATACACTATACAAATAATTATACAGTGATCTCTCATAACAAAGTAAAAATATTTGAAAAAGACAGATTTTAATATTACTTAATTGATTTGAAATTATTTTTTAAAATGGAGGATATCTCCAAAACTTAGAGTGTGGTTTTCAGTTCACATATCAAAATTATTTATGTGAATTTTCATTCAAAGTGAGAAGCTGTAAACCTTCTGTCATTCTGCCTTTGGATGGCATGAAGTTTGCACTGAAGTCAGGAGGAAAAATATGCACAAGAAATAAAAATGCATGTTTGTATCACTAACCTACAGTTCAGTTTTAATTAACAAATAAAGGTGATGATATTTACCAAATTCATTAACATAAATATAACTTATCTTAACATTTGTATGCACAAACTCCTAAAATCAAAAGTCCAATCAAATAAAAAAAACCTGACATGAAAAAGTTGAGATTTCTAATTGAACAAAATATAAAAATCTGATTACAAGTATGAGCATACAGACCCTACTAAAATCAGTGACAGCAGACAATGAAATGTCCCCACCTTCTTCCCCTACCATGCAAGGGTCAATGGAATAATAGACCGAGATATGGACAAGGTTAATCACAGCACGTTCACTACAAAGCCAAATAACAGTTACCTTGATGTAAAATTTTCACCATACAGGTGGATTGTTCAGAAACTGAATATGGCAGAACATAACAGTGTCATTTCAATTTTAACTGAATTCTCTCTGGAATACAGTACATAGTGTCTCATCATAACAAACAAACATTCTCGTGTTTTGTGTACGTTTTAGCTGTCATCTGAGGAAAAGGCAAATATAGTATTTATTTACAAACTCCATTCTTGATCTTCCTAAATTATATATTGCTTCAAAAATAAGCAACCCGCTACCAAACAGATGCACATTGATAAATATCCAGTGAACTCAACCGAGCTCTGCCTATTTACA
Source organism: Pachyramphus minor (assembly GCA_013397135.1). Classification (NCBI taxonomy): domain Eukaryota; kingdom Metazoa; phylum Chordata; class Aves; order Passeriformes; family Tyrannidae; genus Pachyramphus; species Pachyramphus minor. The sequence continues at coordinate 74,350 of VYXB01000655.1, forward strand.
CCCCCACAGGATAACACAGAAGTCTATAATAGCCTAAGATGAGATTTTAAATGTAAATGCACACTATTATTAAGGAATAATTTCACACAAGAATGACACAATTAGTAAAATATACAGTTGTCTTAAGAATATGAAGGCTAAATATGTCCAGCTGCCAGAAAGATTGAATGTCAGAAGCCTGTGAAGTGTTTTCGTGGTGTTACACAGAACCTACCATAAGCATGTGTTATAGTAAACGTTACTTTGAATTAAAATTAGAAGGTTTTATATAACTATTAAATAACGGATCTCACATTTTTATGAAAACTTCTTCCAAAAACACTTCTGTCTAAAGTAAACAAGGTTAAAAATCCCCCTTAACAAAAATACAGAATATTTAAACAGGTTCAGTGATTTTCCAAAATGACAGAGAGATCATGTGAAAATATTGCTATTGTAATGACTTTTGTAAGTCTAGAACTCATGCATGATTGTGAAAACCAAACATCTTGCAACATCCTGGTGCTAAACTCGAGCTGTTGACTTTCTTCTCAGACAGTCCATTGACTCAGTTTAGAATATATTGAGGAAAAAAAGAATATTTCCTGAAGAAAAAAAAATGTCCTAATGATTTTCTGCGTATTTTAAAAATCATTACAACTTCTATTCCCCACCTCCATTATAAAATGTGGAATAGCACCATTTCTTTCATCAGTAAGAAAATTCATCTGGGAAAAAAAAATAGCAAATAGCAATAGTAAACCACTGCTTATGTGAACGCAATCCATTTTGCTTAAAAGACCCCTTTTTTATTCATTGCAGACTGCTAAAATCAGGGTAGATTCAATTCAAGCAGCTAATACCTTGTAACTATCTTAAAACTAATGTTAAAGAGAAAATTAAGGTTCATGTAGCAAATTTATATTCATGCTTAATATCTGTGTCTCAGTAATTTTGAACAAGCCCAAACTTGTATGAATCTGAAAAGTATTACAGATTTCACTTATGTACTAAAACCTTCAAATACCAAGTTAAATTCATTGCTCTTTTTCTTGGTCAAAACTGACTACATTACATTACAGAAAATGCACTTCGAAAGAACCTCAAGAGATTATCTTGTCCATCTCTCATGCCTCAGGCAGGATCAGCTCTCCCACAGACATTTCTGACAGATGTTAGTTAAACCTGGTCCTAAACCCTTCCAAAACTCTATTCCTTATATCTGTAAGGAATGTATTCTCACTTCTAATTATAATGTTGCACAGATTAAACACTGCATTAAAAAACAAACAAAAATAAAACAATAAAAACAAGCAAACAATGTGCTGGAAAAACTAACAAGAAGACCTTTGAGCTTCCTGATTCCCATTTGCTCACCATTAATAACTCTAAAACAAGAGAGTAAATAGCTGACTATTAACAAGGCTAGACTGCTTTCATTTTGCTGTTTATTAGATACAAAGAAGGCGTGGCCCTAATAGAGCAAAAACTTGGTCTTCCTGGGTGGAAAATGGCACTTGCAGAGACTGACTCCGTGTATCCCAGCAGGTATTTGTACATAGGAGAGCCAAAACAGCTGTGTGGGAAGGGCATGTGCCCATGGCAGGGTGCATATACAACTATGAGTACATGAAAAGGGATGGATGCTTGATTGTCACCTCTCTCTCTCTCTGAAATTGCCCTGTCTATGGTACTTTGTAGAAATACTCTAAAGATTTTTCTCCCTACTGATTCTTTGTTCTGTTTCCCTTTTGTGTGTGGATAATTATGGTGGTAATTTGGCTACAGCATTTTGAACTTGCACAATTTTTAGCTACTACTACATGGATTTGAATCTGTCAGCTAGTCATAATGCTTCCTCAATATTACCCATTTAGTGTCAATTATAAACAAAAAATAGCCCACTTATTGTCTCATATTAGCATCCACATCAATAATTGTGCAGAACAAAAGGCATAAACTGAGACCATCTGCTCTCATTACAATAATCTACCTAAAAAGCTTAGCCAGTAACACAGTAAAAGATTCTAATGTATTTGTCTGGGATCATGCTGTCTTTTGTGATTAAAATTATTACTGATTTGGCCCATCACCTATTAGGACATATATTTCCCCATTTCAAGTAGAATATTGTCATTTTATTTTTATTACTGTATTAAATTAAGAGGACCCATAAGAATAAAATTGTACTTTTGTTTTATACTTCATTGTCACTCCCTTTCCTGTTGATACTGACAATACTTAAGCATTTATTAAAAAATCATATATGCTGCAGATTTTTATTGTTTTGACAAGTGCATAACTCTTTAGCTGTGTTAAATGCCAGTATAAAACCATATCAAAAAGTAAAATGTTAACCAGACATGCCATCATGACCTGAAAAATAAAAGAGAAAGAAGAGAATATTTAAAAGCCTACAATCAAAAAAGATTGTTGATGTTTAAAGAGAATATACTGTGACTTTTTTCAGCATTGTGTATGTGGAATTTTTCCTGGCAGCTTGAAAGAACAGATAGGAGTTTAAGAAACGTTCACATAAAAGTACAAAAGGCAGGCAAATCCCTGCTGCTTTATACAAATGGCCCTATTCTACTCTCTAGTACATCAGGCCTGTCAAGACATCTCAGTTTTTCAGTTATAACAAGAATATGTAAATGAAAATAATGTGTTGCAAATGCCCAATGCATTTAGTACAATGTCCTAAATGTTTGGTTCCGATCAACTGCAGATTCAATAAATGCTTAGATGTTCCCCAACCCCCAATGAAAACTACTGATACTTCTTTGAATAGCAAAATATATTTTTTTCTCAGAAACTGAAATATAATGCTACACTTTCTATATCTGATTTTCTAATATGCTAAGGACTCGTCTTTCTCCATAATTTCAAATGGATTTTTATGTGCTTACAGCATGATTCATAAGTTGTGGGACTTCTTTTTCATTCTATTTATGGTATGAATTCAGTAACAATTTGCTTCACAGTATTCAAAATAATACTTGGGAAGAAATCAAAGGTAAATTATCCCTTGGGAAACTTGGTTTATAAACTATGATACTGTCAGTTCATGGACTGACCCTAGGACACCTGAAAACAGGATTCAAGAGGATACTCAAAAATTCATACCTATTTCTAGATTTTCAACCTTGGCTGGATATCTTTTGGATTAGATATTTTTTAGCATTTAGGCTAAGAAGAAAAGGCTAAATTGTTTGTATTTATGGTTAATTGGTCTATTTCTCAGTCCCTGCCTAATAACAGTTGAACAGCTTGCTGAGTTTTAACTAAGTTATGGGATTAGAAGTCACTTTTGTCCCAGTTATGTTAAGAATATGAATTAAAGATTTCCAAAAGAAGGCATGTAGAGTTATCCAGTATATGTTGGACAACAGTATATAGCACATGTACATAAGCAGCTGATAAACTCATGCATGTAGTTGAATGATTATCTCAAATACATCAGTGAGATCATGTGCTAGTTTTGGACTGTCCAAGGTTCTCAAAACAGGCACTTACAAATGCTTGAGGAGGATTAAGGAAGTGTGCTTGTTATGAGTAACCAAGCATGGTTAGTTTTACTGCTTGTGTAGCAACCAGCTTTTCTTCTTTAATTATCAACACTCCGCCTTTTAGGCAACTCATATACAGAAATGAGTCTCACACTTTAACCTTTTCTTCTCACCTTCATAGGTAAGAGAATTCTGGTTATGTATATTGGTAACTCAGTAGTTACCTATTCTTGATAAAGCAACATGGTTTCAAACTTCACTCTTTTGTTTAGAGCAGAAATGTGATCTATTCCTTCCCAAAAAGTGGTCAAACAATAAGCTATAAATTCAACCTCTGCTTTTGCTCCCCAAATTAAAAATACTGCCATAGTGAAACTACACTGATGTCTGCACTTCAACCTGTCATGTAGAAATATTTTCACTGAAAAATGTGAAAAAATATTTGAAACTAATAAAATGCTTTTGCCAATATTGAGGGTCTTATTTTTTAAGTTCCAAGTGGTTCTTTTTTAAAATTTAATCCTATAAAAGATAAAGTTTTAAAAATAGAAATAAAATTCCTGCTGTATGGCCAATGCATGTTGAATGCCACTTTTATTAATTTTGGAAGAAAAGTATGTTATACATATTCCTGCCATTTCTAATTAGAAAGTGTTTCAAGCTGTTCCGGATCATGCATTTTATTTTTCTCAAACTCTGCACATGTCTACGCAACTACAATATTGAGTAATGTGTAGGTTCAGAGCAATGGCTAGCACGATGGCAGGTGTTCAGCAAATTATTTCATCCTACATCTGTTTAAAAATGTAATAATGTGGTCTGTTTTTATGAAATCAGGGTGAAATTTACTATGTTCTCTACCTGCTCCAAAAATAATAAAGAACAGATAGAAATAATTATAATACGTCATAGCAATTCTGACTACCTATTTTACAGTCATATGTTCTGATTAATAATGCCATATACAAATGCTTTTATTGAAAGCAAAACCTAAAACAAATTTAAAAAAACAAACAAAAAAAAACCCCAAAACAAAGCAAGGAAAGCAAAAACTATAATTTTGTGCCATATATCTGGATGTGGAAAAAAATTACCCAATTATATGTGTTCCTCCATATTACTTTCCATTAGCATCAAATCTGCAGACCTTTCCAAACATGACAAACTCTTTTGTGCATGTTAGTATCATCTACCAATAGAAGGGACACTTGTTTTCATGATAGATAGGAAAATCATATCCTAATATTTAAAAGCTATATGTAAAAACCCACAATATTTCAAAAAAGAGAATAAATGTATAGTGTTCTAGATTGTTAACTCTTAAAATTAATTTAACCTCAGACTGATTTATAAAATTAAACTTATTTTATTTAACTTAAAATATTCCCTAGTATTCAGTTTTGTTCCAAAAATATAAAGTTCAGATTGTCTCTTCTTAGTCAAAAAGATTGTTTTTTCCTCAAAAACTCAGATGAACATAAACACTAAGTTGGAATTTTCTTCATTTTGTAAAATATATTTTAGAAATTATATGTATGTAACCCAAATAAAACCAGGACTTACCAAGTGCACTGTTTACTGTAGGCAAACATTATCATTAAAAGTCCATGTGTTGCTTGCTCTGTTCTGAAATTCACTCGGTTAAAAATGGAAAGCTTTTTCTGCCTTTCAAGTGTTTCCCCAACATCTGCTACCAGGACGTGTAAGCACGCAACAGATAACCAGGCTTGCAGTTTCAGATTAGAACCAGCCTTTATTGAAACGGGAATAACATACAAGGAAGTTTCATAAAGTAGTAACAGACATGTATTTTGCAGCTGGTTCTCAAAGTCCAAGAGGTTAAGACTTTCTGGAACCATTTCTGCGCATGAAGCATTAGTGTTTTGTAAGTTATGGATACAATCTTATTATCATGGATGCAGTCACAATATCACTTGTTCAATGAAACATTCAGATGATCTAGAGAATGCAAGAGGCAAGAACAATGTAAAACTCAGAAAACCAAAGTTTAGTGTCTGTTTTATTAGACAGACATTATTGCATTATGAAACAGGAAGGAGTGGTTCTGTCTTTTTTCTTTTTTATGTGGATTTTATAACTATGTTCAAAGGTAGACAGCAGTGAAGTGAGGATTTTACTCACATTGATTTTAAAGCCTCTAAAGAAATTCTTGCCAGCCTCCTTGAAAAATGGCACAAGTCATTATGAAAAATTATGTAGATATCCCTCATGGCCACACAGAGCTGGGAACACATACATAATAATAATTAGACATCACTGCTTTTTTGCATGTTAATCCCTGCAACTGTCATGCTCTCACAGTTTACTCATTATTTATTGTTTTTATACTTCTAACTTCTTGGCTAAGTAACCAAGAAGTGGGTAATTGACTTAATGATTCTCTTGCTTGATTTGTTTTAATTTTTCTTGTTTTCTCTCACCTTATTTAAATTCTTTTTCTCCTCAATTGTTTTTCTTTCCTGGTTATAACATTCAACTCTTTTGTGAAATTTTAGACTTTCCTCTTTTTTTTCAGTGTTTTTTTGTGTTTTTTTTTTTTTCCACTAACATATCTTTCTTACCACTATTTTTATAATTCTCCAAGCTTCTATATAGTTTATAGTATTGGAAGTACCCTTGAAATTAGGGACAAAGCAGGAATATCAAAATGCTTTCTTTATTTGAGGGATTTGGTTTTGAAGAGAATAAAATTTACTTTTTCAGCACAATCTGTGTATTTCTTTCTCTCACCTATCTTTTTAATGTAAATTAGTTCCCAATACTACCATGAAACCATTGAAAAATCCTCTACTCTACCTTCCCTTCCAGACTCCTACACCCGTATTCTGAATAATTTTTAGTGTATGATAATATATATATATATCAGTTAAAGTGGAGAAATTGCCAAGACTATGAAAAAAAAATCACTTTAAAATGCATGTCTTCAAGACTAATACATGACTGGTCTCACTCTAAGAGAATCTGAGCACTTCAGCTGTACAAATACCTAGTTTACAGATTTAAAAAATTCCTTTTATGCTCTACCTGCCCCATAAATGGTAGTAAACTTGGAAAGTCTTGTAAATCTCCATTCTGTTGAACATGTTGATGCATGTACCATTTCTATTGGTTTATATCTTTCACTAAAATCTTTGCAGCATCCTTAAGGATTATTTATATTTACGTTGCTTGGGTCATTTGTAATCTTGTTTTCTCTGCGGAGTGATCCACGTACATCTTACTACACCAGGGTTAAACCCAGCTGTGCCATACTTTTTCTTGTCTTGGTTAAGAGTGAGTTGTAAGTCGTGCATTCTTGATTTTAAATTCAATAAATCAGTTGAAATAATCTTATCTTTTATAGCAATCGAACTTGTTGTGGGACACTGGATTATTCTATTAATTATTTGCTTGCACCAACTCAAGTGTGTGTGTGAGAACGGACAGGTTGAGTTTCACAAAGGTGGAATGGTGCCTTGCTCCATATCCCAGCCCCTTGGAGCCTCCCTGGCCAGCCCCAGAGCAGATGTCAGTCACTGGCACACCAGGAGCACTGCCCCTCACTGCATCCCCTGGAGCCTCGAACCCAGCCCCAGGATGGATGGCACACTGGAATACTCACCTGGCAGGTACAGACCACCAGAGTACAGACCAAATAAAACCAGCACCCTGAGGCCTCCACATTGTCACAGCTGTACTGTTTGGACACGTGGAAGCTGGAATTATAAAGGACTCAAGGCAGTAGCTATAATTCTCTCTTTTTCCCTTTCTTTCTTTATTTCTTTCTGTCCTAATCTCCTTTCTTGATGTTTCGGTAACTTAAAGTTGGATGGGTTGGATTTTTCTGAGTTGATGCTTTGTGAAATGCTTTATTTTGGTTGAATGTTGCCCTGTAGACCTTTACCAAGTTCCCTTCTTTTCTAAAGTTTGCCAGTAAAAGTGTGTTATTTTGACCCCCTGAGAAATGTGTGTAGTGTCTTTGCCTGTGCGCTCTCTCAAGGTGTAAAAAGAACTGTAGTCCATTTTAATAAATCTGTCAAGTAGATTTTTGAAACCTTGTATGTTTTCTATGGAAAACCCCTTCGATGAGCTCATAGCATGAGCCTGGAGTCTTACAATTGTCAATTAGACATGTTCAGCAGACACATTTCAAAAACTCCTGTGGATCTAGCTAGCAAGTTAAACTCTTTTTATTTTCTTTAGAATATAATGGCATCAGCCAAAATATTTAATGTCTTTTTGTGAATTATTCAATGGTTTTATACTGAAAAAAATATTAATCATAAAATCAAGAACTATATAATACTTTTAAATACTTTTTAAACAGTTGTGATTTCAAATATTTATTTTAATGTCAATATAAAAACTTTCACTGTTTTTAAAATATGTCCCTTAAAAAAATTGAAAATTAAGACATTCTTATTTGGCTGACTTTATCTAAAATACTTTTCATCTCATTCCCTGTTTAACCACCCACCCCCCAAGTCATACAATCTTGGGTGATTCTTTTTAAGATGAGGGCAACCTGTACATTTTGAAACAAATTTTTAACTGAGAAATTTCAACAACTCTTGTTCTTCAGTAGATTTTGAAATCCTTTTCAATTTTAAAAATCAGTACTGCAGTACTTTAGAGTTGGATGGTTGTTGAAGTTTCACCATTTTTCTTCTTTATTAACTTATTAATGGATGTAATTTACAATTAAAGCTCTATTTTAGATTCCCTTGTCGTTTTTCAGAATACAAACTTTAACATTTTTATTTTCAACCTCACTTGAAATTTACATTCTAATAAATCTTACATTTGATAGAAGTAATATATATTAGAGAATAATATAATTTGGAGAAATATTACTATTACTTTCAAACCAAAGTATTTACATTATCTACTTTATTCTATGAGTGTTCACAGTATTTTCCGGTATTAAATTGCATTAAACCATAATCTTTAGGATGATGCCTTATAGACTAGTAACTGCTGGTATATTCCATACCCACATAAGAAGAAATATATTTAATTTTTATTTAATGTGGTTTAATATGGGCTGTTAATTTCTACTCACTTTACATTAATATATTTGTAGGTCCAAGTGTTTTCTGTTTCTCTAGGAAGGTACAGTTTGATAATTTGAAATAGGAAACTGAATATTCTGACATTTTTTCATAGTACCAGTAATAACAAAAGTAGAACAATTTGGGGCTATCATCAGTCTATACTATACCTGGATGCATAAGGATAGAATTGGGCCTTTAAGCACTAAAAACTCTATTCCTAAATATTTCAGCTATATATGATGTGAATGGACAGGGTGCTATATAATGTAATCTAGGCTTCCTTTACTACAAGAGGCTGAATGAGGTGACATTCTTAAGTCCTTTTCACTCTAGGTTGTTCTATGTTTCTATGACTCTGGAACAGTAATATATTCTTTAACAATTCTGTTCAACAAGATAACTGATAAGACATGACAGGTCATGCGAACTAGGTTTGAGGAAAAAGAATTTCAGTTTCTTCTGCAGAATGCAATTGTCCAGAATGAAAAGCCCTAAATGCACTTTAAATATATCTTTTGCCTTTAGAATTTTAGTCAATTTTGGCATGCTTTGATTAAAAAAATTACCATTTTCGGCATTTCATATGTTATATTTTTTCACAGAAAAGGAAAATTCTCTGGATGACAGAAAGGAAGGAAAAATATTTTGAATAAAAAATGTCTTTGTGGTATCTAGTAGCATGTGTGATAACTGATTGGTACCTTTGCTATATTCTACAGTATAAATAGAACACTACTTGAGTCTTCAGTGAGTAAGTGCTAATAAATATGAAGTAAAGCATGCTGTGACAGGATGGCAGAAGGTTTCCATTTATGTAAACATTTCTTTATTGTTGCAGGATTTTAGTCCACTGAAGTCAACAGGTTTTGTAAACTCCATGCCCCAACCATTCTGGAGGCCTGTACCTGTGTATCTGCTGAAGAAGGAGATTGCAATATGATGTTGTGCATATATTTAACATCTGTTCAAATTTTCCAACTCCTTGGGCAGCCCTTCTCCCATTGCTGAATAGGTCCATGGTTAGGGACTGAGGACTTTGGGCTGAGTTAAAATGTGGTCTTCTATGGCCAGAAAGACATGAAAAAAGGGACAGTAAGTCTGAAGAGTATTCCCAGGGCCAAGACACCGACTATGTCATTCTTGCAGATGTTATCATTAAAAGTTTGTTGCTTAGGACAGTGGTAAGAAGGTTCTTAGGTTTGGGTGGAGGGTTTTGTCTGGTTCTTGGGTTTTTTTTTTGTTTGTTGTTTGTTTGTTTTAAAATAAATACACAACATCTTTTCCTGAGTTATTCCCTTTGGCTTATTTATGGCTCATGCATAAGGATCTACATTTCACTTGCAGCCACTTATAAAATTCCTTCATGCAGTGGAAGTAAAATGGCTTATCCTATTTACCTTTTCCAAATGGTACATGCTGTCCTGCTTCAGTAATTGATTTGCTTATGGCACTTACTAATTTTCAATATTGTGCCACTTTTCTAACAATAACAAGTAGAAGCATGAACAGTGAAGGTTATTATTTACTAGGCACAGCTCAGTGCACCATATAATCAAATCCTTTGTCAAAGCATCCTGCCACATAATCAGATCTTGTGAATTGTCAAAGGCAATTTCATAAATATATATATTCATTTAAAGCCTCAGTAAGCTTATCATGGCATGAGATAAGCATATTGTTCTTTCATTTTTGTGCTTTTCCAGTTCTTTATATATGTAGTAATTACATTGTCTTCAAATACAGTTTCTACAGTGAGAAGTAACACTATACATCTATAGCATGCTTGTCTACAAAACCACAGTTATTAGACTGAATAGTTGATTTAAATATTATTTTTCCTATTTAATATAATTCTAAGATTTTTATGTCATTATCCACATTGTCTAATGAGCAGTGTGATACACAGCATAAAATTAGAAGAATCAGAAAATCCCACAAAGAGTGCATATCTTCCCCAACTTGATGTGGTTTAAGATGCTAGCTTCACTTCTTGCTCTGGTAGAGTGCTGAACACCTTTGTAATTTTTATTTACTGCAAGGAACAAGTTGGAAAAATTTTTTCATAAAAGTGTTTTTGTGGATTAGAATCATAAAGTACAAACTGAAATGAAACTGTGAAGAGACTGGTTGATTCAATGCAGGGAAAAAAAGTATTAGACAAGTGTTTTTGGAGGGAAAAATTCCTAAAAAATTTTTGGAAGTATTGTAATAGAGGATATTAAATGTAAGAGATATTAGAAAATACAGTAATTTTAGGTCAAAGAAAAGTTGTTATCTAATGAATGTATATTCAAATCCTGTCTTTACATATTAGGTATGACCTCCATGGCTTTAGAATCTCACAGAAATACCTAATACTTTTAGAGCTCTATTCTATCTGTATATGAGGCTTTAGTATTTGCAGTCATATAGATCCAAAGACATATTCTATGACTACTGCAGAAAGCATTTTATAGTTCAAGCATATTTCATGCTTAGTGTGTAGTCTTCATATATCCTCATCAACTGTACTCTAATTGGATGGTGATGATGAAGACATCTGCCAGACTAAAAAAAAAGCATAATCAAGTAACATGCCAGCCAGAACAATAGTGACGAAAAAGCAGAGAAGAAAGAAAAAAGCAGTAACAATATCCCAATTAAAATGAAGAACAAAACAGTAGAAGTGCAGATGGGTGTCAGCTTTCTTCACAGTACAGACAATGAGAGCTGTGCAAACACATCTAAGAGATGGTTGGAAAAGACATAGTTATATCATGGAAAAATAAGTAATTAAATAATATTGACAGGATTTAGCTGTAACAAATCAAGCAGTACATTTTCTCAGATATATATATCTCAAGTGACTTGACAGTCAGGGAGTGAAGGGTTAGGTAAACAGTAACCAGTTCTTGAAAACACTGCACTTTAGCTCTGGCTTTCCTTATAATCCTGATTATTAGATGTTGTGGTATATTAATTTGTTTTACACAAAGGTTATAGAGAGGCCATAGTTCCATCTAATATACCTATTGTGATGTCATATAAATAAGAAGTGTCATCCGCGTTATTAAACTGCGGGGGCCTTTCATTTCATCTTTGATTTTTTCTAACAGCACAAGGGATGTTCAGACAGTTCTGGACATGTTTATGCATTGCTAAAGTCCTCAGATATCTATTTCTAAGCTAAAATATCAGGCCAGATCTGACAGTCCAAGAAAACCTATGCTGCTGCAGCTCCTTGCCCCAGGCTCAACTAGTGGCAAGGCTGAAGATGTATTCCCGTCAGGCACATGCACACAAAACACCACAATATTGAAGGTGTATTTAACAAATTGTTCCCTCAAAATGGGATTTCATCAAATTAGAGGGTTTATTGCAGAGCTATTTCCTGTTTTGGCAGTACTTGATTTTTAATTACTTGAGTGATGATGTCTGCAGTACACCTTGGTAAGACTGCACATATTGGCAGGCTGGCAAGGATACTCTTCTGAAGGACAAGGCTAGAATGCAAAATGACTGTGATGAATTAGGATGCATCACTGAAATAAATAAGATGCCCATCAAGAAGGACAAGTTCAAAGTGCTACAGTGAGAAGTAAGCAGCTGCAGAAAAATGAGTTGGGGATGACAGGCCAAGCAGCAGTCCTGCAGGTATGCCCTGTGCTTAGCTGAGCTTTTATAGATTCACAGAATGCTGTCCAAGTGCTGGTGGTAAGGACTTCTGGGAGGCACCAAGCGCAGCTTGTGCAGGCTATGGCCAGCAATACATCAGGTCAGCTATTGGGGGTTTTTTAAGCAGCATTAGTAGAAAATGTCTAGCAATCTGTAACATCTTCATTCTTACTCCAAAGTTATTGGAGTTATTATAGTTTCTTCATGCTCTATCCCTGGATTCACTGTCAGCATCTGTGCCTAGTCCTTTTCTTAACAATCTGAGGTATATATCACTCAATACCCTTGACATGGTTTTAGTCTAGTACCTCTTATGAGTCATTTGAATGTTTTCAGTTTCTCATCTGTAGGTTTTTCTAGATCAGTTATCTATTTCAGTCATCAGTTTTCTGATTCATGAGTTTTATTAGACTATTTCTTATCATGAAACTTAATCTAGTAGTTCCAGACTAGATTTTGTGTTAAGTAAGGCCAGCTGGAAGAGTGTTGGACATATACTTGGGAGTACGGAAGCAGCAAGACTTAATGCAGGCCAATGCATATTATTGGGCAGAGAAGTTGTGGATGCTCTATCCCTGGAAAGGTTCAAGGCCAGGCTGAGTGAGGGTCTGAGGAAGCTGATTTAGGTGTCCGAGGAAGCTGATTTAGGTGTGTCTGCCCATGGCAAGGCAGTTGGAACTAGATGGATTTTAAAGTCCTTTTCAACTCAAACTATTATATGAATGTCACAGAAAAAGTCTCTAGCTCAGTCAGCCACAGAGTTATATGGAGAAAGGTCTGGGCAGAGAATCCAGAAGAAAATAAGTCTGAATGTGAAAATCAGAGTAAAACGTCTGTAGCTCAACAAAACACTGTTGCAGAAACAGACTGATCAGAACTGCATGAAAGACACCTGAAGTGTGTCCTTCAGTCTGCTAGGTGCTGATAAAGCATATACTAGAAGGTTTTATCCCACTGTAGTCATTGTTCCTTTGAGAAAGATAAAATAGAATAACTAGTGAGAGATCATGGCAGAATGATAATAATGATAGGTGATATACAAAGACAGGAGTATCGGGGGCTGATTTTTCTGGGGAAGAGAATGCTGAGGGTACCAAGAGCAGACTACAGAAAATGACACAGGCATAAATCCCCTGGTATGAGATAAAAACAAGAAATAGCAGGTAAATCAAGGAAGGTATAGCATTAGACATCAGACAAATGACTTGCCAAGAGTAAGGTGAGTTCAGTGCTAGTTTAAGTGAGAAGATTGTAGGATAGTTAAGAAATAGTTTAAGCAAGAAGATTGTAGACTCTCCAAAACTGGGGATTTTCAAAAGCAAATTAAACAAATACCTGGTAGGAATTGTTTCACTACCCTGAGGCAGAAAATGGATTAGACAACTTCTCAAGGGTCTTTTAAGGCTTATTTCCTATGAAACAATTAAAAAATAAAGTATCCAATCATACTAGTATTGTTGCCACCAGTACTATAAATTCTGTTTCTAGGGAAGAACACACTCTGCTTCTAGACAAACCTACAAGAGGAAAAACAAAACAAAAACACTTGCAATTTGGGGCACTTAGAAATTAGAATACGAAATGTATTCTTTCTTAGGTTCAGAAGCTATATGGTATTGGTAAAGGCATACTTCTTACTCTGAAATCAAAAGAAAATTTTCAGTTTACTGTATTGAAGCTGTATTTGTTCCTTCATTGTGCCTGTCTTGAATTTACTCTGGAATCATTTTTCACAATGATAGATAATGGAGAAAATCTTGAGGTCTAAATTCTTAATCTGCTTGCCTAATAAGAAATATGATAAAGGGTTACAATTAAATTTTCTTATTCCTGACCTACACTGTGTCATTGTATCTATTTATGATGATAAAGAATTCTATAATCTCATGGAGAAAGAGCAAGAGGCAGCTGGCTAATTTTCTATCAACAGCCACCATAGTGCTTTGATAAAAGTGAAAACTTTGGACACGTAAGAATTGAAACTGACAAAAAGCACCTATGAACTGGTTTCTGGACTAAAACTGCTAATCTTGCAAAACGGGGCTGTTGTCATCATGACCTTCTACTAATAAACATTAAAATACAGAACTATTTAACTTAATTTTGTAGCTATTCCTGCAGCGCATGTAAATGAAATTTAATTAAAGATGAAAAAAGTTACATTAGATAATGTTTTTGACCTCCTGCCCAATTACTGTCTATAAATATACTGACCTTTGCTTCTGGCAAGCATATTGCAAATGAAACAAAAAATACACTGAAGAAATGTATTTATTGAATACAGTTGGGTAGTATTAGGAAGCATTGGATGCTCTCTAAACACATAGGAAAACTCTTTTTCTCTCAAAGACCTTACAATTTCAAGTATCAAAGCTGAGAAATGTGGAAATGAACATAAGAAGCACCACAATCAGGGTAAAATTAAGCATGCATAATACTTGTGTGCTTATTTTTGCTCTTTTTAAAGTTGAGCACAAATATTTTGTCACCTGCTGTGACTCAGTTTTCTTGAGCCATTTTGTCTTTCTTCAATTTCCATCCCTATGCTTTTATGCACTTCTGATTCATCTGAATCAGCTGCAATACTGTACACATTTTTAAATGAGATGGTTGTCACTCTTTGCTAAGTAGACAGTGTTATTGTTTCTTTGGATACTTGCAAAATGTGACGATATGGTTGTTTAAAAAAAAGAGAATTAGAATATTAACTACTTGGTCAGTTAATATTCTAATTCTCTTTTTTTTTTTTTTTTTAAACAAAATTTTATTAACCACTGGCCTTTTCAGCCATCAACATGCCTGTAGCAAAGGTGGGTAGAGCCCTTCGAAATCTTTGTTCACGAAGCCAAGCCATGATGATGATGATGATGAGAATATTAACTAACATGCTTTAGTTTCTATACTGGTTGCTTCCATGATTTTCCGGCTTTGCACACCTATTCCGGTGTCATTTGTGGTCCATTTGTATTAAAAACCAACATTTAAAGCCTTTATTGCTGGCAATTTTTGATCCTCTTCTCATAAGCAGATACACAGTTACCAAGTAAGAGTAGTCTACATAGGAAGTCTAGCCTTGCTTCTTTCTTCCCTAACAGAAATTGATTTATTTCTTAGAATTTCAGTTTCTCTGTAATGGTTCAATGTTCATTTTCTTGACAGAGATTTTTTCATGTACTGTAAGCAATTATGCCTTAATCTCACTTTTGATGAGATGGCACTACAGCATTCAAAGGTCAATCTTTCAGCTTTCACAATAGAAATTATGACAAAAATAGTCATAGGCACAAAGCAGATATTTAGTTGTATATTCCAAAGACTCGATGCTGTTCTCAGTAGAGCTGAAATTGCCGTTCATTAGTACATCAAAAAAAGTCCAGAGTTACAAAAAAAGAAACATCCAAAATAGCTAAAATCTCAGCCAAATGCAGTAATAGCTAGTTTATCATCAAAGCAATAGTAGTTCAACGTACTCAAATAGTGTGAATAAACTTTGTCAGCTCCTGCATTCATGATTGAAGTAAGGGATAAAATCTTATTTAATTCAGAAAATGCAGCACTTTGGTTAGTTTAACTGACTTGAAAAATTAAGACCCTGAAGTAGCTACCAGACTTAAAATGAGAAGCATACTTATGTACCAATTGTGATCTACTTCGTAAAGAATAAAGAATTCTATATCTTTATAAACATTCATAAATCTCAGAAAGGCAGTATCTTGTGGAAAAAGGGTTTCCTTTCTGTGCTCATTTTATGTCTTTTTTGGGAGATAGAACTACTGCAATATGTCTGTCTAGCTATGTCAAGTAGACAGTTCAGTAACTACTAGTAGCCAACTGTTTCAGAAATTGTAGGGAATAAACAGCTTGATCTTCTGGATTGAAAATTTCTGAAATTCCCAGATTTGACTATGTTGAAGATTGTGCCCTCAAAACTGGGACTATAAACTGAATCTGGTAATCTGTACTTGCCTAAATCACTTTTTCAATGTTATGCAAAGCAATCAGATGAAAGAAATTCCTTTCTAACAACAAATATATTTTATTTATCTCAAGAACAGATGGAGCAAGGTGGGCAATGACAAATTGCCAAAATAATCACAGTTTCAGAAGAGGTGCCAAAACCCCTGTATCTGACAAATGACACCAAAGTAACTGAGAAAGTTCCTTAATATACCAAGCTTTTATTGATATCCCTAACAGATTTGGAAAGCTCCAAGGAGACAAATTGCCACTAGTTTCCAGTGGTCACACTAAAGCAGAATTACATCATCCCATTCATTTTTAGAGATGACTTTACACTAAGCCTTCTTTTTTTACCGTCAGTGCTCTGTGATGTTTAGATGTTAGCTCTCTTCTACCCTTTCATAAAAATGGAATGAAAATCTGGTTGGATCATAAACCTTTCTGCCCACAGCAGATGGAGTGAGGCAGTTTGTTTTGAAACTGATGATGTTTTGATAAATATTAGCAAATTAAAGTAACAAGAATAAAGCAAATTTAACCTAGGACTTCCTCAGCCATAAAGCTAGAAAATAAAAGTAGTTCAGATGAACACTTTGAAATACATATTTTATAGGATACTGGTAGCTACAGGAAGTAGACTATAAGAGAAATGTGTGCAACTTGTCCCAGTGATGAGCATAACTCACAAATTACTGCCAAAGCTACAAGTGTGGATTTAGCAGTCTAAAATCCACCGTAGAATTATGTTAATTTTGCTATTATCACTTAAAAAGTTGTTTTCTGGAATGCTTTTCTCCAGACAGCTCTTTTGTTCAATTCAGCAATGCCGGCTATGTTAAATGCATTTGTAGACAGTTATCATGTATACAGAATTTCATACCTGACCTTGAAAAAATGCTACTTTTTGCAATTTTGTAATTTTTGCAAATATCAGATAACTTTTCCACAAGGAATAAGACTTTAGTTGAAAAATTATGGAAAATTGCCAAAAATGTTTAATTCTTATCCTAATTTGAAGTGTGACATTCTTATCAATAAGAAAATAGTTTTAAGGAAAAGATATATCAATTAGCCTCAGATGTCAAAAGTTATAAGTAGTTGATGATCATATACAGTGATGTTTCTGCAATTTGGATCAGTTACAACAATGCTTTTGTGGAATACACAGTTTACAAGGCAATACTGACTTTCAGAGAGCAAGGCTGCATTCTACTCCTTACCTTTCTCTAATTAATTGAAAATTCAATGTATCTGGCCTTTTCCCTTCTACAACTATGTATACCCACTTGTAGGAGTGGTTAAGTTCAAAAAGGCATTTATGTTCAGTGTTTAACACAACTTCATGAAATGAGGGCACGGGATTTGAAGTAATGATTTACTATGTATTTAAAATCTGCTAAAGCATGAAACTAGAGAGATTTTCCAGTAAGAAAATCCACTCCCTCTGAGCTTAAAATATAAGGACATTTTCCATTTAATGTTTGTATTAAGTCGAGAAATGATCCTGAAACTATAACGTCATTACTATATCACAAGTTCTCTATATTTAAATATGAACTTTAAAAAAGTCTTATATTTATTTTTTTTGTATAAGTGTGTGTTCAATTCAAACTTACCTGTATTAAACAGACTTAAAAGACTATATAAAATGGACTACCCATAGTAATAATTGTTGAAATAAAAGTACCTCTGATTTTTTTTTACAGTTTTACTGTATTTCTTTTTTTCTATCAAAACCAAGCAAAATCTATACAAGGTCTTACTGTAAGTGTTTGAATATGTGTTTTTTTCTAAAATATAATTTATGTCATTAGTTCACAGAACATAAGGTCAGATCTTATTTCAAACATCTAATTTCATAAAGACCATGGTAATGAACAAAGAACTTCAAAACACACTGATTAATAATGGTAAGCTGTTTCTTATATATTTTAGGGATGGAAAATGCCTAAAGACTCCCACATCTAATTACTTCAGTATTAAAACCACCTAATGAACAAAGACCAGAAATGTGTTAACTAGTCACTTTTTTCTGGCTATTAACACTCACAAAATACAGTCATATTAACCAGATATTTCTGTCCCCTATTGAGGATGGAAAAGAGGGTAAAGAGAAGGATGATACAATTATATTTTAGAATGATGAAGAAATCTCATATGAGAGTCCAAGGCTGCCACCTAAGTCAGCTAATGATTTTCTTATTCTAGCAGTACCTTCAGATTTTGAGAAAAGAGATAAAGATGATTTGGGAGTATTCTACAGAAAACTTTAGCTACCAAACTTAGCTCATATTTTCTTTTTGAGAATAATAATTGCAAAAATTATCCATTTTCATACAAATATAGTCATGCTCTTGTTATATGAACAATGAATAGGTTCTATTTTCATTTTTTAGGAGACAAATGACTGTAGATTTGTAAGAGAATAGGAATGAACATGACTATAAGATTGAAAAAAATATGTTTTATAATGAAAAGTCTTTGAGTTCAAAAAAAGAACAGACTTGGCTTGATCGTACTTGCACTGTTGTAAAGAAAAGTGGTGATAGCATCTTCAGCCTTGCAGAGACCTGAGAGTTGTAAACCTAAAACCAGAATAATAATGCAGCATAATGTTAAAATCCATCATACAATTTATAAAATATTTAATTTTACAATACTAAAAATATTAAAATTAATTCCAGATACATTCTATAGAAAATACAGCTTAACTCTAAATGGTTCCTCCTTATGCCAAGTTTAGTTTCATGAGCAGCACAATTTTAGCCTCCTGCAGTTGTCTGCATTCAACTGTGACTCCATGGTAAAAAACCCCAAAATTATAGTCACTATTAATTATGACAATTTTAACACTAGAGAAAGGCAAGGATAATTCAAAAGTCCAACTAAGTAAGAAAGGATTACACCAGCAATTATTTACTTTGCTTAAATTGTAAATAAAAACCCCAATCCAACCCAAACAAAAAAAAAACCAGTTTTGCTTCTAGTTTTACCTCCAGAAAACACTTTGTCACCTCATGTTGTGGTCAACCCTGGTAGGCAGCTAAGCACAGGACAGCCACTCACTGTCTCCCCCTCCACTGGAATGGGGGAGAGAACTAGAAGGGTAAAAGTGAGAAAACCCATGGGCTGAGATACAGACGGTCTAATAGAGTGTAAGACCTCAGCTCTAGAACAACAATCTCAGCTGGGAGACTTACTTTTGAAAATACACAAGGCTCCAAAAATTCGCCCAGCGAATTTTTATTTTGTTTAGTACCTTGAGGTAGGATGAAGAAGAAAAAGCTACACACTTTTTCCAAGGAGATAATTTTACTGATATAATAATATCTGATATAATAAATCAGAGTTCTTGGAAGAAGATTAAAAGGGTAATATAAAACCAAACAAAGCACTGACCCAGCATACACCAACCCAGAAAACTTAGCAAAATACAACCCACCAGTTTTAAGTTACCAAAAATATTAAGAAAAGAGATTAAAAGAAGGAAAAGGAGTAACGAAAAACAGAGGAAAGAGATTAAGAGAAGATAATAACTACTGCCAGAGAATCCTATGGAAGCCCAGCTTTCACATGGCAGATGTAGGTCCTGAGAGAGAGCAAGATGGTTGTCACATGTTCTGGCCCCTGTGGCCAGCGCTTCCAGGCGGGGCTTCCAGCTCACTGGTCACTCCCTGGCTCCAGGCTGCAGTGAGGGGTGGAGTAGACAATCCAGGGCTGGGTTGGAGTAGACAATTCAGGGCTGGGTTGGAGTTTCAGGGGGCATGGTGTGGGTATGTTCCCAGGCCACCCTCTTGACTGACAGCTGCTCTGGGTCTCCCCATGAGGTTAGAGGGGCTGCCATGTGGGATGCAGCCTGGCACTTCAACCCACGGATGCACAGACTTGAGTTGGTTTTGACCCAATAATATAATCCAATGCCTCACAAAAGGAAAGCAAAAGCTGCACTGAAAAATAAGGCATTCATTTATGGTTTCCCAAAGGCAGGAGGATATTTAGCCATTTCCAGGAAACCAGGGACCAATCATATGTAACAGCTACTTGGGAAGACAAACACTGTTAACTCCAAACTGGCCCCCCTTTCTCCTTCTTCCCCCCAGCTGTTACTGCTGAGCATGATGACAGGCAGTGTGGGATGGTTGGGATCAACTGTCCCAGCTGTGTCCCCTCCAGATTCTTTGTGCTTCCCTTTTGCTTTTATTTCCTGAGAAATAGAAAATACCTTGAGTCTATGCAAACCCTGCTCTGCAAGAACTAAAACATCCCAGTGTTGTCAACACGGTTTCCATCACAAATCCAAACATAGTACCAACAAGCTACTAAGGAGAAAATTAACTCTATCCCAGCCCAAACCAGTACATGCTATTTCCAAAAGATGTACATATCTATTAACTGTATTCCTGACACTTGTGAATATTCACAAACAGGCAAAAGATATTAATTGACAATATTGTCTCTCTTGGCTAGGTAATTGTAAATCACCTTCATCATTTTGATAAACATTTCCCAGAAATAAGCAAGCCAGTTTTCAAAAGAAACTATTTGTGGCATTGTCATGAAAAATGAATGAGATGTGAATTTAATTCCACTATTTTTATTTTGGCTTGGCTTATAAATCCTTTCCAAATATAAGTGATCTAACTAAGTTAGTGTTTACATAAAGAAGTTTTTAGTGTTTAACAATATAAAATCATCTGAGTAGCCCTTTCAAAATCCTTGAGTGGAAATTATTATTAAATAACCCTTTACAATTCCATCTCATTTTTTTGATTGTCTCTGTGAACTACCATGGTAGAGGCATGCTGACTTGAAAACTTGCTGTGCAGATTCAAGCAGGTGCCACAGGGAGGAAGGAGAAAGTTTTCCTTTGCTTCTGCTTTCTTAAAGTGATAAGACTGATCTGGGAATGGTGATCTTGGGTTGAGAAGGTCAGAGAAATGACCTGGATCAGCTCAAAGGCTTTTAAAATATCCTTTATCTCTACATGAATGAAAGAGGGAGGACATGCCCATTCATTCTTTTCTTTGTTCATAATGAACTAGTGTCATTTTCTGTTTGGCTCTATTCCTTCATGAGATTTTTCCTTACATCCTTTGGTTTACGAATAACCAATCTCTTACTTTATATACAGTGGGGTAATATTCGTCTATCAACCTGATAGGTAGATAGTTTTCATATGACACACAGATGGTTTCATCACTTATAAAAAGAGTTGAAAAGTTTGTTCCAATAAATCTAAACACTCCATTGCATATAAAAACTTTTCAGCTCTTAGTTTTTTTGTCAAAAGTTACTGTATCGTAAGAGTATCAGGAAATTATAACATATCATTTCATGAAGTTTGTCATCTCAGTGACATGAAGAACAAAAAACATATACTCTATTTGGAAGGAGATTTTATTTCTAAGTATTGCTAGTGCCTAGGCAATTCAACATTGAAAGTGCAGTGAAGCTATTTCTCTCCACAATCAGTGTCTATGCAGGGCAGAACTTAAAGTGGTACACAGATTCTACTGTTTCCTTCTCAAATATTTTAGTTAAATTAGTAAAAATGCTACACTTTTTTTTGCAAAGAGGACTAAAATAATCTTTTCATATCTCTGACCTAAAATAATAGACCTAAAATCACAAGTCTAAACCTGAAAATTTTGAGTACTTTTTTTTCTTAATCAGCAATTTTTTATATGTTTAAGATATGTTTCATGGAAGAAGAATCTGCTTTTCAAGATGACATTCTTACTGTTTGGTTAGTTTTTAACCAAGGGATTAATAATGTTGAAATCTTCTGTGCATGACATACTTAAAATGTGTCACGGACTCATCAGAAAAAACATAAAACTTACAATTTAATGGATTTTTTTTCAATAGATAGAATTAGATAAGAGAAAGTTAAAGCAAGACATGATAATATCTGTGTTTCATTGTCAATGATACTGTTACCACTGATAACACAGCCTTTTTCTTAATTCACAGAATGTACAAAGTTATTGAAAGTTCTCTTATTTATTTAGTAAAATAAAAGAGATAACAGAATGTGTGTGAATGGATTACTATATATTTTAATCATGCATACAAATCACAATGAGCATTATTTAAAGATCAGCAATGGCCTGATGTTAAAAGTGAGATCCTAACGGTCCTATTCAGAATAATTATGAATTTATATTGAAGCTCCTCTCCTTTAATCTACTTGCCAAGTTTTACCATGTGATATTTATAAGTAGGGTTCAGTGCTTCAGACCCTTTAAAAGTGGTTTTCATCCTGATTTTCCCATGGCATATTCTTTTTACGTTATCTTTGCTATGATCTGAAACAGCTCTGTACTTAACAGGAAAAGGCAATTTTCTCTGTGTTTAATTTGGCACAGCCAAATGAGATGTAAAAAAACTGCACAGCTCTCAATGGTTTCTGTTCTTTGAAAATATTTGTTTGCATTCAAACAAGAATATTTTTTCAATGTTTGAAAAGAAACAACACAAGAGATTTACTTAAGAGACCGAGAATGCAATAATCAGATTTATTCTAAGTATAAAATTCCTTCAAAGGTTAGAATATTTACTACAGAAGTTTATTTCTTCAGTTGTAAGCAAGAAAATTTCCATGCAAGCACATACAAAGAAGGATGAATGATATCTTGAAATAAGAAACTGTCTCCAAGAACTTTAATGAAATTTGTGACTACATATTTCACTGACAACACTGGCTGATTTTCATATTGTAATTCTAGATTCATTAGCATTTCTTAGGTAATTACAAATGAAAGCACAAAGGAGCTCTAGGTTCCTCTGTAAAATTCTTACTTTCATTTAGAAATGTTTTCATAGATAAATTTAGTGACATACAAAAACCTTGATGTCCAATATTTTGCAATTGAAAGAAGAATGATCTCAGTGCAAGATAACAATTAAAAAAAGCTTAGTTGTAAGGATTCAAATAATCTTTTCAAATCATATAATTTCAGCTCCTATGGCAGAGTTCAAACAATGAAAACTCTGTACAAGATTATATGTTTTCCTGCACAGAATACAATCCAGAATAACAGCATAACGTGCTTCTGCAAATGGTATGTGCAAAATGGGTAGACTATTATGCCACACAGGAGAAATTCCTTTCAGTTTATTTTACAAATTAAAAGTGAAAAATTTCATTCTACACTTTGCATCCCATGTCATGAATGGGAGGCCATTTTTTCTTCAGAAGTACCTCATTCTCTGTCGATCACTAAGAATTGCTCAAGTATTCAGCTAGAGCTTAATGAATTTATTTATTTAAATGTCTCTTTCTGTTCTCTTATGTCTCAATAATTCAAGCTCTTTTAGGGAAATGAGGCATTAACTAATAAAACTGAAGAAAATACTATAAGAGACAAACACAGTTTTCCCATTCTTCCACAGAACAGTTATTAAAGAAAATGCTCACAAATTTACCTGGAATATCTGGACTTGAGGCTGTATTTGTATACTTTGTGACACACAGCTATGTTAGACAGGTGCTTGAGTGTCTGCTTGAGAAGCAAAACTATGACTTGCATGGGAAGACAATTTTGTTTAGATATTATAAGAAGGAAAAGTTTTTGACACTTTTCCCTTTTAGAGGGAGAATTAAATTATTCACTGAGTTCTCTAGAGGTTGCTGAGATTTCCAAAGTGACAAGAGAAAACAAAGCACTGTGTTGTGCTGTTGCTTACCTCTTGAATAGACTTGTGTATCCAAAATTTAGATGTAGAAGTAAAATCCTTAAAAACTCATTTTTTCTCTGTTTCCAGAGAGAAACAGAGTATTTGTATTTTTGTATTTGTGTTTTTGTATTACTGGTTATATTAATATTAAAAAATAGTACTAATCATAGAATGTAGCAGAACATTTCTGTTCAGTGGCTTTCATCTATATCATAGATATATTTCATTTCTCCTAGCTTTTTCAGTCATATATATATATATATATATATATATTGTGCAAAATGTTTTGTAAGAAAAGGATCAGAAAATACAAATTTCATATTTCAGTCCCTAGCCCGAAGGCATCCACTTTAGGGCCAGTGCCCTTCAATGTTTCCATAAACTTGGACATAGAACTTGAAGGTATACTAAGTTTGCCAATTATATTAAATTGGGAGGAACTGTTGACTCCCTCAAAAGCAGAGTGGCCCTGCAAAGAGACCTCAGCAAATTAGAGGGCTGGACAATCACCAACTGAATGAAGTTTAACAAATGCAAGTGCTGGATTCTGCACCTGGGATGGGGCAACCCTGGATGTACGTACGGACTGGGGAATGAGAGGCTGGAAAGCAGTGCCACAGAAAGGGACCTGGCAAGTTGAATATGAGTCAGCAGTGCCCTGGCAGCCAGGAGGGCCAACCCTGTCCTGGGACGCATCAGGCAAAACATCACCAGTCGGCTGAGGGAAGGGATTTTCTTGCTCTGCTCTGCACTGGGGCTGCCTCACTTTGAATATTGTGGGCAGTTTTGGGTACCACAGTATAAGAATGTGAGTACCACAACATAAAATGGATATAAAGCTGTTAGAGAGCATCCAGAGGAGGGCTCTGAAGATAGTGAAGGGTCTAGAAGGGAAGTCATGTTGAGCAGCTGAGGCCATTTGTTTTGTTCAGCCTAGAGAAGTGGAGAAACATTTGGAGGATGCTCTCAGGCAAAAGGATAGGATTCTTGTGGGGGTCCTGTTCAGAGCCAGGAGTTTAACTCAATAAACCTTGTGGGTCTCTTTCAACTCAGGATATGCTATGACTCAATGTTCTATATTTTACTTAAAAATATTTTTGCTTTGGATCCTATTTATAAAATACAGACAGTTTTAAAAACATGAAAATCCTGGAACAGAAAAGCCTGAAAGTATTTTTTAGAGTCAGTGGAGGTATGAGACTCAGGCAATCAGATATGCTAATTGTTGCTTACTCAGTCTCGATGCAGTGGGCATATTTCCCTTCCCTGTCATGGTCTGATCCACTGTTGCTAAGGAGAGAGGATACAGTGATAAAATGACTTTATGTACTAAAATTGATTTAAATTATAACAGTCATTCTCGCAATAATCCTTTTAATTGCTCTTAGGAATTATGAAATTAATTAAGAAATATCTTGTGGTATCCCCTCAATTTAAAAAATAAAATATTGATTTAACTCATTGAATGATTACTACCTTGTAAAAAGTAATCATCTTAGCTTTTTATTTCTGTGAAGGAAAAAACCCACCAAAAAAAAAAAAAAAAGAAACTTGAATGTGCCTAATAAAGACTTTTCTTTTGAATCCATATCACAATCTCAGTGCCTACCCTTATCAGCTAAACCAGATGAGATTAGTGGTATCTTGAGCCCCATTAAGAGGAAGAAAGCATTTGTTTTTTACTTGGTAACAATCACTTTCCTGTCATTTACTCTCTTTCTAAGCCTTTGTGCTCAACTTAAACTGCTGGGAAAATATATTAACCTTTAAAAGGAAGTGGCAAAATAATCTATTATACGAAATATAAAAATATTTCATTCAAGCAATAGTACTTATTTTCTTTCTGTACACATTAAGCGTTTAGATACCGTTTACAGTTGCAACTATTAGCCAGATTTAATTAGGTGACATAGGACATAGAAATATATTAAGAGAGCTCTGCCACAGTTGAAGACATATACCAGGAATCAGATGATGATAGGAACTGCAAGGGTGGAATTAAACTCAGACCTGCATTTCCCAGTCCTGGGTTCTCTGGATTCTGAAGTTCTTCCTCTGTGACATTTTAGAGTATCCTCAGTCTAATTGCTAATCACATTGTTTGTCAGTGACTACTAGGTGAGAAAGGATAGGAAACTCTTGCTACTGCTCTCATTTTTTTATTTATACCTTCTCCAGCAATAGTATAGTGACAAAGTGGAAATCATTATTCTTTGTTCAGAGCACTGGAAAAGTCCTTATTCTGGAATTGATATTTTCATAGCAAATAATGACAGTCAGGTTCCACCAGATGTGTGACACAAAATCAATTGGGCTATACCTAAAATCTAGACAAATGGTTGTTTTTATCCAAACCATACATTTTATTCATCTGCAATTTTAGTATTAAAGAAAATGCATTTGGCATTTATATTAAATGCCCCTCTTTAATGGATAGAAATTAAGAAAGAATTACATTAAAAACATAAAAACAGAGACAGCTGGGATGGGGGGGAAATTCAGTCTGTTCTATATAGGCAAGATTCTGAATAAGGGTCATGAATAGTACTTAAACAATGGGCCATTAGGGCGATGTAGTTATCATGAAATAATCTCATCCCCGGAGAGACAGCTATGGACCAGATGCAGCCATGTGCTTCTAAGCACCCAGGGGTGCAGTTACATGATAATCACACCTGCTGATTTTGCTTCATTGACACTATAAAATTCCCTGTATTTTGTCTCAGTACAAACATAACACAGTGTTTAACTATATTATTCTGACCACGGAAAATTGCCAATTAATGCAAGAATAGTAAAGTAATTTAAGCTACAATGCTATTGCAAAACCGCATAAAATGTGGTGGAGACAGTAGGAAGTAATACTTTCAAGGTAAGCTTGAAGATCTTTGTTTCAGAAGAGAAAGGGTACATTATCAGATGTTTGATATTTGAAAGTCAAGACCCTGTGTTGCCCTGCACCAGGACAAAACCAGAGCTTCTGTCTTTTCTTCTGCACTTGCCAAATATTCGACCTCTTAATAGATAACAAAGGATTCAGTATCTATAACAAAAAGCTATAGGTAACTTTTTTTTCCCCCAAAATCAGGCTTCATCAAACCCCTTTGGTACCTATCTCCTGAGAAATCCCAAAGATTTGAATTCATAGTGTATGCATCAAAGACCCCACTTTCTTTTGTCTGGAGACAATGGTTGGGATGACTGTTGGCAAAATATTCACAGTCCCCTCAGGAGACGAGCTGTCAAGTAATAATAAGGCAGGAAGGAGCATCAGGGAACAGGGTCTGGGCTTCAGTGGAAATACCTCTGAATCTGACTTGTTTTAAAGGCTAGGGGCTCAATCTAAAGAGTATATGGTCCTCTCTCTTCACTGAAGCAGTGTTACCTGACACAAAAGAATACATTAGGAAAAAAATAAACAGATGGAGTTTCATCTTCACAGCTTGAACCAAAGGAAAGTGAAGAAGGGGCTTTGTTTTCTTCCCATAATCAAGTATGATTCTTTTTGAAGAAGTAAATTTCTATTGTCTGGAAGAGGATCACATTAAAAAAAAAAAAAAAAAAGACTGATTAAGCCTGGACAAAATTAAATTAAATGCTTTCAGTTCACAGAGGTTTTATGTCACAGAATGATGTTTGAAATATTTGAAATATGCCTCATCACCTCACCAAAAACATGATCTGGGAGACATGAGGGCTGTAGGTCTATCAGCTGAGTGTCCTGTGACTCATCTAGGGTGTAAATTTCAGTACACATAAAACATAGACAAAAATTAAGTATAAATTTTATGATAAAAGTTGATGGAAAACAATACCTGTTAAAAAGAAATTTTACCACAGATAAGAGTTAAATAAGAAAAAAATTGCTATACACAGATTACGTATTTTGAAAATTTTTATGTGTTTTAGGCTTTTGGGAGTAACTTTCTAAAGGTAGGATTATGGACTCTCAAATCACATTTTATAGAAAGTACTGTCAACCACATTGTAACAGCATGATTAGAAGCTGTGAGTCAAAGACTAAGTGTGTAAGTGGATACCAGCGGACTGAAGAACATTATTATTTTCGTTTGTCTTAATCCAGATTCCTGAATAAAAGATATGAAAGAATGGACAGAATTGCAGACAAAACCTAGCAACACAGTTAGAAATATAAAATATATGAGGCAAAATATCCCTCAATATATTTTTTACTATAATGTTTTCATTGTTTATTGACTGTCAGGAGTTCACGAGGGAAACAATAGCAAAGAAAACACAATAACTCTTAGAAATAAGCAGATAAATGACAGAGGAAAGAAAGAAGTTATGAGATAGAAGGGAAAGGAATCAAAAGCAAAAAAAAATTAAAGAGGAAAGATAAAATTAAAAAGAAAAAAAACTAAGGAAAATTAAGCAACAAATAAATAACATGAGGAAATTCTACGAAAACCAAGAGAACAATAGTGTAATAAAAGGGTTAATAATTGTGTTCCTTTTATTTTCGTGAACTAGTGGTATTCAAATATTATTAGAACTCTATCTGAAATGTCATTTATTTTGGTTTGGAAAACTAAAACACATTTAACAAGCCTTTCTAAAAGACAGAGTCCTTAACTTTTTCACATTTCTGTGTCTTACAGGAATTGCAGAGTTAATAGCATAAATCAACTTGATCAATAAATGAAGTTGTGGAGACAGAATTACAAACTCATCAGTTTCATAGGCTGTGTTAACCCCTAACTGCTTCTATACTTTAGATAGACGAAAATTCTGAAAAAAGTCACCTGAACAGTTTATAAGTCCTCATTTGTTTCCAGATACCAAATTCTATTTAGAAACATTATTTTGTTCCTGTGTCATATGTTTAGCCTCCTTTTATCGGACCTTTCATATTTAGATATCATTTTATCTGAATTTTTTTTAAATTTACATTTATTTGAAAATATCTTTACCATTATTTGTTCTTGTGTGCCTGAATTTTTTGGGCCAGGAGGGGGTGGTGGGGTGTTGTGGTTTTTTTTCAAGAAAAACATGTGAAATAGTTCCTCAAGAGAAGACATACAAGGAAAGAGTCAGAACTGATATTCTTAGGTATTATTAACATGATCAAGATATGACTTTGTTTTAATTCTTCTTTGGAGAATTTAGGAAAAAAAAGCTCTATATCTAGTGAGGGGAAACTAAAGCTAAGTACTATATAAAGGTGAAACTAAGTAATATATAAAGTATATTTTTGTTGTGCAAGAGGTAATTCATAGTAAGCCTTTGCTCAAAATGGAAGAGGAAAGGAGGGACATAATTTGCCAGATAGTCAAACTCTGGCCAAGAATTCCCCTAATCCTGTGGACTTTAGCTCATGAGCTCATCTTCATTTGACCACTAACTTTAAAATAAAATATATACAAAGGGTTTTACTAAGGGCTCTCATAAACTTCTACCTGAAACAATTGATAACTCCACAGTATAACATTTTCAAAGTTCAATTCAGAGTCTTTTGCTTTTTGAGTGGGGAAAGGAAGAAAGTATTCAAAAACTTATGTTACATTTAGGCTTTTGTAAAAGGAACAGGGACACTGGAAAGTGATGTGTAATTCTTCTTTGTCTGTCTTCCTAGTCAAAAAGCAAAGTATATTAGTGAATAGCTCGTGCAGACACAACATATTTTATGGCTCTTTTAGCATTTTTTAGGAGTGTTTGAGCAGTAGCTCCATTTAGCCTGACCAGATTTGGTTTTTTTTAAGGATGCTAAGTCACTGGATAAATTTCTAGGAATTTAAAAATATTTAGGATCTATTTTATCTCTTTTCTTCTCCTCTATATTTGTGCCCCCTGAGGTATTCTAGGGATAAGGAAGAAGAATCTTGTAAGGTAATTTCCTTAAGAAAAGAGGCAGATGTAAGATTTTCTAATTAACTCCTCTCGCCTATTTTAACTTATGCAGATGTAAGTTATCTAATTGCTACTTTATTGGCTCTGCATAGATTGGTTGTCTTTTAATGGCATCTGTATGTTTTCTGCTTCACTGGCATTTTAGGAACCATTGCTGTGATCTGTACAGGAAAGCTATATTGCCTGAATTTGGAATAGAAGAAAATTACATACTAAAAGCTCAACACACAATTTCTTATTTTTTGCTATTTAGGGTAAGAAGTAGAACATCCACAAGTCTAACAGACAGATTCATCTATCAGCCTATTGGCTCAATGCCTTAGTATGGGAACACATAATTGGTTTATTTTGTACTAAGAAAATAATATGTACAAATATTCTGATGAATGCAAATATTCTACAACTCAGAATATTCTACTGCTTTGATAATGGCGTTAGTCATTACCTTGCTTTCCTTTGTCCTATTACAGCCTCTCCTCCTATTTCATTATGCCATGAATAGCTTTCCCAGACATAACAGGAAAATAATAACAGAGAACAGAAAAGTACATGTCTGAAAAAAGTGGAGAGAAAGCAAGAGATCTTAGCAAGAGAACAAAACAGAATAACCCTATGGAGACAAGAGGTAAAAAGGGGAGCATAGAGGGAAAGGCGAAGCATACAGCATTATGAACATTAATGAGAACGGGAAAACACTGTTTCAGCAATAAAACATGCTGAAATTGATGGTATTTTCAGCTACTGGCAAGCCAGCAGATAAAGTACAAGTACAGTTATATTTGATATGGTGTAAAGAAATTATAAGACCAAAAAAACCTGGAAAACTTGCAATGACAAGATAAGAAAAAGTAGTGCTGAACACAGAACCTTTGATAAGGAGGAAACTTGATAGACCCTTTCAAAAAAAGAAAAAAGTCTGTATAGAAGTGAGTTATATGGAGAAACAGAATGGAAGAGTAGAGATAGGGAATTTGAATATAAATAAGGAGCAATAAATACCTAGAGGTGTGGCAGTAAGGAAGCGGGTTTCAACAAATCCATGAAAGAGAGTAGAAGTCACAGTAAATAATGGGGTTCTGAGGAAGGCCCATGTCTTGTGTTATGGGCAGCGAGACACCATATGAACATGCAGCATTCTCACAATATCTTTTAAAGAATTTGAATAATACAATTTACCAGTTATAGTGACTGGCGTCACTTTGGATTGGGGATGTGTTTATCCACAAGTGTTTGTGTTTCAAACAGACTTCTCTCTTAATAAGCAAGCTGTTAAGGTTCAATTTGTTTAGGTCATTGATTTATATTATTTTAATAAATCTTACACTTCTGCTCTTTAATAATCACTTGAAAAATAAGATATCTATTTAGTGAGAATAGTAAACTTGTGGTTTACTTTACTGTTTTTAATGCACTGCTATTTTTTTCTGTTGTTAATTATACCTGGTTTGTTTTTTAATTTATTTTTTAATTTTATCAGCATTAAACCTGCTATCAGAATTGAGAATGAGTGGTTTCCTCCAAAGAAAATTATAATTTGAACTACTAATGTTCAAGGACATGTAGTACTGTTGTTCTTCCTATTTATCTTATTAAGGAGTGAGGTACTTATTACCAAGCCAGGTTGATGACATAATGTCAGTAACTTGCTCATACTGAGGTTTTATTACACCAGGTAGCACAATTAGATTAAGTCACTTGACTTTGTGACCTTGAGTCCTATTTCAAGATTCAGCTTTCAAAGACTGTATAGATACATCCAAAGCAGTACTAAGGACCTTGCAGAATCCTGTAGATATCCTGCAGATAAGTTCCTACTTTTCAGCTCTTCAGACCCCTCAGAGCAGTGTCTCAATCCTGCGCTTGTCCTCTCTGTGTCCTTCTACACACTAATGCCTGTCACTAATACACAGTTGCTCTCGTGAGCTTTGCTCTGTAGTTCTGACCTCTTAACTTGAAGAACTGTATGCATGTATTTTTTCCAGGTGGATGAATGCTCTCCAACCTAAGAGACAGAGAGTGCATTTACAGAATTCCAGGTTGGGATAAAAGTCACCAAAAAAACCCCATCATGACTGTCAACATAGGTACAGTCGTCTCTTTGTATCCATTAAAAAATAATTTCCTGTTACATACGGATTAACCCCATCCTTCTATACTAATTATCACTCACTTAAATCCTGCTTTGCACAGTCTGTGCTTTCCTGCAGGTGTGAATTTCATACTAAATGAAAACAGTGTGGCTGTCTTCATGCCTAGGAGAACAACAGAATGATATCAAAAGCATTGTCAAACTCAGGGAAAAAGGCACAAGTTTGTGAAGAAGCCATTTGTGGGCAGATTTGACTTTTAATTTCAATTTAAAGAACTTCTTTCTGCTTGTGAAAATAGAATATAATCCTCATTGTTTTGTTGTGTTTGTTTTTTGTTTATTTTAAATTTAACAGTTCAGCAACAACACAAAAAGATAATGTATTTTGTGAGGAGCTCTGCTCTCAGCATGGTTTGGATTAACAGAGTATGTACAGAAGGAAAACTGGGAACTGTACTTAAATGTTTATCAAATTTGATGAAATAACAAATATAACATTATGAAGGTACTAAAACACCACAATTTCTTAAACAGTCACAACTTACTCTAATAACCTTTTTCTTTAGAAAGGTAAGATTTGAATCATATTTTGACCACGAGTATGAAAAAGCAACATTTCTGCCTTGTGAATGCACACTTAGACATACACCCATGCATGCACAACAGTTGGAAGTACACACAGTTGTTCTGAAATCTCTGCTGCTTGGAAGTCATACAGAGAAAGTCCAGAAATAATGCCATCTATCTCAACTGACCAACCAACATAATGCTGACTAAGGATATTTCCAATTATAGTTGTAGTAAATACTCAATATGCAACCAAATTAGTTGATAACAGCATAATTGTTACAATTCAAAGAGGAACATATTCGTTCATAATTTGTATACAGAAGAAAGAAACAAAATGCATTACTGGGTAGTGAATCAGTAATCTTCAAATGTAGAAAAATATTTTACTTTTAAAATCTCTGCTGGGTATGAAATTCTGACTTGATTTTGTTTTATATTCTTCCTTTAAATGAATGAATATTTTTAGGTAATTACGAGTTACTTGGCTCCTCCTTTGTACATTATATGTTCTGCAAATTATGTATGTATATTGGTGTGTGAGAATGTGAGTGTGTGTGCATAATTGAATGTAAAGTTCATGTTATTATTCTAATTTCTTTCTTTAGTAGCATTATTTGGTTAATAATGTGGTGTTGCACAACATCAAGAAAAGACACTGAACAAATACTGAAGAAGTAGGATTTTAAAGTATTGAAGTCATAAACGAGACTTTAATTTTCAGTGTACAGTGAAATCAAAAGCAGATTTCTGTAGAATAAGAGATTTATTGAAATATGGTTTATTCTGCTTATTATATCACTGTTCTAAACAGTGTTCCATCTGGGACCCATTTTTATAGGCACTTGACAAATGAATAGAGAGATGAGATTAAATTATAATATCAATTTTGTATGGTGACTAATCTGCATAATTCAGATGGAGAGAAGTCAAAAATCACAGAGATGACACCAGAAAAACATTGAGTTGAAAATATAAGGGTCTATGTACTGCCTTAGTCCAAATCTTTTTTAGCTTTGTTTATTGTGAAACATGAGTGCTCTGCTTGCTCATTAATATTCACGTCAATGCTTGTCCAAAGAAGAGATGGAAATGTACTCTACCATCTGATGTCCTGTTTTATATTCTTGTGCTTTGCTT
Source organism: Pachyramphus minor (assembly GCA_013397135.1). Classification (NCBI taxonomy): domain Eukaryota; kingdom Metazoa; phylum Chordata; class Aves; order Passeriformes; family Tyrannidae; genus Pachyramphus; species Pachyramphus minor. Next base: position 107,853 of record VYXB01000655.1, read on the forward strand.
TACTTTATTCATCAAACACAGAGAATAATAGGCAGTGAGCAGAGGTGAACAAGCTATGTCACATGTTTTCCTGTATTGGACCTGTACAGTTATTGACAGCAAGTATTGACAAACTTTGGTAGAGTCATAATTTTGCTCCAACCATTACACTGAATTTTGCCCAAATTTGAATTAGCCTAGCTCAGAAAGCCTAGCCTTCAAGGATTCCCATCTGATATATAAAATTTTACTTTACGTTCTATGAAGTGTTTGGGGGTTTTTTTTGAGAATTAGAAAGGAAAGAATCCTATTCCCTCATGACGAGAAATTGCAAGCTAGTGTGAGATGACAAAAAAAAAAAAGAAAATAAAATTGATCTTCTATGGTGGAATCAGAGAACAAAACAAGTTTTTAAAATAACCAAATTGAAAATAAATTAATTTTCATTAAGAATAGCTCAAAATGTAAGGTGTTTTTTTTCCTCTACCTGTAACATTTTTAACATCTTTAAGAAGAATTTTTGCAATAAGTTCTTTTAATAATATATTTGGGAATTATATTTTTCAGCTCTGAAAGATTGCAGAAGAAAGCACAATACAGTTTCACGAAGTGAAATAAACTCCTCCTACATTTTAGTATTATTGGAGCACAATTTGCAAGGAGAATACTTTCAGGGCAACTGATGTTTTATTGTCAGAGTGTATGTTACGTATTTGTTTACAATTGCCAGAAACAGCAAAGAATCCCAGCCATTGCAGGAAGTAAATTATCTGTGCATATATAATTATATGCATATCATAGTTACCACAGCACCTTATCAGAGAGAAAGATCAAAAAACAGTATTCCCATCTCTTTCAGGTTATAACACTATTGTGGCAAAAATATTGCTTAATTCTTATTTTGTCATTGCTACCCTGGAAGCCTGAATTGTATTACTGATGTTCCTGACTTTGGATTTCCCAACACTGAGTTTAAGTTTGGCTTATATTTTCTTCTGTTGGAACTGTTTCATTTTCTCCTAATCTTGTAATAGCTCAAGTAGGGAACTGATTTACTCAACAGTCCAGTGCAACTAGGAAGATGCAGTAGCCCTTTTCTGAAAATGTTTCATGGCATTGTTCTCAATTTCCAATGATAAAATCCATGGCAGGTCCAAAAAATTCTTTTAAAATAAAACTTGAGTATCATCTGAATCTTATGAAAATGATATTTCCATTGAGTAACTGGGAAAAAAAATGGGCCCAAACCACTTTAAGTCCTATATATTGCACATATAATGTTAATGTAGATCCAATGGATAATACATTGTATATTTTAAATTTTTATTTTTAAAATACAATATTTTTTCTTTTTTTTTTTAAACCTGAAGAAAATTACTGATATAGAGAATCCTGATTTAGAGAATCCGTTTTTGTGTGTTACCACATCAAGGGAATATACTTCTATTAAATACATCTCTGAAGCTTTTATCTGACTTGAGTGCAAAAAGGCTATTATCCTAATGAAAACTAACATATCATAAAGTCAAATACTAAATTGATAGCAAAAATTACAAATGGGGAATTGCTCTTGATCTGTGTAGGAACACATTCAGAATTATTCTATAAATGCACTGCCTTTGTACAGTTTATTCACTTACTGAATAAACTTCACTGAAACTTACTAGTTTCAGCTATGTATTTCTTTGTAGCCCAAAATATTCTTCATGTCATCAAAAACCAGTATGTTAAAATCTCTTGATTTTTGGTTACACCTATTATAAACATTCTTGGCAAAGATTGTCCTTTTGATGCTTGGTTTCGATACGACTAGAAAATATATTTCTTAGTAAGTGAGCATCCATTAAATTATACTGTTAGAGAAACATTTAAACTGTCTTACAGCAGGGCTGTTTAAGTTAATGAATGTGTAGGAGAGATAGAGTGTATGAACTCCAGCAAGTGTGAGAAGAGATGAAGTAAAACTTACAGATCTGTAAAGCACAGGCTGAGTTTGTTGGACTACTTTGCATAATGAGAGTGAGATGTTGTTTCCTCACTGACTGGATGTCTGGCAAGAAAAACAGGGTTTTGAACAGAACAGAAAAATATCCTTCAGTCTCATTTTGGAAGCACCCATGTCTGGCCAAGGATATCACAAGGTATATCTGAAGTTTTTAAAGTGACTCAAGAACTAGATATGCAGACACACCTTTTATATGTGCCATTTTATGATTTTTCATTTGCTTTACAAAATCTTTGGCTAGATTGAGATCAGAAAAGCCAGAGTCAGAAAACCCCTTTCAGATTCGTGGGTTTTTGTGTGTTTTGTTTTTTTTTTTTGTTGGTGGGTGGGTTGGTTGGTTGATTGGTTGGTTGGTAGCTCCTTGCGTGCCACAGCAATTCATAGGAGTAGTCAAAGAAATGTTTTGTGAATCAAAGCTCTGCTTAAAATAAGTTTGAACTTTATCTAAGGAAAGCAAGTTTTGCATATAATTCCAATACCATAAATTTTAGGGTTAGGCTCTAACTGGAGAATTTTGCCTAAAGGACACACTTTAAATATGACAGTTAACTTTATCCATCCATATATATATCTCCTTGCAATGCCCTTGACTGTTTTTTTCATGACATTCAAATCACAACATATTGTGAGACAGTACTAAACCAGCAATTACTGGCAATATTTGGAGTAACTCCAGATACTTTTTTTTGAGACAATTTAATGAAATCTATCTCAGTACACTGAAAGTGGTATAGCAACTGTTTTCCCTCTTGTGGTTTTCTCTTTCTTGTACAATATTAAAATTAGTAATTTGCCTAAAAATCTCTGCATATTTTGGAATTTAAAGTCTATCCTGACCGATACGGACTGACAAAATTAGCAATAATTTCTCACTTTTGAGTAATAACACACCCAGCAGTAGTCCTATTATTATTTCTGAGTCAGTAACAGAGGAAACAACAAAGTCTCAAAAATTATGGGAAAAACATATTTCTGTCTCCCTCCTCTTACACTACTATAAATAAACATATACATACTGTGAGATAATCAAGTAGTGCAGAACCAAAAAGTTAAAAAGGTACAAAAAAGTACATGTGTACTTAATTCACACTAACTTATTACTTAAAAATAGTTCTAGTATTCTGCTGCTGGGGTTGCCAGGCCATTCTGAGGGAGATGTAATCACACATTTCCTAAGCCCAATAGGGCAAGAGAATATAACCCTACCTCAGAGCTTCAATTCTTATTCATATATTCATTGTGCTGTACTTGTTCATTTCTGTCAGCTGTTGACTTTCGGATTGCATTGGTTTGTTTGTCATTAAAAATGTTATCTTTCCAATCAATAATAAATATCATCTGGGAAAATAAATAAACAAAAGAACAAACAAAAGAACAAAGACCAGAAATCAGTGTCTAGAGAAATACACATCTCTATTTCAAAAAAATAGTAAAATCTCTTGGAAATAGAAGACCTTCATTCATCTTCCATTTAATAATACCTGCAGCCAGCATAAAATAATTTTGGACTGTGTATTTTTCTAATTCTTTTTTCCTGGTTAAAGCGCTTTACAGCTCTATTTCTAAAGGCATTAATGTTCTTACCAGTTTCTGAAATTTTAGCCCTTCTGCAGAGCTCAGAGAGAAAGACTGAGAATAAATATATGGTGAAAAGAGATTTAATGTGTTGAACCATGATATTGAAGTTGATGTGAAAGAAACATTCCAGATTTTGATCTTATCTTCTTTCGTTTTTTTCATGTTTGAAATAAAAACTCAATAGATCAGCACAGGAAAAAAATATTGGTGTGGTTTCTGAACACAACTTTCTAAAATGTATCTCCTTGAGGAGCAGTAATTTTAGAAATTAATGACCAAGATATGCAGTTAATACTCCTTCTTTAGTTTTTTTTTGTTCTTAGAGATGATTGTTTAGTCAGTCTTTTTCTTCTTCCTCATTGCTATAGACAGAGCTGTTATTATTGTGTTGAATATTTGCTCATACTCCTTCCAATAAATTGACTCCTGAGAGTTTGTGCTTACTAGTATAAGAGTTTCTACTCTAACTTAATATATTAGTACTTATACAATGAATAGTTTTTTTTCCTTAAGTGCTAATGCTTTCTCTGTGTGTCAGCATGCCTTCCTCTCTTGTGGCTGACCCACAGAGCTTTAAGTCTGCTTCTCTTCCAGCTGTCAAGTCAAGTTTTATCATTGTAGATGAGAGATGCAACTGTGGAACAGGCTTTTATTCCAACATTAAATTCCCCAGTAGGTTGTATCAAGCCTGAGACCTTGACCACCGGATTTAAATTTAAATAATTACATACATTGCTGAATCTGTTCTCTGGCCTGAATTTACTTTAATTTTAGCAATCAGTCAGTGTAAGTTGTAATTACAGTTTAATCCTTTCCTAAGAACAACTTCAGACCATTCTTACAAAAATAAGATAAGTTTATGGTACATCTTCCCTTTTCAGAAACAGCATGAGAGATTAATCTGTGATATTTCACCGTGAATATTGATATTAACAAAATATGCAAGAACCTCTGAGACTTCTGAACATAAACCAAAAGTTTTACCTTCTCAGGTCTGGCAGAAAGGCTGTACTAGTAAGTGATTGTCTTCAGAACCAGATAGCAGCATGAACATACAGTTCAGGGGAGATTTTGAAGGTGAAAACAATACAATATTTTCTTCCCTCATCTTTCTGAAGATGGATTTTATCCTTTAATAATTCAAGTCTTTTTGCATTCTAATATGTTTCTTACATTCCTGCATCTTTCTCCTTTTCATTCTTTTAAAGAATATCTAGATGTTCCTGTAAGTTGTTTTTGGGAAAAATAATCATTAGATGAATCAAAGTGTTTTTATATAGCTGTCCAGGATGAGATGCGATCAAAGGCTAGAAGATTCTTAAGGCAGTCACTGTGGTTACTGCAGTCTCAGCAGGGACTAGTTGTTAGCTTTTACTTGCCTTCAAAAGATATAAAGCTTATTTGATTGTGAAGGTTTTTTGTTTTGGGGTTTTTTTTGGGGAGGGTGTTGGTTTTAGTTTTGTTTTTTCTGATAAAACTTGAAAGATCTGTTGGCATTGTATACTTACTTTTTAGATCCTCTACATATTTAGAAACTTGTACCATGTGGCTGACCTCATCTGGGTGTCTTCCCTGAACCTCACTCTACTTACTAATTAGTTTTAATGCCAGAAGTCTAGTTTCTTGTTTTATTATGCTAGTCTGGTAGAGCAAAGTTGTACCACAAGACGGATTTATAAAACCTTAAGTAGATCTTAGCAGATGCTTTTGCTGCCAGGTGTCAAATTTATTCCTGTCAGCATACAGCCAATATTGTGGTAGAGGAAAAATGTATCCTCTCTTGAGTTCTTAAAGAAGAATTAGAACACTGTTTCTCATAAGTACAAAGTGTACTACCCAAAGTTTCTTTTTTGTTGTTGTTGTTTCTTTCTTTCACTGTTATTAAGTCAAATCTCTTAATAATTACTCCTTTTTTTTTTTAAGATACCTCTAGTTAGTGTTTACTTTCAATACATTACTTTAGTCCCTTCTAAACCCTATAAAATTGCTCTAACTGTTCAGTGATTTCAATGCTTGTGGACGTTCAGTAGTTTTTTAGACACCCTGTGCTACAAGATTGCGAGGAGACTTGTATATAAGCTTCTGATTTAAAATTAACTACATAAGCTACAGAGGCAAATACATAAGTTTTATAATTCACATCATTATTGAGATATCATCTATTTGAATGTTTAAAAAAGAAAAAGTTATTTTGGATAGTACTTTTATTTATTGTGGCAGCCTTGAATTCCTGGATGTCTTTTAAATACTATACTAACAACTAACTACTATCCACTGTACAGTCAGTACAAGTCTATTCTCCTTTTCTATTTTATATCAGATTTGAAGTGGATGTGAAATAATTATTTCTAATTTGTATTGATTTATGCAAAATTAATTATCCTTGTAATCAGACTGAGATTTTTTTTTTAGTTTAAGTTTTCTTCTCTTTCACTTCTCATTGATTTTAAAAACTGAATCAAAATTCATATTGAAATAATTTTGAAATCATAACTTTTTAATATAAATATTCTTTGATTTACTCTTTTAACTATGCAAAACAATGTGGGTTTCTGTTTAGTACACACTGCAAAAACACCTCATGGCCTAGGGACCCAAAGAAATCAGGAGTGACAAGAAAAGAAAGTGAAAATTTGTATGAATGTTGGTGATTTCTTGGAAGAGCAAGTGACCATGAAGTGCATGGAAAAGTGAAACGAAAATACAGGCTAAAGGATAATACAGAGGAAAATATTAGTGCAGAGTTTTTTCCAAAGAAACGAAAAGTCAAGAAACAAGAAAGACAAGAATTCAGGATGAACATGGGCTAGAATAAAAGACTCATAGAGTCATAGAGTGGTTTGAGTTGGAAGAGACCTTTGAGAGACATCCAATCTAACCCCTCTGCAATGAACATCTTCAACTAGACCAAGCTGCTCAGAGCCCCAGCCAGCCTGACCTTGGATGTTTCCAAGGATGAACCATCTACCACCCCCCTGGGTAACCTGTTCTAGTGTCCACCACCCTCATCATAAAAACTTACTTCCTTATATGTAGTCACAACCTCTCTTTTAGTTTGAAATCATTACCCTTGTCCTATCCCAAGAGGCTTATTAAAAAGTTTGTCCCCATCTTTCTTGTGAACCCCTTTTAAGTTTTGGAAGGCTGCAATAAGGTCTCTCCAGAGCCTTCTCCAGATTGAACAACTCTAACTCAGTCTGTCTTCACGTGAGAGGTGTTCCATCCCTCTGATTGTCTTCATGGCCCTCCTCCAGACTTGCTCCATGTCCTTCTTATATTGGGGGCCCCAGAGCTGGGTGCAGCACTGCAGGTGGAGTCTCACTAAGACAGAGCAGAGAGGCAGAATCACCTTCCTCAACCTGCTGGCCCCAAATGAATAAACGCATCTCAGTTGTAGCCAAGTCTTGAACCAAACAGGGCACCAATGCTTCCCAGATTTTCCCAGACAATGTTTTGGCCATTTCTCCAAAACCAAAATGACTATATTAATTAACTGTTTCTAAACATCTGGACATTTAATGATTTTTGGAAGCAAATTAAGTTATTGCCCAGTTGTTTTATTCTGCCATTAATTTTGTTTGGCATTGTATTTTTGGCTTTATTACAATGAAAGGCCTATCTAATGAAAAAGGCAAAATGTTGGTTTCAAAGCAAATACCTTCACCTACAATACAAAGTATGGGACAGGACCACATACAGAACATGATGTGCCTAGCAATGGTTGGTTCTCTTTTTTCCCTTATTCTGAGCACCTTGTAAAAAGGACTTATGTAATGGTTATGTAGCTATAGCTATATAATGGTTATCGAGCTATAGTCTATGCATATTACTCCCATAGAAACTGGAGAAGCTTTGCCCTTGTGTAAGGGGAGTACTTTTGAA